>CM053030.1:516860210-516992710 GCA_028564925.1 Lithobates sylvaticus | reverse complement strand
ATGTCTTTATGGAGATGTTGGTTGAAAAGATCTGGCTTGTTCCAGTTCAACTCAAAAGGTGTTCAGTACGGTTGAGGTCAGGGCTGCGTGCAGGACACTTGAGTTCCTCTAAACCAAACTGGTCAAACCATGTCTTTATAGACATGTTGGTTGAAAAGACCTAGCTTGTTAGAATTCATTGATCTGGGGAGGCTTTCTACAGTCATTTTGTAAGGTGAAATACTGGCATTGAATGGCATTAGAGGAACCCAAGTGTCCTGCATGCAGCCCTGACCTCAACCGTACTGAACACCTTTTGAGTTGAACTGGAACAAGCCAGCAAACTGGTCAAACCATGTCTTGGAGATGTTGGTTGAAAAGATCTGGCTTGTTCCAGTTCAAACATCCCTTGTAATAGAAACAAAGCATGACAGGTCCTCTTAAATATGAGATCTGGGGGTCAAAAAGTCCTCAGATCTCATATTTGGACTAATTTAAAAAAATGACATTGAAAAAATGTGTCTTTAAGACGTATGGGCGGAAGTGACATTTTGACGTCGCTTCTGCCCTGCTATGGTATAGAGACGGGTGGGGGCCATCTTAGCCTCACTCGTCTCTATACCCAGCCAACGATAGGACCCGATTGCCTCCACCACTGCCGACGGCTCCGGTAAGCGGCGGAGGGCGCGGGAGAGCGGCGGGAGGGGTGGGGCACCTCTCCCGCCGCCGATAACGGTGATCTCGGGTCGAATCCGCTGCGATGACCACCATTATCGGAATTACGACTGGCGCCTGAAGAGATGGATATCCTATCTCGGTTGTGGCAGCAGCTGCTGCCGTTACCGAGATATCCCTCTTCAAAAAAGGGACGTACATTTATTTTCAAAAGAAACACAGTTCAAAAATAAACATCACATTCCCTCGCAGGGGTATTCAGCATTACAGTTCTGCTTCAGAACCAGCATTCAGCCTTCCTGGCTAAAACACAGCAATCCTGCTCAGGCCTTACACCTTAGGCCTTGGTCTGTCTTCCCCAGACCTGACATTCAGCACCTCTGTGCTTGCAGCTTCGTGCTGCACTGGCTCCCTCCTGACTCCTAGGCCAGACCTCCTGTCTGCCGGGCGGAGCTGTCTCTAAGGATGAGCACTGACCTCTATTCCTGGGATGATTATGAAGCCAGCGCATAGGTGTGCAATTAGCAAGCCTACCAAAATCAGGCATTCACTGCTCATATGCACCTGTGACACGGGGTCGCATATCCACACTACAGATTAGGCATGCCCTAGGAGAACAATTCAGAGAGAGGACACTAGAATGGAGCAAGATACTCTTGTTCCAGAAAGTAATCAATGCAAACATTTCCAAAGGTCTAATCTCTAGTTTATACCCACATATATATAAGGGGAGTATGGAAGGGGTTGAACCCCCACCACGTAGGAGGAAGTGGGAGCAAGATGTAGGGAATAAAACTGTAGAGCAGTGGAGTAGGACATTGGAACTAGGCCGGTTGATTTCACTTTCTCCCTCACAAAGGATGTCACATTTATTTATAGAGCGTATTATACCCCTCAAAAGCTCTTCCTGTTTGGTCGGAGATCGGATGCCAGCTGCCCCAGATGTGGGGAATTATAAGGGGATCTTATTCATAATTTTTAGAGGTGCCCGAAGCTATACCGGTATTGGAAGGAGGTATCTGGAACTATAGGCTTGGTAAATTTGGGATGTCTCTGAACCTAGACGCAAGGTTATGTGTGCTGGGTTATGTAGGGGGAAGGGAGATCCCGGATGTACTCAGGTTGCAGTGCTTAGATGCCTTTTCCAGGCAGGTAAATTGATAGCACAAAGATGGCAATCGGTGCTACCCCCAACTTGTAGGGAGTGGGAGCAAAATATGAATGAGACAACATGGAAGGAAAAAAACTGTATATGTCAGACAAGGAAGTATGAAAAAATACAAAAAGATTTGGAAACCCTGGTGGGACGCAAAAGGATATCCCCCTTAGAACAACGTGAAAGTGGAAAATGTGAAATGATTTATCATTGTAAAGGTGGAAGGGGAGGGGCTGAAATAGCCAGTGGTAACATCACCCAAAGGGTAACCATTGAGGAATAAGTGGCTATGATTTGATGTATTAAAATAGGAAGAAAGATTAAAGTGGTGTTTCCACCAAAAAAAACTAAATAGCTTAAAATTCATAAAAAAAATAAAAAAAAAATAATTGGAAAAAAAAATGTTACTTACCTCTAAATGCCTGTTGCTAGGGGGTCCCTCGTAGTCGGCCTCCTTCAGTGCCCGGGCACTGACGTCACTTCCCCTCGCCGCAGTTATCTGGGACACGTGACAGGTCCCAGATGACTGCGCGGCGTATCATGGTGCGCGGCGCCGTTCGCGCATGCGCAGAGGGTGCCCGGCTGTGATGCCACAGCCGGGTGCCCACAGTAAGAATACCAGCGCCGCGAGCAGAGAACGAGGGGGGGCTTCGTTCCCCCGCATCGCTGGACCCTGGGACAGTTAAGTGTCAGATTATTAAAAGTCAGCAGCTGCAGTATTTGTAGCTGCTGACTTTTAAAAAAAAATATTTTAAGGGGCACCCCACTTTAAGAGATAACGTGAGAGATGTTGGGGAAGATTGGAGAATGAGTGAGATAAGAGAGGATTAAGATAATGAAGAAATAGTTGGAGTGCCGAAAGTAAGAAGGTGGTTAACGAGGAGGAGAGGAGAACGAGAAGATGAGATAATTACATAGTAATAACTTGAGAAGTTTAATGAGAATACGTCTTCTGTTTCCTTCTGAACACATGTATACTTAAAATGGAAAGGGGAGGGTGATGTGGGTAATAGTTGTTTGTATGTTAAGGATAAATGAAAAATATGTCTTAATAAAGATTATAAAGTAAAAAAAAAAGGTGTTTAATAGGATTAAGGTCGGGGCTTAGGATACTCGAGATCCTCCACACCAAGCTAATCAATCCATGTCGTTATGAAGATGTTGGTTGAAAATACCTGGCTTGTTCCAATTCATCTCAAAGGTGTTTAGCAGGGTTGAGATCAAGACGTTGTACAGGACACTCAAGTTCCTCCACACCAAACTGGTCAAACCATATCTTTATGGAGATGTTGGTTGAGGACACCTGGCTTTGTTAGAATTCCTCTCAAAGGTGTTTAATAGGGTTGAGGTCAGGGCTCTCTGCAGGACACTCAAGTTCCCCCATGTCAAACTGCTCAAACCATGTCTTTTATGAAGATGCTGGTTGAGAAGACCTGGCTTGTTCCAATTCATCTCAAAGGTGTTCAGCAGGGTTGAGATTAGGGCTTTGTGCAGGACACTCGAGTTCCTCCACGCCAAGCTGGTCACACAATGTCTTTTTGGAGATGTTAGTTAAAAAGACCTAGCTTGTTAGAATTCATCCCAAAGGTGTTCAGTAGTTTTGAGGTCAAGGCTCTGTGTAGGACACTCGAGTTCCTCCACACCAAACTCATCAAACCATGTCTTTATGGAGCTGGCTTTGTACACAGTCATGCTGGAAAAGAAGAGGTCCTTCACCAAACTGTTACTACAAGTTTGGAAAAGAAACATTGTCAAAAATGTCTTTGTATGCTCTAGCACTAATTCACACAAGCACATTAACATGTGTTGCGTTTGGGTCAGAACAACTCCAAAACTGCAGCTCTTGTGGGATGTTCCCGATCTGCAGTGACCAGGACCGACCAGAACTGGTTCAAGGAAGGAAAACTAGGGAACCAGTGACAGGGTCATAGTCATACAAGACTCATTAATGCATGTGGGGAGAACATGGGGGCCCATGTAGTCCGATCCAATCATCCATAATTTTATGGTGGGTGGTCATAATATGATGGCTGATGGCTGTAAAACTTCAATAGAACTAAGGCTCCATTCACACTTGATGTCAGCAGTTCTGAAGTGCCTGAGCTTTATCACCTGTACCCTCTATTCCCAACTGAGCGACTGTGTTATATCTGAACGTTACTTTTTTGCAAATAAAAATCTTCAAAAGAACATTTGAGTGTCAGCTTCTGAAATTACTGGGTACTAACCCTGGGAACCCCTAGACAATAAACAACGAGCTACAAGGAGGAGGTAATCAGTAAGCCCAGAAAATACATAGCCGCCCTGCAGGGGTTATGGCGCTACACGTGTAACTGCAGGTTGTGGTTAATGCAGCACAATAATGTGAACTGTCAACAATATCCTTTAGTCGAAAAACACCTAAACCAAATCATTTGGAGGGGTGTCCACATTGTTTTAGGTTTCTCCCATTGAGGTCATCTCAGTTTATTCTCCATAATGTAGAGAAAAAGGAAAAAAAACATTTCAAAAGCATCTATAAAAGTCACTTCCTTCTCATCTTGTGTCAGATGGATCAAGTTAAGAATTTTAGTTCCAAAACAGATAATTCCTTCACAACTCACTTCTCCACTCAATATCATTGTCAACATTTCAGCTTAAAAATGTTTTGCCAAATTTGATTCCAACAACGAAAAAAAGCACAGAGGAGAACCTGAGCATCTACAGACGGTCACACTGTTAGGATGGCCAGCGCCAAGTGTCACATTAAAAGCAGAATGTTGCAACACTCCAACAATTTCCAATGAATTTCTCAGAATTTTCTTTTGTTTACTATTTAAAAGATTTTTGAACCGTATGAGACCAATAATAGGATGAACATTTCAGAACCTGATGTAGGCCAGAAAATGTTCTCATGCAAAAAACTTAATTTGGACAGATGTGTTGCTCAGATAAAAAAGAAAAGAAAAAAAGAGTAATGTTTTTGGTTTATTGTTTTACAAAATATAAGATGCAAATTCTCAAATCTACAAACAATTTCCAGAAGAAAAATAAAGACAAAAGAATCGGTAGACACAAGATGACAAAATGACTGAAATGGCAAATTATATCTATGCTGTTGGACACTCTGCCACTTTGGTTATGGGCAGAGGCGGCTCTCTAATTAGGCAAATTAGGCGGTCGCCTAAGGCCTCGCACTCACTTGGGCCTCGCGGCCTCCTAATTTGCCTGTGCTCAATCACTGATTCTCTCCCCCCCCCCCCTTTATCTCACCATTTTTTCTGTGTGCTTGTATTTTTTTTTCCTATTACGGGCATGAGTGGGGCCTCATGTGTAAGTTTCGCCTAAGGCCTCACAAAGCCTAGAGCCACCTCTGGTTATGGGCATAGGCTAAAACCTCATACACACGGTACAATTGTTGGACAACCAAGCGTCTGATTTTTGTCAAAAGGGCGTGAACCAGGATCTTGTCTTGCATACCAACGTTACGCAAATTGTCGTGCCACAAACACAAACGTAGTGACGTACTACGAGGAATTTCAGCTCTTGAGCACCACCCTTTGGGCCCCTTCTGCTAATTTCGTGTTTGGTGAGCATTGTATTGCGAGCATGCGTGTTTTTACTTTCGACTTTTGTGTGACGAATTTGTGTACTGACCATCTGAAAATCTGACGTGGAGCTGTCGTTTTGACAAAAATTTACTAGCCTGTAGTCCAACATTTGTTGGCCGAAATTTGGAAAACAATTGTTGAAAAGGGCGTACGAAGGGTAAGAACTTCGAACAACAGCCTGTCAAACAACAATCCCCTTCTTATTTTCGTACCGTGTGTACAAAGCTTGAGAGTTATGACCCATAAATTACGTCAATGGTGCAAGTTATGGAACAGAGATTTCTGGACCTCCTTTCCAAGATATGGTAAAATGGAGAGGAAAACTGAAAGGAGCCAGTAGAGGGGTGTAGGTGGGTCTGGGTACCCAAACTGGGAGAAGCCAAGCTCAGTCGTTTTGTTCATTACATTATCTTGTGTAGCGCTACCTCTGCTGATTTGTGTCCCAGGTTCTCTTCCCGCTTGTGCAGCACAGTCAGGCAAACAGCAGCTTTCAATTTAGTAGCTCAAAAAACAGTCTAGGTTTGCCTTTTTAAAAGTTTATTGCAGATCAACTTGGATGGGGAATAAGGAGCTGTGGGATACTTCAGAACAATGGACAAGAATGTGAGGACGCTCTTCTCTTTTCAGCTACTTCTAAGAACAGCCCCTTCATCAGTAGGACATTGAGTGGACAGCACTGGGACGCCATCAGCATTGTCCCAGTGCCCCAGGGGGTAAACAGCAGCAACAGTTACTAGGATTAATCCCTTGATAAAGTCACGTGTTCGTGACGCAACGCGTCAGGAGGAGGAGCCTAGTGAGATTACACGGAGTGAGGACGAACAGGGCATTCAGCCCACACACAGTGCCTGACAGCTTTCGGCTACCGTGCTCAATTACCGGGTGTTTGTGAGTAGACCAGCACCCATCTGCTACATTTATACAATTATCTCTAGCAGTACTGCGCAATGTGTTGTATCTTTTTGTATCTATATGTACACATATCTGGAGAAGAAAGAAAATAAGAGAGAGAAAGAGAGGAAGAGAACATCCAGAAGTGTCAGCAATAGAAAAGGAAAGTGACACTTGCATTTCTTTTTCTTTTTCTTCATACAATAGTGAGCGGTATCTCATCTATGTTATTTACATATAATTATTGGTATTTGTTCGTAATTACAGTAAGGAGGAATGAGGTATCCATTGTTTAATTAATGAGCAGCTCTACAAGCGGCCGTATGACATTTCAATAGCGGCATACTACATCACTCATTTAATTAAGTAATTTATTTGTGGCTTATTCATTTAATTAATTTTAACCTTAATTTATTTAATTTATTTCACCAATTGGCACATATATTGGACTGAAATAAGTAACTGGACCATTCTATTACCATTTGCCAGTGGATTCAAGCAAGGATAATACCTTAAGTGCCATACATCTGTTCCCAATCAATTTACCAAGATTGTTTGCACTGATTGATTAATTTATCACACACGTTAATCGATCAATTAATAAATGTATGGGGTATATGCAATTTTCACATCAACTATATTTATATATCACGCACATATATTTATATATCACACACTATTGTTCACTTTTTTTGCACAGAGGTTTTTAAGGTCTATTTTATTGATTTTTAAGGTTGATCTAAGCGCACCCATTACACAACATTGTGTACTTTTTAACTTCATTTCACGTGTGGGAGCACTAATATATGGGTTGCAGCTATATCATTTGGCTATCTTAAATATCGGTTGCTTCTCTGATTTTAAATTCACATTAGCGCTTGATTATCTACATTATCAGTTACTAGGATCTCTCACTCTTTGGTCCGTATGCACAGTGTCCCCGGGGCTTATATGTTGAGTTGAGTTGAGAGGTATCTTGATATAGCACGGTCTTACTCCGAAGGGTCCCGACACACTTGATACGTTTTATTCAAACTCCAGCAGACACCTTTGTAGAGTTCCCAGATAAGATCGTCAGTGGTACACCTCTTTTTTGCTCCCTGGGAACTTGCCCCCCCCCCCAGCTGAGCCCAGCTGGAACCTCAATAAATAGTCTGGATCCTCAGCAGGATGGCCAGGAAGGACAGGCAGCCCTCCTGGCTAGGAACTTCTCCTTCAGGGAAAAGAAGCTTTCAACCCTGAAAGCAAAACGTGAATTCCTCTTTAAGCACCTATACAAGGTGTGACAATTTAATTCCTGGAATGCCCGCGGCATAGCACTGTGGGGGTGAGTCACACAGCCATTCACACTCTCTGACATGTTCTTTTTTTTTTACTCTTAATTTTTATTTTTATTTTAATTTGTAAAACATTTACAAGCAAACGTTGAAGCACACATGATCCATAAAAAAAAGAAAAAAAAACAGTGGTGGATAGTTGATAATAATAATACAGGTTTGATACAAAAAAAAATCACTTCGTGTTACCTAATCAAGACCTCCCCTCCCATGTCCCCCCCATGATCCCCCCCCCCTGTACACACACTACTGGTTCCCAGGTTCGAAAGGTCGGCAGGATGGGCGCGCGCGCCGAGGGAAGGAGGGGGCCCCCGGCCCCGCTCCATGGTCAGGATAGCAATGGTGATCCTTAAGGAATTTATAGGTGTGGGGGCGCCGGGGGGGAAGATCTATCCCCCCCGTCGCCACCCACCCTTGGCATGCAGCCCAGCTCACACAGCCAGGGGCTCCATATACGGGCAAATTTCTCAAGGTTATTCTGCCGAATAAACATTGCCCTCTCGCACCATATCATAGAATTAATCGCCGCAGTCCAGTTCGCCGAGGAAGGGGGCGTCCTGGCTTGCCAGTTCAACGCGATTAGGCGCCTTGCCTGATACAGGCATCTCAGCAATGCAACTTTGGTGGGGGATGATGCACTGCCATCCTCAAAGATTCCCAGAAGGCAGGTCCTAGCCTCTGGTTCCAGAGTGGTCCCAAAGATTCTATTCAAGCTATCCACTACTTCTACCCAGTACCTGAATAGCTTTGGGCACTTCCATACCATATGTAGAAGATCGCCTGGGGCCTTGCATCTTGGGCATTCGTCTCTGGGCTTTCTACCAAATTTAAACAGTTTTTGGGGGGTATAATAGGCTCGGTAAATTAAAAACAGGTGGGAAACCCTTTGCGAGGGGGATATTGATACCAGGCCACCCTGTATGAGGACCCGATCCCATTGTTCCGAGGTAATTGGTCCCAAGTCTTTTTCCCATCCCTTTCTACTACTATCAGGACCCTTAGTACTCATGGCTCTGTTTCCCAGGGTATCATATATCCTGGAAATCAGGCCCCTCATTAATCTCGGTTTCGTTATTTCCTGAAATAGGGGGGTCTTGACCCAGTTAATAGTCGAGGATCTAAACTGAGCCTGGATACCGTGTCTGACCTGCAGGTATTTGTAAAAAGACCTATTTGGGATATTGAATTGTCGTCTCAGGTCCTCGAATGATTTTAAATGGTTTCCCTCGTATAGCTGAATTAACCGGCTAATACCCTGCCTTTCCCACTCTGGGGGTCTCTCTATGCCCTTTATTTCCCCTAGATTCTTATTGTACCATAGCGGGGTGTACTCGTTCAACCCATTATATCCCATTATTGATTTTACTGCCTTCCATACTCTGGTCATCAAATCGCTCGTCGGACACCTATGGGTGAACGAGTCTGCCTCCAATGCCTCAATTAATGAATTATGGGGAGCGCCTAGTATCGCCATTCTATTACCACCGCACCCACTTGCCAGGAGCCCGCCATTTGCCATTTGCTGAAGTTGAGCCGACAAAAAGTATAGCCGCGGGTGGGGAGTCGCCATCCCCCCCTCCCAACAGGGAGCTGCAATGTTTGTAGACCAATCCGGGCTTGACCCTTTTTCCAGATTAAGTCCCTAAACAGGGATTCAATCTTCTTAAACCATTTCTGGCTAATCCAGGCTGGAGAGTTATGGAGAATATAAAGAATTTGCGGGAGCCAGATCATCTTAATTAAGTTGCAGCGCCCTGCTATAGATAGGGGGAGGCGACTCCATATCTCCACCTTTTGTTTTAGTTTAATCAATAGCGGGGCTAGATTATCGCTAATGTAATGGTTTGTGTCGCTAGAAATCCACACCCCCAAGTATTTAAGCTTGGTCACCACGTCCAGGGCAGGGGTTATAGTGGGAGTCTGTCCGCCGCACCGAACCAACGGTAGCAAGGCTGACTTGCTCCAATTGATGGCTAAGCCGGAATGTTGCCGAAATTCCTCCATCATGCGCATCACTACCTCGAGTGAAAGGTTGATATCGCCGATAAAAAATAAAACGTCGTCGGCAAATAATGCGATTCTTTCCTCCCCGGACTGGCGCCGGAATCCCTGGAGATCCGGACGCATTCTTGTCAGGATCGCCAGGGGTTCCATTGCCAGTACAAATAGGAGGGGAGACAGGGGGCATCCCTGCCTCGTCCCCCTTTCCAACTGGAACACCTCGGAGTAGTACCCGCCCACTCTAACTTTAGCTCTAGGCTCGTTGTATAAAAGTTTGATCCATTCAATGAAAGTAGGCCCGAAACCAAATCGCTCCAGGACCAGCCATAAGTAGTCCCATTCCAGGCTGTCAAATGCTTTAACAGCGTCCAAGGCCAAAATGGCCTTAGGACCTGTATTGTCCGTTGGAGTTTGCATGTTAAGAAAGACTCTTCTAATATTGGTGCTAGTTGACCTGCCTGGAATGAAACCTGACTGGTCCGGGTGGATTAACTTGTGTATGCATTTGTTTAGTCGAATCGCCAAAACCTTTGCCAGGATCTTAATATCGGAGCATAGCAGCGATATTGGGCGATACGAGGTAACTTCCTGCTGGTCCTTCCCCTCTTTAAGTATCAGAATAATATTGGCCTCGAGCATCGAGGAGGGCAATCTGCCCCCATCCAACGCCCGTCTCAAAGTTTCCAACAATTCAGGCAACAGTACCTCACCATACCGCTTGTAGAGCTCTATTGGCAGCCCGTCAGGGCCCGGGGATTTTTGATTGGGCATTGCTGCCACTGCAAATCTCAATTCCTCAATAGTTACTGGCGCCTCCAATTCCGTTTTGTCATTGTCCGATAGGCTTGGGAATGTTATCTGCTGCAAAAACTCAGATACTGCTATCTCGCTCCCTTTTCTAGAGGATTTATAAAGGGTTTTGTAGTAGTTGCCAATAAGATTCGTTATCTCCAATGGGTCGGTGACCAAATCTCCGTTTGCCCCCCTGATTGCTGGAATTGTTGAGGAGGAACTGTTGGTTTTGACCAGGAGAGAGAGGGTATGGCCTACCCTCTCGCCCTCGCCAAAATAATATTGCCGCTGGAAAATTCGCCTATTCTCCATTTTCTTGATAAGTAGCATTTTATAGGTTTGTTGTTTGTTAAGCCATTCCCCCATGCTGATTGGGGTCGGGTTTTCTACATAGCGGCGTTCTGCTAGGGTTACCTCGCTACTAGCTTCCCTTTCTTGCTCTCTCGACTGCCGCTTAATTGCTGCCATCTTCTGGATTAACAGTCCTCTTGTATAGGCTTTTAAGGAGTCCCAAATCACTGCGGGCGACGCTGAGCCCGCATTTATTTGTAAGAACTCCCTTATGCTAGTGGTCAGATCGCGGGGATTGTCAATCAATTCAAGCCAACAAGGATTGATCGTCCATTCCCTATGGCTAGCTCTACTCCCAGTACTTATGTTGAGCGTCAGCGGGGAGTGATCGGAGACCCCTCTCAGGCCATACTCTACATCTCTCACCAACAAATTCACCTCGTCGTTCCCCAGGGCCATATCAATTCTAGAGAGGGTACGGTAGGAATCTGAAAAACAGGAGTACTGCCTATTATATGGGTTCCGCGTACGCCATATGTCGCTTAGCCCTATTTCCCTCAAAAAACGTGACAGGCGGTTCCCCTGTCCCGCCCTGGATCTGGTGGGTACAGGGAATCTGTCTAGTCCCGTATCCAATACCTCATTGTAATCCCCTAGGGCTATCATTGGAATGCCTGGTTTATCCAAAGCAAACTCAAGTAGTTTATACAGAACCTCAAGCTTAAAAGGGGGAGGTATGTAGATATTTGCTATAATGTAGGGCTGACTACCAATCAGACAGAACAGGAATATATAGCGCCCCTGTTCGTCAATGGAGATTGCATTACAAGAAAAAGGTACTCCTCTCCCAACCAAAATGCTCACACCCCTTGAATAAGAGGAGTGAAATGAGTGGTATTGGGCCGAGAACTTGCGACTAGATAGCTGAAAAACTGTATCGGGAGTAAGATGTGTTTCCTGCAACAGCAGTATTCCAGGTCCCTTCCCGTCCAGTGCCGACAGGACTAGTGCCCGTTTATTTAAGCTACCCAGACCCCGGGTGTTCCACGAGACCAGGTTTACCCTGTCACCCTCCATGATAGATTAAATCGCAGGACACAGGGGGGGGGGGAGGCCGGGGGGGGAGGGGGGGGCCACCCATAACCAGGCGAGCCCCCCCATCTCCCCCCCACCCCCCCCCCCAACTCCCCCACCACCCCCGCCCACGCACCGGCCCCCCACCGACCCCGCAGGGACCAGCAGTGTGTGTTACCCCAATCCTCCCTAGCCCTACCCGCCCTCCCTCCCAATCCCCCGCCCCCCTCCCCCCACCCCCCACCCCCCATGCCCAACTGGGCCACCCCTACAAGGCTTGTGCGCGGCCCAACCATACACCTCCCACCCAGCAGCGCAGGTGTCCCGTCCCAATCGTAATACTATATTAAGTGAGCACTCCTAATCCAACCCTTTCCCGGTGGTATAAGCATCGATATGAAAATGTGCGGACAGAGTAACCTACCCCCCCAAACAGGATGAAAAAAAAGAAAAAAGGGGGGGGGAGGGGGGACGTGGAGCCCCCCCCCCAGTGACCATTGTGATCCCACCCCATTGTGCAGTTGACAACGTGTTAACCATTAAGGTAGACGAGAGAGAGGGACAGAGGCCTCCGTGTCGCGGAAGCCCTGTCCCTGCCACTCGATCCTGGTCCAAATGTCAGTGAGAAGGAGAAAAAAAAAAAAAAAAAAATAAATAAATAAAAAAAAACTGTGTATAAACCATCGGGTGGACAAGGGGAGAAGCGGGGGCGTCTATAGAAGTCCCCACCTCTAGCCCCCAGTCCTAATCAAATGTCAGTGCAACAGTGCAGAAAAACAAACATTATTAATATGATAATGACAATAATAATATTATGAGGTATTGAGGTATTCCCCTCGACCCCCCTCCCCCCACCCCCCCCCCCCCGATCCAACACCCCTAATGTGGTGGACTGTGTCATAGTTAAAGATAAAAACCCATAAGTACAGCATATAACAACAAGAAAAATAAAAAAAAGAAAAATAAAAAATAAACAACCTGGGCCCCCCCTCAGCCCCCCCCCCCCCCCATAGTAAATATCTCTGGCACTCTCAAAGATCTTCTCTATGTTCCTCCAACCATCTCTCGACTTCAGCGGGTGTGTTGAAATACAAGGTCGAGCCCATAGCAGTCACCCGCAGGCGGGCGGGGTATAACAGGGCATATGCGATTTTATGTCGCTGAAGAGTGCGCTTAACTGGGATGAATTCTGTTCTGAGTTTCTGGAGGTCCGGGGAAAAATCTGGGTAAAAGGAGACCCTAGCCTCCTTGAAAAAAATGTCCCCCAGTTCTCTAGCCTTACGGAGTAAAATCGCACGGTCATTGTAGTTTACAAATTTCAGTAATAGTGGGCGAGCCCGCTCGTCATTTTGTCGGGGTCTGGTAGGAACTCGATGGGCTCTCTCGATCGCAAATAGCGGGGTAAAGGAGGAATCCCCAAATATTTCCTTAAGCCAAGTTTCCAAAAAGACTACGGGATTGGGACCCTCGCTCCTCTCCGGTAAGCCTATTAGGCGCACATTACTTCTGCGGCTTCTATTTTCTAGATCATCGAGTTTAGCAGCCTGTTTGGTCATTTGCTTCTGTAGGCCTATGATTTTTTCCTGTAATGGGGAGAGTTCATCATCGATCGTACTTAACCTCACTTCTAGCGCCGTAGTCCTTTCCACTGTGCTACACAGTAGCTGGCTCATTGCAGTTAGCTCAGTTTTTATACCATTCAATTGGCTATCCAGGCCAGATATAGAGTCCTTACAAGCATTAACGGCATCAAATATGGCCCTAAGTGTGGGCTCCTCCTGACCCCCTATAGTGGAGCACGCCAATGAACTTGCTGCTGCCTGTGCTGCCTTACCCTCCCCAGGGTCTTTATTGTTTGTGGCTCCTCTGGTGGGTAGAGTGGTGGTGTTCGATGATAGTTGACTAGAATTTCTTCTATCAGATGCCACCCCCTGGGTCTTTGCGTGTGTCACTGATAGTTGGTGCCCCCCCTTGCTCGGTGATTGGGCGGGAGCATGGGCCTGTGCGTGGGCGAAGCGCTCAAGTTTTGCTGCGGCAGCGGCAGCGGACACCTGGTTTGCTTTCTCCTTGGCGGAGCGCGTTTTTTGGCCCCCTTCCAAGTGCGCCGTCTCATCGGCAGCCCGTTTGCTCAGCATGGTAATGTACCACCAGAAGGTAAGGTTAAAAAGAAAAAAGGGAAGAGAACTCTCCCCCTCCTTATTCCTTCACTCCCTCCCACCCGATGGTGGTTCAAATTAATCAATGATTTTTGGAAGCCTTACAACACAAGCCTAGTACGTTTTTAGGTGAGTGTCGAAATAAGAGGCCGATGAGCACCAAAAAAAAAAAAAAAAAAAAAAAAAACCACCAAAAAACAAACAAAAAAAAAAAAAAAAAAAAAAAAAAAAGGGATGGGGAGAGAAAGAGAGCACGGTTTAACAGTCCAGTACCACAGGGGGGCCCTTCCTCGGTTCCTTCTCCCAGAAAAGCAGCTATGTAATGGTGTAGATAGCAATGGTCACTCTTAGGGGACTCCAAGCACTCAAATATACCCCAAATTCTCGTCTTGCCTCAACCAGGCAACACACAGGCAGTTCACTCAGACCAGGGGGGCGGTTTTAGACATATAGCATATTGCCCCCTTTCCCAGGCTCACCCCGTTACCTCAGTCCCATATACCATCCTTCACCCAGTACTCAGGCGGTATGAAGAGCAGGCTATCCTGGGGGGGTGCTGCAAAGGCACTGTCAGTTCAAGGCTTTTACTCACGGCTCCACACACAGGTCCTATGGAGGGATCCAGCACTCAGGGAGGATAGGAGAGACGGAGCACGTCAGCGCGATCCCCTGCAGGTCCCGCACGGTCTCACAGCATCCACGCAGGTACGCGGGGTTCCGGCAGTCAGCGGGGGGGGTTGGAGAGGATCGGAAATGATTGAGGCGGCTGTCCACTACGGGTCCCACCACAACGCCCGCCTGACAGGCATCAGCGGGAGAAGGGGGAGAGGAGGAGGCAGGCGGAGCAGGCAGAGCGAACGCTCGGGTCAAGCACAGGGATACAAGGATACTCAGGTGTCAGCAGCAACAATTCATCCGACGGGACACTCAACGTGGTAAAGCTCTCTCTCAAACATCCGGCAAGCTAGGAGGGCGGTTAGAGGAGCGGAGGTGGGGCGGAACACCTGAGCTGCATGCTCACTCACTCACTCACACACTCGCAGCTGCGCCCATCCCCCGGCATATCTTTCTCTGGTTCCTCTCTGACATGTTCTAACTTGCACTTGCCTGGGTCACATACCACTTTTGATGTATATCCTTAGAAGACAATGCCAGATAAGGGTCTGGTATGGATTTATTATTTTCAAATTTTGGTGTGGGCTTCCCCTTAAAATCCATACCAGCCCCAAAGGGCCTAGATGGATTGGGGGAACCCCTCACACAATTTCTTTCACATTTTTGTATTGCCAGCAATAGCTTGCAGCCGGGAAAATCAATTTAAACATTGTTTTTTTCCTTTATATATGTCCATTTTGCTGCAGCAGGTTCTATACACGGTACAGATGCACAACTTTACAGGCAGACTTAGCCCCTGTACACACGGTCGGAAATTCCGACCACAAAATCCGCCTGATTTTTTGTCGGAAAATCCAATCATTCTGAACGTGGTGACGTTCGTTGCGTATGACGGAACTACGTAGAGGCTAGTAGCCAATAGCTTTGGTCTCATAATTTGATCTGAGCATGCGTGGCACTTTGTCGGTTGGAATTCTATACACACGATCGGAAAAAGTCTGATCGGATTTTGTTGTCGGAAAATTTGAGAGCAGGATCTCCAATTTTTTCCGTCAGAGATTTTGACGGAAAAAGTCAGTTGGAGCCCACACACGGGCGGATTTTTCCGCAACATGTTTCGATCGGACATCTTCCGTTGGAATTTCCGACCGTGTGTACGGGGGACCCCCCCCCCCCCCCAGACACTATATTTAAAGGATTTTTTGATTTTTGTTGTTTCACTTTAGTCATCATTAAAATCACTGCTCCTTTAAAAACATGTCTCCCAGGGCAGTACCCAAGCCCCCATACCCTTTTTAGGTCCAATAACTTGCATATAAGCCTTCAAAATGGGGATTTTTGATTTTTCAATTTGGGGTTCCATAGACTTTATTAGGGTTCGTGGTTCGGTTACAAACTTTTTCTATGTTCAGGAGTTCTGGTGCGTACTGAACCGGAGGGGGTGTTCAGCCCAACTCTAGTTGAGAGGTGTGCTACGTACAGTCTGCATGGTTGAGAGGTACGCTACATTCCAAGTTTAGGGTTAAAAGGTGTGCTACGTACAGACTGCAGGGTTGAGAGGTGCGCTACGTACCATGTGCAGGGTTGAGAGGCATGCTATGTACTTAGTGCAGGGTTTAGGGGTGCGGTACATACTGAGTGCAGGGCTGAGGAATGTGCTGTGTACTCCCAAGTTCTCTCCCAGTACTGGGCTCACCCCCTTCCCCCATTCCAGTACAGAGATCTCTGCCCCACACTTCTTAAAAAGAGTGGGGCTGCTGCAAAAGAGCAGCTACAACTTACCCGCCCACGCCAGCATTGATAAGAAGGAGCTTCTGCAGTGGAGCTGGCAGAGTCCTCCTCTCCTCCCACTCCCCCTTCTTGCAAGGCATCTTTATGTGGCCCGTGCAGTGTGAACTGGGTCAGCCGCTCGCCCCCTCCCCATACGAGCCAAGCCGGCCACCCTCCTGCCCGAGCCCCCACCAGAGCCGGAGCATTTTGAGGGCCGATAACAGCCCCCACTCTTCTGGAATGGCTTTCCACAAGATTGTGGAATGTGTCTGTGGAAATGTATGCCCATTCAGCCAAAAGAACATTTGTGAGGTCATAAAGTTGGACAAGACAACCTGGCTCACAATCAACATTGCAACTCAACTTAAAGTCCTTCATCAAGGTTGAGGCCAGGTTTCTTTGCAGGCTGTTTAGGTTCCTCCACACCAAAGTCATCAAACTATTTATTTGTGGCGCTTTCCTTGTGCACAGAAAGGAGCCTTCACTAAACTGTTGTCACAAGGTTGGAAGTGCACAATTATCATTGCATTTAAACTGAAAGGCCTTCAACCGGGTTGAGGTCAGGGCTCTTTCCAGGCCCCTTCAGTTCCTCCACACCAAACTCAAACCATTTCCTTCTGAACCCGCCCTTGTGCACTGAAACGGGGCTTCCCCAAACTGTTGCTACTAGGTTTGAAGTACACAATTGCCTAAATTGTCTTTGTATGGTGTAGTATTAACAGGACCCTTTATTGGAAAAACCCAAACTCAATCATTTGGAAGAAGGTCCCCATACCTTTGACTATATAGCAGATGTCATGTTCGGGTGCCTCTGTCATAAGCTTCTGGTTATATATAGTATTTAGCAAATAGGATGACTGTAGTTGTAGCCAGCTGTTTGGTACACAACATGGAGTAACTGCACACAGTGTTCAAGGAATGTGGAACGTTGTATTAGCAGAAAGTGAAACAATATCATATAATAGCAGCACACGATCCCCTCGTAGTTCCAACAAGATGACAACAGGGCCTAGATATCATGGCCAACTCAGCGTAAGGTTCCTCAGAGTAGGATTGTTATAGCACAGTCTCTATGCAGTAGAAGACACAAGAGCAAGCTTACGATGAGCATGTGCCAAAGGAGATGGCCGATAAACAGTGTTGCAGCAAGAGAAATTGGGGAGAAAGGAAGTAGTTTCGATCCCTGACCCTACAGGGTATACTCCCTCCTTCACCAGAACTTTTCCCTGCTTGAGACAGTGGGGTTGATTTACTAAAACTAGAGAGTGCAAAATCTGGTGCAGCTGTGCATGGTAGCCAATCAACTTCTAACTTCAGCTTGTTCAATAAAGCTTTGCCAGTAAAACCTGGAAGCCGATTGGTTTCTATGCGATGAGTTGCAGCAGACCTTGTACGTTCCAGTTTTTGTAAATCAACCCCACAGTGTCCCTCACCAGGGGGTTCCTGTCCCTAAACTCTAGCTACTTTGCAAATGTGCACCAACTGCAGTGGGACAGTGCTAATTATTAGCCCTGCCCTCACTAAAGATGGCCACAGAGGTAATTTAGCGCAGCAGTGTCCAATCAGATGGCTGCTCCCTGATGACACCTACGGAGGCCTCAGAGGGACAAGAGCACCCCTTCTCTCTGCATAGCTGCTGACATGTACCTTGGAGGTGAGCCTGACGTGCAGAAGGAGACCTCTCGTACAGCCCCGGCTCCGGGATCACTGGAGTTGGAACAGTGATCGTAGGAGCGCAGTGCCTGCAGAGTTCTTTTGGCTTGAGATGATGAGAGACAGGAACAGACTTGGGTGCTGTGGTTGCAGGTTAACAGATGCAGGTTCGCTGAGGGGCAGCAGAGGCAGATGCACATGGATGTAACACTGCAGGCAGGTGCAAGGTCAGTCTAGCCAGGTAATACACAGTGGATCAATCAGGCAAGAATGGCAGGCAGCGGGTGGTCAAAGTTCAGGCAGGGTAGTAACGGAAGATCAGTCAGACAGGTAAACAAAGCAGGGTCAAGGGAAGCCAAAAGTCAGGACTGGAGACAGCAGCGAGGTCAGGAAGCCGGGGGAGGAACTGGATCAGATGCAGGTTCAGGATCAGGTCACCGGGTAAGCTGCAGACCAAACAGCAAAGGATCAATGCAACAGGAGCCCCTTTTAAAGGCCACTGGGCGCCAAGGCAGCGTCACTGTGCGCGCGTGCACGATCTGCGCATGCGCATACGCACTGGCGCACGTCTGTTCACCGCTGGATGCCTGTTAGCTGGACTGTGTCTCTGTAAATCTGTGCGCCTGTGACCATTTGCAGAACTATGCGCAGCGCGTCCATGACAGCTGCTGCTGGAACAGCACCACCTGTGCAGGGAGGCTAAACTGCACCTATCTACATGCCGCCTAAGGCATAGATAATCACTAGATGGTGCAAGTACAATACTGAATGCAATACAACCGTGTAAATCATATCATAAGCATAACAATGTTAAAAAATATTTTTTTTTAGCTAAAATGGCCAAATATGGTCCCAGTCAGTACTCGATGAGCATGCATGACAGTTTGCTTTGAAGCGGCTAATTCTGACCATAGGCTGCTGAAAACTGCAGTCCCTTTCATTCCCCATTATTAGCTTGGCAAGAGGAGGTGTCTCCACACAGATGCAAATATTGGCAGAATTCTAAAGCCTATAGTGGATTTTTTAATCAAAAGTCCCCCGGGGTTTAAATGATTCACAATGTGGATGAAAGAGAAATCTGTATAATATTTCCAACTGTCACTTATTTTTCAGCTGAGACGTGACTTTGAAGTGAATCGATTGGCTTATTAGAAAATGTATTCTTCTGCCGAGTGCTCGGAGATCAAGGCGAGTCTTCTACGAATCCTAAATCAATAGAAGCTTTTACCGTACGGAATAATTTTTTAACAATCCTTTAAATATATATATTTCATGTTGGCCAGTGTTGATATCACATTGGTAGTACATGGAGTGTAACAATGTTGCAAAATTCCAAGAGAAAGAACTAGTATTTCCCAAGTTTTTATTAAAGTCTAAGGGCAAATGATTTATATTTTATATAATTTGTTTTTAGTTATTTATTTACAGTATTTAATGTTATCTATATTAAAAAAATACCTCTGGAGCATATTTTTAATCTTTTTGCACATATTGAAATCTACATTTATAGATTATTTATTAAAATTACTTAAAACTCCCAGAACAATATCTCTTTTTTGAACACAAGGACCCTGTGGAATAAAAAGAAGGTAAATGCAATTTTTTTTATGTTGTACAAAAAAATTAATAAAAAATACACTAAATTAAATTATATTTTATACAAACACAATTTGATTCCCATTTTTGGCACAAAAGAGGAGTTGTAAATAGATACCAAATATGTCAAATCTCAAAGTCAAGTCAGGTCTCTGGCTGTGAAATTGTGTACAATTTGGTTAACCAAAATCAATAGGTGACGCTTTAAATGTCTTTTTACAGCTCATCAGTTTTGATTTAACCATACATTTGAAACAAAATATACAAAAATATAACAATTGTTTGCTTACATGTGTGCTCTCTCAATGTGCATTTACATTAGTGTGCGTGGAGTGCCAGAAGGCTTTTCATTTTTTTATTTAATTTATATTATATTGTCAACAAATTATATATTTTTTTCAATTTTGCTCTTAGCTTTATTGCTTTCACAAGGGGGTCAACAAGCTCCCCCATGTGGCACTGGGAAGGTGACAGGTACTCTTTAACAACTTCAGGTCCAGAAGGTTTAACCCCTCAATGGCCAGGCCATTTACTTGCGATACCGCACTGCATTACTTTAACTGACATTTACATTACTTTAACATTGCGCTGACATTTACATTACTTTAACATTGCGCGGTCGTGCGACGCTGTGCCCATATAAAACGTATATCCTTTTTTTCCCCACAAATTGAATTATTTTTTGTAAATAAGTATGTTTTCTCCTTCACTGACGGGCACTGATGAGGCTGCACTGACGGGCACTGATAAGGTGCCACTGATGGGCACCAAGGAGGTGGCAACTATGAGGTGGCACTGATGGGCACTGATGATGGGCACTAATATGCTGCACTGATGGGCACTGATGGACATTGATAGGCAGCACTGATGGGCACACATAGGTGGCACTGAAAGGCGGCACTGATGGGAATGGATGGGCACTGATAGATGCTCTTAAAGAGCCGACGTACAGCTACGAAGGCTCATGCAGCGGCGGCGGCTGTAGCAGCGTGTCCTTGGAGCCGATGCGCATGCCCGGCAGGCGACTGCTGGGCCCCCGCGATCATTCGTGACAGAGCAATAACTGGGATCTGTGTGTGTAAATACACAAATCCCAGTTCTGTCAGGGTAGAAGAGACTGATCGTGTGTTCCTACCAAGTGGGAACAACGATCTGTCTCCTCCTCTAGTCAGCCACATCCCCCCTACAGTTAGAAACACACATAGGGAACACATTTAACCCCTTGATCACCCCCTAGTGTTAACCCCTTCCCTGCCAGTGACATTTATACAGTAATCAGTGGCTATTTATAGCACTGATCGCTTTATAAATGTCAATGGTCCCAAAAAAAAAAAATTGTGGCGGACATATCGGACACTTTTGACACATTTTTGGGACCATTCACATTTATACCACGATCCGTGCTATAAAAATGCATTGATTACTGTATAAATGTGACTGGCAGGGAAGGGGTTAACACTAGGGGGCGCTGCAGGGGTTAATATGTTCCCTATGTTCCCTATGTTAGTGATTCTAACTGTGGTGGGAGGGGACTGACTGGGGGAGGGGACCGATCGGTGTCCCTATGTACAAGGGACACACCATCGGTCTCCTCTCCAGTGACAGGACTTGGATCTGTGTGTTTACATACACAGATCCACGTCCTGCTCAGTTACTGATAAGGTGCCACTGATGGGCACCAAGGAGGTGGCAACTATGAGGTGGCACTGATGGGCACTGATGATGGGCACTAATATGCTGCACTGATGGGCACTGATGGACATTGATAGGCAGCACTGATGGGCACACATAGGTGGCACTGAAAGGCGGCCCTGAAAGGCGGCACTGATGGGAATGGATGGGCACTGATAGATGCTCTTAAAGAGCCGACGTACAGCTACGAAGGCTCATGCAGCGGCGGCGGCTGTAGCAGCGTGTCCTTGGAGCCGATGCGCATGCCCGGCAGGCGACTGCTGGGCCCCCGCGATCATTCGTGACAGAGCAATAACTGGGATCTGTGTGTGTAAATACACAAATCCCAGTTCTGTCAGGGTAGAGGAGACTGATCGTGTGTTCCTACCAAGTGGGAACAACGATCTGTCTCCTCCTCTAGTCAGCCACATCCCCCCTACAGTTAGAACACACATAGGGAACACATTTAACCCCTTGATCACCCCCTAGTGTTAACCCCTTCCCTGCCAGTGACATTTATACAGTAATCAGTGGCTATTTATAGCACTGATCGCTTTATAAATGTCAATGGTCCCAAAAAAAAAAATTGCGGCGGACATATCGGACACTTTTGACACATTTTTGGGACCATTCACATTTATACAGCGATCCGTGCTATAAAAATGCATTGATTACTGTATAAATGTGACTGGCAGGGAAGGGGTTAACACTAGGGGGCGCTGCAGGGGTTAATATGTTCCCTATGTTCCCTATGTTAGTGATTCTAACTGTGGTGGGAGGGGACTGACTGGGGGAGGGGACCGATCGGTGTCCCTATGTACAAGGGACACACCATCGGTCTCCTCTCCAGTGACAGGACGTGGATCTGTGTGTTTACATACACAGATCCACGTCCTGCTCAGTTACTGGGCAATCGCGGGTGCCCGCCTGCCCGGCGGACATCGCGGCCACCGGGCATGCGCATCGGGTCCCCAGCGACGTCTAGTGGCCAAAATGTAGATGACGTCATATGACGGCGTCCCGCCCCAAGACCTGCACCGCTCCGCCGTCAATTGACAGTGGGCGGTCGGCTACTAGTTAACAGCTTCAGCCCCGGAAGATTTTACCTCCTTCCTGACCAGAGCACTTTTTGCAATTTGGCACTGCGTCGCTTTAACTGACAATTTTGACGTTGTACCAAATAAGTTATCTTCTACCAGGAGATATTGGGGATCTTGAATTGCCTCATTTTGAACCAATCCCATTGGGCTTAAGAGATACAGTTATATCGGTACCTGGTTGGTGTTTCTTTCCATGGCTGCAGTTGTATCAGATACTTCTGCTACAGAGTGCCATTATGAATATTGTTTTCCTAAGTGATATCGAACCCTGGATAGTCTTTTCGTTCTGTCCTGATGACTCTCTGAAGCCGGAGCATGGATGCCATCCTATGGATAGACTGCTCATTTTATTCCGATCACATAAGGGCTTCTATCCTAACACAG
The DNA here is from genome assembly GCA_028564925.1 of Lithobates sylvaticus. NCBI lineage: Eukaryota > Metazoa > Chordata > Amphibia > Anura > Ranidae > Lithobates > Lithobates sylvaticus. Next base: position 516,969,979 of record CM053030.1, on the reverse strand, counting down.
TGTGGTTCCATCTCTTGCAAAACAAATATAAAAGTATATACAGTATGATGAAGTGGGATTTGTAGACTTTTTCTCAATATAAAAGATTTATTGATCAACCGAAAAGGGTGGTCACTATATACTTCTTACTAGACAGGTCTGAGCAGATGTTTTCATCTTTTATTCATATGGTGATTGTGTTTTGGTGTTGACGTGTGCCTTTTAATAAATAAAAGATTGATTTTTTTAATACTTCTATCTTTTCTTCATTCCTCTGTGCTTCCTTCTCCCTCCTTCCTTTTCTCTTATCTAGATGATATTTCCTATCTTCCCTTTTTGCTCTCTTCCTTCCTTTCTTCCTTGCTTCCTTACATTTTTCCTCTGTCGTATTTTCTTCCTTACTTTCCACCTGCCTTCCTTTGCTTTTTCTTCTTTTCCCCTCTTCCTTTATACCTTTCCCCCTTACTTCTACTCTTTCCCTGTTACGCCCCCCCCCCCCAAGTCTTTCCTTCCTTTTTCCTTCTCTTTTCTTACCTTCCTTCTTTTCTTCATTCGGGGACCAATCTGACCCGAGCGTGGCCGAGTGTAATAGCAGGTCCCGCCTTCTGGAGCCTGCAGCGCTGATGGACATCCCACTGGTCCAATGCTGGGACCAGTGGCGGGAATTACAATGCGACCGGCCGGGCCAACCGGCGCACCACTGTGAGAAGACCCTGACCCCACTCCCCACTGGCTGTGGCTGCCGCTGAGGTGCAGGAGGACACCTGAAGTCTGGTCAGGTAGGTCAGTGTGTGTCAGGAAGGTCAGTGTGTGTCAAGTAGGTCAGTGTAGGTCAGGTAGGTCAGTGGGGGTCAGTGTCAAGTAGGTAAGTTTATGTCAAGTAGGTCAGTTTATGTCAAGTAGGTCAGTGTATGTCAAGTAAGTCAGTGTATGTCAAGTAGGTCAGTGTATATCAAGTAGGTCAGTGTATGTCAAGTAAGTCAGTGTAGGTCAGGTAGGTCAGTGTGGGTCAGTGTCAAGTAGGTCAGTTTATGTCAAGTAGGTCAGTGTAGGTCAGGTAGGTCAGTGTCAAGTAGGTCAGTGTATGTCAAGTAGGTCAGTGTATGTCAAGTAGGTCAGGTAGGTCAGTGTCAAGTAGGTCAGTTTATGTCAAGTAGGTCAGTGTAGGTCAGGTAGGTCAGTGTCAAGTAGGTCAGTGTATGTCAAGTAGGTCAGTGTATGTCAAGTAAGTCAGTGTAGGTCAGGTAGGGTAGGTCAGTTTATGTCAAGTAGGTCAGTGTAGGTCAGGTAGGTCAGTGTCAAGTAGGTCAGTTGATGTCAAGTAGGTCAGTGTATGTTAAGTAGGTCAGTGTATGTCAAGTAGGTCAGTGTATGTCAAGTAGGTCAATGTATGTCAAGTAAGTCAGTGTAGGTCAGGTAGGTCAGTGTCGGTCAGTGTCAAGTAGGTCAGTTTATGTCAAGTAGGTCAGTGTAGGTCAGGTAGGTCAGTTTATGTCAAGTAGGTCAGTTTATGTCAAGTAGGTCAGTCTATGTCAAGTAGGTCAGTCTATGTCAAGTAAGTCAGTGTAGGTCAGGTAGGTCAGTGTGGGTCAGTGTCAAGTAGGTCAGTGTATGTCATGTAGGTCAGTGTAGGTCAGGTAGGTCAGTGTCAAGTAGGTCAGTTTATGTCAAGTAGGTCAGTGTATGTCTCAGATAGCAGATTAGGTAACCTGTCTCAGCTGATCCAAGAGTGACAGGTGCAATCAGAGTATCGCCCTCAGTACCTCATGCTGAACTAGGCATGGTTGGAAAGCAGGCTGAAAGGAACTGAGGTGTGGCTCAGATGTAAAGAAACAGGAGCACTAAATGGAAGGCCATAATTTCAAGACTAGCCAGGGCCACCTAGGATGTGACCTCGCCTGGCCGTCTGCTTGGCACGGTAGGGACCGTGACACCTGGATGCTGTAATGATGAATGATATAAGTTTCCTTATGTGTCCCGCCACTCCCTCCACTGGGCATCCTAGTAGCGCCTGCTGTGGTGATTTAATCAAATTCACCTGGGTTAGTGAACAAATCAAATTGACTTTAAGGCATGTCCACCATATGTGGTATACTGGGCCACTTCCTGATGATGGCTTTGTGATAGGTCGAAACGTCGAAGGTTACAACGGTTGCGTCATCGCGTCTCTTCTGCCCATACGAAACTACCGGGAATCGAGCAGAACGCCACAAACGGCGGCTTTCCTTATCAGGGCCGATTACCCTTAACAATCACCTGCTACACACACCGGGTGCCAGGGCTATAATTAGGCACTTTTAAATGTGAGTGGAACTATTTTAATTTGTGTATTCAATCAACCTGGTTTTACGGCATTGCGCAATGAAGGTTTTCCTTTGTCATTTCCATCTCTATTTATGAGGTGCACTCTTGCAAGAGACGTCATTTCAACAGGCTCCCTAGGGGTATCCCCAAACATGCCTATTAGACCATACTAGCGATAGTTGGTGAACATCCAGGGAGAGTGTACATCTATGTGGGGCACCCAGTCTGAACACCACTGCACAGGAGATGTCAATTAGACATGTGCAATTCGTTTCGTTTTTTTTTTTTTTTTTCGTTTTTTTTTTTATTTCCGTTCGTTCGTTTTCGTACGAATGAACGAATCATTCATTTTCGTACGAATGAACGAATCGTTTGTTTTCGTACGAATGAACAAATCGTTTGTTTTCGTACGAATGAACGAATCGTTCGTTTTCGTACGAATGAACGAATCATTTGAATCGTACGAATCCGATTAACGAATCATTCGAATCGAACGAATCCGAAAAACAACGAAAATCCGAAAAAAACTAATTACAAACAACTAATGAAGAAAATCCGAAAAACTAAAACGAACGAAAAAATTCGTACATTCGTAACTTTTTTTTATTGTTGAATTGGTAATTTTCCGTGTCCCTTACAATGGTGCTGCTAAACGTGCTTCGAATGGATTGAACAAAAAAATTCGTACATTCGTAACTTTTTTTTCTATTCGTAAAGTTTTTTTTTTCGATTCGTAACTTTTATTTTTATTTTTTTTCGATTTGTAATTTTCCGTGTCTCTATTGAACAAAAAAATTCGTACATTCAGAACTTTTTTTTCGATTCGTAACCTTTTTTTTGATTCGTAAATTATTAAAATGTAATAATAGCATACACATTACATAAAATTATGAATTATGCTCCGATTACGAATGTTACGAATGTTACGAATGTACGAATAAATACAAATGCGTCCGAAAATTAAACTAACGAAAAAACGAACTCTTACGAATGTACGAATCGTTACGAATACGAACACAGACGACTTACGAATGTACGAATCGTTACGAATACGAACACCGAAGACTTACGAATGTACGAATCGTTACGAATCAACGGAAACGAAAAAAACGAAACGAAAATAAACACATTTTTTTGTTGTGCACATGTCTAATGTCAATTTAAGCACAAGCACTTTATTTCATCACCTAATGGGACTTTATTAACCCTTTGTGTGTTCTGCAATTTTTATGCGTGTTCTGCATTTTTTTGCGTGTTCTGCATGTTTTACATGAATTTGATCAACCCTAAGCGCAGCAAACTGTTTTTACATTCTTACTTTGCCATTTGCTTAGTAGCAAGTTTTTTTTACTGCAGCTGGAGTTTGATGATCAGTTCTTTTATCCAAAGGCGCTAAGGTTTATATCTCTCTGTGGTATACTGTGCCTTCCATGCCTTTTATTTTCCTTTGCTTTCTTCTCCTTTCCTTTCTTTTCCTTTCCTTGATTTTCCCGCCAAGATGACTTTTAACCACTTGCTTACTGGGCACTTATACCCCCCCCCCCCCCCCCACTACTGTCAAGACCAGTTTTCAGCTTTCAGCGCTGATGCATTTTGAATGACAATTGCGCGGTCATACAACACTGTACCCAAATTTATATAATGTTTTTTCCCACAAATAGAGCTTTCTTTTGGTGGTATTTGATCACCTCTGCGGTTTTTATTTTTTGTTAAAAAAATGTAAAAAGACCTAATTTTTTAAAATATTTTTTTATATTTTGTTATAAAATTTTGCAAACAGGTAATTTCTCTCCTTCACTGATGTACGCCGATAAGGCGACACTGGTGGGCTCCAATAGGTGGCAGTGATGGGCACTGATGGGTGGCAATAATGGGCACTGATCAGCACTGGTTAGTTACACTGATAAGCAGCACTGCTAGGGGGCACTGATTGGCACCACTGGTGGGCATTGATAGGTGGTACTTGTGGGCATTGATAGTAGGCACTCATGGGCATTGATAGGTGGCACTAATGGGCACTGTGGGCACTGGCAGGTGGCAATGGCAGGTGGCACTGGCAGGGGGTACGGGTGTGCACAGATGAGGCAGAGTTGCCTCTTCCTCTTCGGGACTGATGTCCCTTGGACATAAGCCGGTGATCGGACAACGTGAGGAGAAAAAATAAACGACTACCAAGCTTTTTTTACATTATGTGATCAGCTGTCATTGGCTGACAGCTGATCACGTGGTAAGGGGCCGGGATCGACCCCTTACTCAGATCTGTGATCAACCGAGTCTCAGTGACTTGGTGATCACAGCGTGTGCAGGGCATCGCCCTGCAGGGCACGCGCTGGGAGCGTACAAAGGGGAGGCCGTCGTGCTGTGGCCGTCATTCGGCTAGAGCGTGGACGGCAAGTGGTTAAAGAAGGTCTTTTCTTTAGTTCCTCTTTCATTCTATTCCTTACTTCCCTTGTTTCCCTTAACTTTTTTCTTCTTTCTTTCCTTCTTCTCCTCCTGTCTTCCTTTGCTTTTTCTTTCCTTCCATCTTTTCTTCCTTCCTTTACTCCCCTTTTCTTCCCTTCCTTCTTCTCTTCATACAATCCTATTTTCCTCTCTCTGTTCCTCCCTTCCTTTTCTTTTTCTTACCTTCCCTCTTTTCTTCCTTCCCTTGTGCTTTCCCTTCCCTGTTCTCTAGGTGACATTTAAATAAGGTTCTTCTTTTCTTTTTTCTTCTTGTATTCTTTTCCTTCCTACCTTCCTTCCTTCCTTCCTTCCTTAGTTTCCCTGTCTGCCTTTCATCGTTCCTTTCTTTCCTTTCCCTTCCTTTGCCTGTCTGCCTCCCTCCCTACCTCCCTTCCTTCCTTCATTCCTTCCTTCCTTTCTTTCCTTTCCCTTCCCTGTCTGCCTTCCTTCCTTGCTTTCTTTCTTTCCTTTCCCTTCCTTTGCCTGCCTGTCTTCCTTCCTCCCTCCCTCCCTCCCTTCCATCCTTCCTTCATTCATTCCTTCCTTCCTTTCTTTCCTTTCCCTTCCCTGTCTGCCTTCCTTTCATCCTTCCTTTCTTTCCTTTCCCTTCTTTTGCCTGTCTGCCTTCCTTCCTTTCTTTCCCCTCCCTTTGCTTTCCTTCCTTTCTTTCCTTTCCCTCCCTTTGTCTGTCTGCCTTCCTTCCTTTCTTTCCCCTCCCTTTGCCTTCCTTCCTTCCTTTCTTTCCCCTCCCTTTGCCTTCCTTCCTTTCCCCTTCCTTTGCCTTCCTTGCTTTCCTTACTTTCCCTCCCTTTGCCTGTCTGCCTCCCTCCCTGCCTTCCTTCCTTCCTTCCTTTCCTTTCCCTTCCCTGTCTGTCTGCCTTCCTTCCTTCCTTCCTGCATTCCTTTGTTCAATCCTTCCTTCCTTTCCCTGTCTGCCTTTCATCCTTCCCTTCTTTCCTTTCCCTTCCTTTGCCTCTCTGCCTTCCTTCCTTTCTTTCCCCTCCCTTTGCCTTCCTTCCTTCCTTCCTTTCTTTCCCCTCCCTTTGCCTTCCTTCCTTCCTTCCTTTCTTTCCTTTCCCTCCCTTTGCCTGTCTGCCTCCCTCAATCCCTTCCTTCCTTCCTTCCTTTCCTTTGCCTTCCTTTGCCTGTCTGCCTCCCTTCCTTCCTCACAGAATGATGTGACTATTTCTTCAGATAGTATAGTTTTTCTCTCCCTCCAGTGAATGTTTACGGCTGATAATTGATATAATATAGACTGGACATTCTTCTTCCTCTCTGGAATTTTCTGCAGTAATGAGGCTCCTTCAGCCTTTGTTTGGGGTTTCAGATGATTCCTGATTGCCATTAGCAGCCAGAATAATGTGTTATATGTTTTGTATCTCTAATTAGTGAGTATAAAAGGAAGAGATAATTGTTCTTCACCCTCTTCTTGGCCTGACAACACGACTCTTCTATACACAGCTGTGAGGCTCCAGTAATGATCTGCCAGTGTGTGGTTGGTCTGTGCAATGTACCGTGACCTCAGACACTTCTTCTATTCCTTATCATCTCATGTGCTCCGAATACGGCGGGTTTTCCATCGATTGTGAGCATACACAAAGATGCTAAACTTCCACCAGACAGACAGAAAAAGTTACTTTCTATTGTGTAAAAAAAGGTTTAAACTCACTAAATACAAACTCTGGGTGTAATGCATGCATATAGCAAACTTTATTACACATTCTGACCTGCTTCTGACCTGGAGATAATATAAGCCCCCCTTTCCTAGGGACTGTTATTTTTTTTTCTTAAATAAGTATGCACTTGTATATCAGTGGTATCGCATTTTAAAGGTGATAAGCTTCGTACACACGATCGGATTTGCCACAGTCTTGCATACAAACAGCAAGGAATTGTCGGCCAACAAACACGAACGTAGTGACGTACTACGTGTTTTTTCAGCTCTTTAGTGCCACCCTTTGGGCTCCTTCTGCTAATTTCATGTTAGTAGAAGTTTGGTGAGTGTTGATTTGTGCTTTTCATTTTGTGCTTTTCATTTAGCGATTTTCAGCTTGCGCTTTAATTTCGTGCTGTTCAGTTCGTTTCTGAAGTTTGTCAACCAGACATGTTGCGGAATCGGAGGAGATAACGTGTTATTTATTATTGGCCTTGGAGTTATTGCTTTGACCCAAGTCCAGTCCAGGAACAGGTTTCTTGGACCAAAAATTGGTTGCTTTATTAATCATGACCAATTCTGTCTTATGCCTTTGTTGCGGGAGCTCCAGGAGAATAATCCGGATGATTTTCGGAATTATCTCCGGATGACGGACCCCTGCTTTCACCAACTCTTGGCATTGCTGACCCCCTATATTAAGAAGCAGGACACATGCATGAGGCTTTTTTTTTATTTTTTGGTTGAATAATGATTTAATTTATTACATTTTCTATATTTTTGGATGCATAGAATGCACTTTTTGGTTAAGTTCTATTGGCAGATAGCATGTCTAATTTTATTTGTTTTCTTTGGCATATTTGTTTTATTTTTTTAATGCACAATAAAAAGGTTGTGGAGAATAATACTTGGCTATTTGTTTTACTTTAAATGACAGTTTGGGAGTAGGCAGTTACATTTAAAAAATTACAATGTAAAATTGACAAGGGACACCAACATAGTTGTATCTTTGATCTTAAAAACTACGGGATAATGGTGTTGTGGTAACTTGCCCAAAAAAAAAAAAAGAAAAAAAAAAGAAAGGCATAATAATATTATTCTTGATATCACTGGAAAAAAAAAGCCTTTGAAGATTTGTTTGCAATAATTCCATCAGTATCACCAGCAAAGCAGCTTCACCAAAATTAGAAAATGTGGAAATTTGAAAATTCAGAAATTTTTGAAAATTCTGAAATTTTCCAATTTCCAAATTTCAAATTTTTTTGGATTTCAGAAATTTTGAATTCAGAATAAATCGAATTTCCGATTTAAAAAATCCATAAATTTGAAAATCTGAAAAAAGAAAGAAATTTAGTAAAATTTTTAATAATTAACTATTAAATTATAGGTATTGGAATTTCCTTTCAAATTTGGCTGTTTGTGAACGTAGCGAATACAAATTTATCTGAAGTTACGAATTATCCAAAATAACAAATGCATCTAAACAAATGGAATGGAAAAAATTAATAATAATAATAAAAAGGTTTTATTATTATTATTGTTATTTATTATTATTAGTTCGTTACGTTCCATTCGTTTAGATACGGCACTTGTTGTTTCAGATAATTCATAACTTCGGATAGATTCGTATTCATTACGTTCACTAACAGCCAAATTTGAAAGGAAATTCCAATACCTATAATTTAATATTTATTATTAGTTATTTATTATTTCAGATTTTGGGGTTTTCGAATTTTCAGATTTTCATTCTTTTGAATTTTCAGATTTTCATTCTTATTCTCGGACTTCCGAATTCGAATTTAAAAATTTATGGAATTTCTGATTTCTGGAATTTCGAATTTCCGAAAAGTTTTGAAATTTGAAATTTCTGAAATTCAAAATTCGTAAATTTCTGAAATTCAAAATTCGTAAATTTCTGAAATTCAAAATTCGTAAATTTCTGAAATTCAAAATTCGTAAATTTCTGAAATTCAAAATTCGTAAATTTCTGAAATTCAAAATTCGTAAATTTCTGAAATTCAAAATTCGTAAATTTCTGAAATTCAAAATTCGTAAATTCTGAAATGTCAGAATTAACGAATTTGTCAAAATACGTTAAAAAATGAATTTGGAACTAAACTAATTGCACATGTCTAGTCCCAGCTTTTGCTTTGGCTGGGGGATCTCTGGTCTAGTCTCCTGAAGGTTTCAAAAAGCTCTTCTAATGCGGCGTACACACGGTCAGAATTTCCAATGGAAACAGTCCGATGCTTTTTATGTGTATGCCCATCGGTCTTTTTCTGTCGGAATTTCCGACGGACTTTGGATTGAGAACCTGTTCTTAATTTTTCCGACGGAAAACCTTTCTATCGGATTTTCCGATCGTGTGTATGCAATTCCGACACGCAAAATTCCGACGCATGCTCGGAAACAATTTGACACATGCTCGGAAGCATTAAATTTCCCTTTTAAAGTGCTGTCGAACATTTTTAATGCGTGGTGTTATTGACCGTCGGAATTTGGTGTGACCGTGTGTAGGCAAGACAGTTTGAGCGAAAGTCCGTCGGACTTCCGACGGGAAAACCATCAGAGCTTTTTCCGACGAGAATTCCGACCGTGTGTACGCGGCATAAGTATCCAGGACACCGGCAATCCAAGTACAAGAACTGACTGATACTGCAGACAGCTACACAGTATTCAGCAAACAGTGAGTACTAGCCTTCTGGACCTCAAGGCTTTCTTTGGCCTTTTATGTCCCCAAAACACATGTCCCCAAATAATAAAAACACATATCCCCAAATAAAAACACATGTCCCCAAATAATAAAAACACATGTCCCCCACATATGTCCCAGTAAAATAACATGTGCCAATGATTATCTGCACACATATGTCCGTGATCACCTGCACACATCTGTACATCATCATTTGCGTACATATGTCCGTGATCACGCAAACCAATTATTATACACTTAACGGATTTTTTTTTACTAAAAACATGTAGCAGAATACATTTTGGCTTAAATTTATGCCAAAATTCGATTTTATTGGATTTCTTTTAAAAAAGAAAGGAGAAAATATTGTTTTTTTTTCTAAATTTTCGAAATTTTTTCGCTTATATCGCAAAAAAAAGAAAAAACGGAGTCATGAATAAATACCACCAAACTAAAGCTCTATTTGTGCAAACAAAATGATAAAAATGTCATATGTGCATGACCGCGCAATTGTCATTGAAAGTGCGAGGGGGCTGAAAGCTGAAAATTGGTCTGGGAAGAAAGGGGGCGAAAGTGCCCGGTATTGTAGTGGTTAAAGAGGAGGTCCATCTGAAAAAAAATAAAATTAAAGTCAGCAGCTAGAAACACTGTAGCTGCTGACTTTTAATAAGCACGCTTACCTGTCCAGGGTGCCCGCGATGCCGTCTGCCCACGACCGATCCGTCCATCACATCGGGTCCCGGCGCCGCCATTCTAAGTAAGGGAAACAGGCAGTGGAGCCTCACGGCTTCACTGCCCGTTTCCTACTGCGCATGCGCGAGTTGCGCGGCGCTTTGTGAATGGCCGGCTGTGTTCTGGGACACAGACAGTTCCCAGAACACACCGCACCACCTTCACCAGAAGACAACGCGAGGAGGAGAAGACTGAAGATCACTGCGGTGTAGGAGGTGGCAGATTAGGACGATCTGCCTAGCAACAGGCATTTCAGGTAAGTGAATAAAAAAAAAAATTCAATTTTTTTACATTTTTAGGAGCATTTTTATGCTATTTTTTTTTTTTAGGGTGGTCCTCCACTTTAATTAAAAAAAAAATGTTTTTTAATTTTTACTTGACAGGTTGCTTAAAAGTGACTTCACCTGCAGACTGAAGTTCATCCCTTTTGCCGTATCGCAAAAAATGGCCTGATTATGAAGGTGTGGGGGGGGGGGGTAAATCTTTCGGTGGTTAGAGAATATATTTATGGAGTTCAGCTTTAACTTTTATCACTGCGCTGTAAAGTGTATTCTTCAGCCCATTCAGAGAATCTTCATCCACAAAACCCATTAGGGGGAAAGCGGTGATTAATACAATCATCGGCGATGCTTTAGGTCAGTGACAGGGGACGGGCAGCAAGATAAATGACAATTGTACATCTAATCATTTCATCTGCCGCTATTAATTCACCGAATCCACAGGGGTCCCCCCGGACTGAATGCTGCGGCGGCTGAGTACATATCGCAGCGGGGAGGAATGATAATGCGACCCGTCATTAACATACTGGAATGGGAATGTGAAAATCCACAGTTCCCTGCAAATCATGAGAAAAATCCCCTTCGTTTTATTCTGAACAATCGGAACGTTTTACGAAAATGATCAGTTAGCGTGAAATTGTGCGGTCAGTGGGCACGTATTTATGGCTTTCAAGTTGTCATCTTGATGTACAGTAGTATTTACTGTATACAAGTTTGATGTTTCATGATTTTATTAACCTTTCAAGCTCTTGCACTTATTTACCCCTTACAGACCAGAGCAATCTTAACTTTGTTATAACTTATCTAGCAGAAGAAGAGAGAAAGTGGACTCTATGAAGGTGCTACCCAGGGGCGTACCATTAGTGGTGCGGGGGGGGGGCGATCCGCCCCGGGTGCCACATTTTGGGGGGGTGTCAGTGGCCCAGTGACTTTGCTACAGGGGTGCGTTCCGCACCCGAGTCGGGTGACACAGTCTGATCATCCCAGGGGCACCCCTGCTGTCTCTGGTTGCTGATTTACACGTTCGTTTTTTTTTGTACCCCCCCCAGCGCCGCGGCCGCAATGGACTGGTCCAGATCGTCCAGTGAGACTGAGTGGCTGTGTAGTGTGTTCCCTCCTGCTAGCTCCGCCTCCACTGCTGCTGCCTGTGTGTGTCTGTGATCTCTCTCCGCTGGGGCGGCTGCTTCCCCTGTTCCACACATTGAATCCAGAGTCCTCCCTAGCTGAGACTGAGAGCCTGAGGTGGTGAGCAGGAGGGGGGAGGGGGGTTGATGTAAGAAGAGGCTGCCAGGATTGTCTTGTATCTACCCCTGTGCTGGTCTAAGGTGGGGGTCAGTGTGATTGCTGTGTCCACCATCCCCTCCCCCTGCCATGTGTATTCTGTAACTGTCTGACCTGAGGGGGGGGGGGGGGGGGGGGGGGGGGCTGGGTGATGAAAGAATAGACTGGAGGAGTGTTGTATCTACCCCTGTGCTGGTCTGGGGGGGTCAGGGTGATTGCTGTGTCCACCACCCCCTGCCATGTGTATAGTGTAGCTGACCTGATTGGGGGGGGGGGGGGGCAGAATGCAGTTATGTGCAATTTACAGGTTGCAGAGGAATGCAGATATGTGCTATATAGAGGGTGCAGAATCCAGATGTGTGCTGTATATTGCTGTGTGACCACCACCCACCTGAGGTAGCTAAGCTGTGAACTTACCTGAAGGGGGGAGGGGTGATGTTGTTGTGTTCACAACCCAGGTATAGTAGAGGAGCTGGTCTGATAAGGGGAGGGGGGTGTCTGCATCCCAGGTGTAAATAGACATTTGACCTACACCCACATCTTGCAGCCATCAGATCGGTCCAGCAAGCAGCAGGTCACAGCAGCATCTTCCCTGCGGCCATCAGATCCCGTCCGTGGTCCAGCAAGCAATACACCTTGTCAGCAGGTCAGTTTCATAATCTGAATCAAATCATCAATGCCAATGATGCCATTGTCTGCTGTCCCTGGATGGGAGATCACCATACAGTGGAATCGCTGGATCAGATCTGTCCCTGAGGAGTCGGACAGCAGATAATACAAAGTATGGGCCATACTTTGTATTGTCAGCTGTCTCCCTATCTCACTCTGATGTCTCCCTCATAACCGCTTCAGTCCAGCGCTCCACTTCCCTCACCGTGGCACGATCTGTCCATCTGTCCAAATGTGGTATCTGCTGACCTGAGTGACTGACACCTCTGTCCTGTCCCGTCTATTGTCACTGGCTGCCATGGATGAACAGCATCGGCTGTCATTACAAGGAGCGGGAGGGGATGTCCCCATCCCCCCACCACTCCGCCTGGGTCTCCCATCCCACCCGCAGACATGAGCCACCAGCCGACACGCCCGGATTTGCCTTTGATCGGGTCTCCAATGTAGAAACCCAGAAGCGTCATCACAGCGTCACTTCCAGTTTACTTGGCAGCAAACTGCGCCATTTAAAAAAAAAAATCTGAATTAAAAAACACTGATCTTGGCAGAGGAGGGGTTCGGGGTCTTTTAGACCCCCAATCCCTCCAAAAAAAGAGTACCTGTCACTGCCTATTACAGTTACAAGGGATGTTTACATTCCCTGTGACAACAATAAAAGTGATCATGTAAATAGGGGGGTATGTGGCGCTAAGCACTATATAGATAACCTCTGGGAACTCTTCAGGCGTGTAAATTCCAAAAGATGGGTGACCTTATGTATAACTTGATCAATTTTACATAAAATGCAAATATCATATCTAAATGGAAAAACAATATTTCAACAAATGACAATATCTTCAATATGTAGCAATAAATAAATATATAAAATGTGAATAAAGAAATAAGTGCAGAAGTGTGATCAATGAATATGACCAATAAGAGTGCGCTGGGATAAAAAATCTTTTAAAATGGATATCAATGTGATAATATGGTAAATAAATGACCATTAAGAACGTGCTGAGATAAAATCTTCACTGATGACGAGAAAATATTGTGATGTACAATCCCAGGCAATGTGATAAATGAACTAAAATAAGATAAATGAACTAAAATAAGAAGGAAGTGCCTTCTGTGAATATAAAACATAAGAATCTAAAGTGCACAGTGCAACGTGCAAAAATGGTGAGACAGACCAAAATCCTGGTCTAAGAAGTGCAAGAAGAAATAAATAAGTATACGTGCATAAACATCTGTAATAGCAGCAATGACTGTAATAAGTGATTCAGACTAAATCACTGTTGAGGTAATTCATTACATAAGGGGAATCCTCAGAAGAAAGAGGATCAGCTCAGTAGTGTACTAGGTACCGTATTTATCGGCGTATAACACGCACCTTTTCCCCCTTAAAATCGGGGGAAAGTCGTGGGTGCGTGTTATACGCCGATACCCCCCAAAAAAATGACAAAAATCGGTTGCGGTGCCGAAAAATAGCGACCGCGGCCGAAAAAGACCGAACCGCGGCCAAAAAAGGCCGAATCGCGGCCGAAAAAGACCGAGCCGACTGTTCAGCTCCGCTCGGAGTCCCGCCTCCGAACAGTCGGCTCGGTTTTTTTTCGGCCTCGGTTCGGTCTTTTTCGGCGGCGCATGCGCGGTCTGTCTCGGCGGCGAGAAATTTAAACGTCGGCAAGGCTGCAAATGGCGCTGGCAAACTGCAAATGACGCTGGGCAGGCTGCAAATGACGCTGGGCAAGGCTGCAAATGACACTGGGCAAGCTACAAATGAAGCTGGCAAGCTGCAAATGACACTGGGCAAGCTACAAATGACACTGGGCAAGCTACAAATGACACTGGGCAAGCTGCAAATGACGCTGGGCAGGCTGCAAATGACGCTGGGCAAGGCTGCAAATGACGCTGGGCAAGCTGCAAATGACGCTGGGCAGGCTGCAAATGACGCTGGGCAAGCTGCAAATGACGCTGGGCAAGCTGCAAATGACGCTGGGCAAGCTGCAAATGACGCTGGGCAAGCTGCAAATGACACTGGGCAAGGCTGCAAATGACGCTGGGCAAGCTGCAAATGACGCTTAAATGTAAGTTTTTTTTTTTTTCCCCTAAACTTCTCTCCTAAAACTTTTTTTCCTTAAAATTCCCTCCTAAACTTGGGGTGCGTGTTATACGCCGATACATACGGTAATTCATTAAGTAAGGGGAATCCTTAGAAGAAAGAGGATCAGCTCAGTGGTGCACCCTTTCGTCTGAGGATTTGTGCAATAAATATTCTTGAGAAAATGAAAAAAAATTGTGGGTGTTTTTTCATTTAAAATTTGGGGGGGGTGTCAGATTTAGGATCCGCCCCGGGTGCCAAACGCTCTAGGTACGCCCCTGGTGCTACCTCTCAATGAATAACCCAAATACATACAGTATATGCTGGGACAAGGTCATCTAGCCCCCCGGGGGAAAAAAACACTCCCCCCCACCCCAAAAAAAAAAAATGTATGAGCATTATGTGTTGCAAAAATCCTCTCCCTCCCTTTGCAAGCCAAATCCCCCCCCCCCCCAAAAAAAATAATTCCCCCAATGCTAGTACAAATACCCCCTCCCAGCTTAAATCCTCTACCCCTCAAATTTCCCCTCTGAGCATAAATCCTCTCCCCCCTCCAAATTGCCCCTCCCAGCTCAAATCCTTTCCTTCTCCAACTCCCCCCTCCTAGCACAATTCCTCTACCCCTAAAATTTCCACTCTGAGCATAACCTCCCCCCCCCCAAATACCCCTCCCAGCTCAAATGGCCCCTCCCAGCTCAATTCCTCTCCCTCCTCAACTCCCCCCTCCTAGCACAATTCCTCTACCCCTAAAATTTTCCCTCTGAGCATAAATCTCACCATTCCAGCTCAAATCCGCTTCCTCCCCAACTCTCCCCTCTTAGCACAATTACTCTATCCCTTAAATTTCCCCTCTCCCAGCACAAATCCCCACCAAATCCCCCCTCCAAGTTCAATTCCTCTCCCTCCTCAACTCCCCCCTCCTAGCACAATTATGCCCCGTACACACGGTCGGATTTTCCGACGGAAAATGTCCTATCGGACAATGTTGTCGTGCGTGGGCTCCATCGCACTTTTTCCGTCGGATTTTCAGACGGACAAAGTTTTATCTCCTGCTCTCAAATTTTCCGACAACAAAGTCCGATCTGACTTTTTCCGATCGCGTGTAGCGAATTCGGACGGACAAAGTGCCACGCATGCTCAGATCACATTACAAGACCAAAGCTATTGGCTACTAGCCTCTATGTAGTCCCGTCGTACGCAACGAACGTCACCACGTTCTGAATGATCGGATTTTCCGACAACTTTGTCCTACCGTGTGTATGCAACACCAGTGTCGGACAAAATCCGTCGGAAAAAATCCGATGGATTTTGTGGTCGGATTTTCCGACCGTGTGTAGGGGGCATAACTCTATCCCAAAATATCCTATCTATCCACTCTGAGCATAAATCCCCCCCCCCCCAGCTCAAATCGCCTATCCCAGCTCAATTCCTCTCCCTCCCCAAGTCCCCCCTCCTAGCACAATTACTCTACCCCTAAAATTTCCCCTCTCCCAGCACAAATCCCCACTCCAAGCTCAAATCCTCTCCCTCCCCAACTCCCCCCTCCTAGCACAATTCCTCTATCCCTCAAATTTCCCCTCTCCCAGCACAAATGCCCCTAAATCTCCCCTCCCAGCTTTAATCCTCTCCCTCCCCAACTCCCCCCTTCTAGAACAATTTCTCTACCCCTCAAATTTCCCCTCTGAGCATAAATCCTCCCCACTCCCTCCAAATCCCCCTCTCCCAGCACAAATCCCCCCCTCCCAGCTCAAATCTTCTCCCTCCCCAACTCCCCCCTCCTAGCACTATTTCTCTACCCCTCAAATTTTCCCTCTGAGCATTAATCTTCTCCGCACCCCCCTGTCAAATCCACCTCTACCAGCACAAATCTCCCCTCCCAGCTCAAATCCTCTCCCTCCCCAACTCCCCCCTCCTAGCTCAATTTGTCTACCCCTCAAATTTCCCCTCTGAGCATAAATCCCCCCCTCCAAATCCCCCTCTCCCAGAACAAATCCACCCACCCAGGTCAAATCCTCTCCCTTTCCAACTCCTGCCTCCTAGCACTATTTCTCTAACCCTCTAATCTTCATTGAACCGGAGGAAGAAGTGGAGGAAGATAGAGGAAGAAGCGGAGGAAGAACAAGATGGAAGAAGAAGAAGAACATCGAAGGAAGACCAGAAGAAAGAAGATGCGGGGAAAGAAGAAGACATTAATAAAGGAATTGTCAAAAAACTTCTATTATCTTTTTTTTAATTTTGGACACTTTTTTTGTGAAATGGTAGTACCCCATTACCAATTCACACGGGGGGGGGGGGGGCGGAATCTGGGGTCCTCTTGTACAAGGGGGGCGTCCAGATTCCAATAAGCCCCCCGCCCACAGACCCCCACAACCACCGGGCAAAGGTTGTGGGGATGAGGCCCTTCTCCCCATCAACATGGGGACAAGGTGCTTTGGGGGGGCTAACCCAAAGCACCATCCCAATGTTGAGGGGATGTGCCCTGGTATGGTTCAGGAGGGGGGGCACTCTCTCGTCCCCCCATGTTTTCCTGTGGCCTGCCAGCTTGCGTGCTTGGATAAGGGTCTGGTATGGATTTTTGGGGGGACCCCACGCCATTTTTTTTTCATTTTGGCACGGGGTTCCCCTTAAAATCCATACCAGACCTGAAGGATCTGGTATGGATTTTGAGAGGGACCCCCACGCCATGTTTTTTTATTTTGGCCGTGGGGTTCCCCTTAATATCCATACCAGACCTGAAGGACCTGGTAGGGAATTTGGGGGGACCCCCACACATTTTGTTTTTAAATTTTGGTTCGGGGTTCCATGCCGTTTTTATCAATGAACTTTTATGTGCATTGCCGGACCGACAATTCATTATAGCCGCTAGCGCTAGTACTTTTAAATGACTTTTTTTCCTTTAGAAATGTAATTTTGCACTCGGACTGTTCTAAACACTGGAAACATGCACCCCTTTACAGGCATACTATAGACACCCCCCAGGTACGAAATTTAAAGGAATATTACACTTTTATTGTTTCACTTTAAGCATTATTAAAATCACTGCTCCCGAAAAAACTGCTGTTTTTAAAACTTTTTTTTGCATTGATACATGTCCCCTGGGGCAGGACCCGGGCCCCTAAACACTTTTTAGTACAATAACTTGCATATAAGCCTTTAAAATTAGCACTTTTGATTTTTCATGTCGGTGTTCCAAAGACTTTAACGGTGTTCGCGTGTTCAAACAAATTTTTTGCATGTTCGGATGTTCTGGTGCGAACCGAACAGGGGGGTGTTCGGCCCATCCCTACCCTTCAGTCTCTTCTAGGAGACACCCTGGCTAGCATGGGAAGACTTGGACAGCAGGAGACCTAAACAGCAGTCTTTCCTAAAAGCATCAGGATTCCAGGGACAGTGTGAGTCCTCTACACCCCCAGGGCCTAAAAGGGAGAAGGCTGCCAGATACAATATCCAGCAAGCTTTCCAAGGGACATTGTCACAGCTAAATCGAATCCCTTGTCCTGGGACACTTTTCAAGTCAACCAGGTGGGCTTGTATTTTTAATAGAGGAATCATAGAGCTCCTGCAAGTTTGGGACTTTGCTAAATTCAACTAAGGGGACACAGAGCTCCTTCAAGGGGAATTCTTCTTTGCCAAATCAAGAGAGACTGTTAGTATTGCAGAGGGAATACAGTCCAGGATTTGCCATTTTTCAGTGTACAGAGTGAAGGAAGTTTTCCTTGTGTTGTTCTTTCAAGTCAAGTTGGGCTTCCCACAATGCTTCTACCCAGTGGCGGTGCGTGCATAGAGGGCGCAGGAGCGCCGCCCCCTTTCTCCTGCACCGCTCTATCACCAATAGATAGATTCATGCATTGCATGAATCTATCTATTGTCACCGCTGCCGCCCCCTATTCAGGTGTCCGGCCCCTTGTAGGGCGCCGGGCATCCGAATTACAGCGGGGGTGGGTGATTTTGGAAGTGCCCTATTAGAGCTGTAAGCTCTAATAGGGGACCTGATTAGAGCGGTGGGCTCTAATAGGCTTCCATAAGTGTAAACAGCGGGCGCAATGCTGTGCGTTCGCTGTTTACACAGTATTGTGTTAGAGAAGCGAATACATCGCTTCCCTAACACAGACCCGCCTCTAAGCCAATCAGGTTGCCGGGTCTGTGTCACCTGATTGGCTGAAGTCACAGGCGCTGTGATTGGATGCCTAGGCGTCCAATCACAGCAGAAGACAGGAGGAGCGCGGGAGAAGATGTCGGGTCGATGAGGAGACACTGCTCGCCGTCTGACGCCGTCACCAGCTGCACACCGAGACAAGGTAAGTGCCGGTAGTTGGCGGGCAGAGGGCACATTGGCAGCATTTAATGGGCACAGTGACAGCACTTGGGGCACGGTGGCAGCGTTAGATGGGCACAGTGGCAGCACTTGGGGCACGGTGGCAGCGTTAGATGGGCACAGTGGCAGCACTTGGGGCACAGTGGCAGTGTTTGGAGCACAGTGGAAGCATTTAATGGGCACAGTGGCAGCATTTGAGGCACAATGGCAGCACTTGGGGCACAGTGGCAGCGTTAGATGGGCACAGTGGCAGCATTTAATGGGCACAGTGGAAGCATTTAATGGGCACAGTGGCAGCATTTGAGGCACAATGGCAGCACTTGGGGCACAGTGGCAGCGTTAGATGGGCACAGTGGCAGCGTTAGATGGGCACAGTGGCAGCGTTTAATGGGCACAGTGGCAGCGTTTAATGGGCACAGTGGCAGCGTTTAATGGGCACAGTGAGGCTGTTTGTTTGCGCCCCCCCAAAAAATTTTGAGCACCAGCCGCCACTGCTTCTACCCCATCCAAGTTGTTTTTCCCTAATAAAACAACAAAAATAAGACTGGTTTCTGACTTTGTGTGAGAGTTGAAAAATGCGTGTTGCCTGGCTGTGCAGAAATAATGGAACCCAAAATCCAGAGGCCCTCTAAGGGGCAGCGCTATCTATCTATCTATCTATCATCAATTGCTCTACCATAGAATGTCTGGTTTGAAAGAAAGGTTCGGACCTCACACAGCCCTCACTGCAGTGATCATTAGTCCTCTTGCCATCGGTCCATTTAGGGAGTCCTAACCAGTAAACCTATTCTCTCAGCCTCTTACTTGATTTCCTTCCATCCCTAAGCCAAGAATAACTTGAGTGGAGAGCTGGCCCCGAGCCATGGCGGTACTCATGTCAGAGATGATAAGAAGAGCTGATTGATGGGCAAGAGGAGGTTATGGGGTTTCTTTGAAGGAATCTTAATGACTTTGGGTAACGAGAAGGGCCTATTCAGAGTGACCAGCCTGAACCGGCCTCTTATTGCTTCATTGTAAGACAGCATGCCCATTCATGTGGCGGTTGGCATTGTGTGCCAGCCCCCGTCCCAGGATATCATCGCACTTCAGCGAGCTGTCCTATTTTTGTGTTGAGTGTGCCGGTTGCACGGAAAGCTGTGCGGTGCATGATAAGTGACACACGGCATGGTGGTGTCCTCCTCCCTCTATACATTGAAGAGGGTTACACTCTATTGTGGATTTAATCCACTCGGCTTGCCTCGTCTTATCTCTACATGTCAAATCTTTGCCGCTTCCATTCCTGTCTTCTGGAGCCGCTGCCTGTTGTGAGGCTGTCGTATAAACACTGGAGGGCAAATAAAACCATGGAATTATTTCCTATGCAGTTACTTGTTTGGTTTTATAGCAACTCTGTTGCTATATAAAACAAAAAACAAAAACTTAAAGCTGAGCTCTGGGCACAAAAAACTTTTACATGTATTCATCGATAGCCGCCCAGATATTATATTACAAAAATAGCAGTGACATTGTCTCTGTGCTGTATATAGCCTGTGCAATGAGCAGAGCTGTGGGAGGGACCCAGCAGGCCCCACCCACTACAGACTTCCTGCAGAAAATTACAGGAGTGGGCGGAGACAAGATCATTCACCCTGCACAAGGAGAGAGAGCAGCAGTGAGTGCTGGAAGTCTCACACTGGATTACTGCATAGATCTGGAAGAAATAGACACAGTTCACCAAGATTTAAGGAAGAATACATATGATGAACAAATTTAGACAATATTTGCTTATTCTAAAATTCAGCTTTAACCCGCTTTAGAAAATAATTTTAGTGTCCGATTATTAAAAGTCTTTACATTTTTGCAGCGGTGTGCTGACCTCCAAAACCGCCAGACTCCTCCTCCCTCTCCTCTTGTGTGTTATGTGGCATGGCAAGAATAGTGTCTGCGTAAAGCGGGCCTTGAGAGGAAAGGAAGTCCTCCTCTTCCTCCCGCTTTTCTGCCTCGAGTGCCCTGTCCATAATGCCACGCAGCGTATACTCCAGCAGGAACACAAGAGGGATACTGTGACTGATGCATGCATTGTCACGGCTCACCATCCTTGTCGCCTCCTCAAATAGTGACAGGTTTCTATGAGTTTTTTTTTTTTTTGTTTGAAGCACCTGATTAGAGCCTGAGGCTCTAATTGGCATCAAAAAGTTGCTCTTGGCGCAGAGATCTGGAGATCTGGTGAGTGTGGAGGCCATTGGAGTACAGTGACCTCATTGTCCAGTGGTGAGATGATTGGATCTTTGTGACATGGTGCATTATCCTTCTGGAAGGAGCCATCAGAAGATGGGAACCCTGTAGACATAAAGGGATGGACATGGTCAGCAACGATACTCCAACGAACATAAACGATGCTCAATTGATACTAAGGGGCCCAAAGTGTGCCAAGAAAATATCCCCCACACCATTACACCCCCACCACCAGCCTGAACCGGTGATACAAGGCAGGATGGATCCCATGCTTTCTTATTTACACCAAATTCTGACCCGACCATCTGAATGTCGCAGCTGAAATCGAGACTCATCAGAACAGGCAACGTTTTTACAATCGTCTATTGTCCAATTTTGGTGATCCTGTGCAAATTGTAGCCTCGGTTTCCTGTTCTTAGCTGACAGGAGTGGCACCCGGTGTGGTCTTCTGTTGCTGTAGGCCATTTGCTTCAAGGTTTGATGTGTTGTGCGTTCAGAGATGGTATTCTGCATACCTTGGATGTAACGAGTGGTTATTTAAATTACTGTTGCTTTTCAATCATCTGGAACCAGTCTGCCCATTCTCCTCTGACCTCTGACACCAACAAGGCATTTTCATCCCCACACCTGCCGCTCACTGGATATTTTGTCTTTTTCAGACCATTCTCTGTAAACCCCAGAGATGGGTGTGTGTGAAAATCCCAGTAGATCAGCAGATTTTGAAATACTCAGACCACCCCGTCTGGCACCAACAACCATGCCACGTTCAAAGTCACTTAAATCCCCTTTCTTCCCCATTCTGATGCTCGGTTTGGGTTTCAGCAAGTCATCTTCACCACATCTAGATGCCTAGATGCATTGAGTTGCTGCCATGTGATTGGCTGATTAGCAATTTGAGTTACCAAACAATAGAACAGGTGTACCTAATAAAAGTGGCCGGTGAGTGTATGCTGACAGCATGATTTTCCTTAACCACTTCAGCCCCGGACCATTTGGCAGCCAAAGGACCAGAGGTCTTTTTTCAATTTCGCACTGCACTACTTTAACTGGTAATTGCGCGGTCATGCAATTTTGTAACCAAACGAAATTTGCGTCCTTTTCTTCCCACAAATAGAGCTTTCTTTTGATGGTATTTGATTGCCTCTGTGATTTTTATTTTTTGCGATATAAACGGAAAAAGAGCGAAAATTTTGAAAAAAAAAGAGATTTTCTACTTTTTGTTATAAAAAAAATCTAATAAACTCAATTTTAGTCAAACATTTGGGCCAAAATGTATTCAGCCACATGTCTTTAGTAAAAAAAATGCCAATAAGCGTATATTTATTGGTTTGCGCAAAAGTTATAGCGTCTACAAACTAGAGTACATTTTCTGGAATTTACACCGCTTTTAATTTATGACTGCCTATTTCATTTCTTGAGGTGCTAAAATGGCAGAGAAGTACAAAACCCCCCCAAATGACCCCATTTTGGAAAGTAGACACCCCAAGCTATTTGCTGAGAGGCATGTTGAGCCCATTGAATATTTTTTTTTTTAGTCCCAAGTGATTGAATAAAGACAAAAATAAAAAGATTTTTTTTTTTTTTTCAAAAAGTTGTCACTAAATGATATATTGCTCACACATGCCATAGTTATATGTGGAATTGCACCCCAAAATACATTTTGCTGCTTCTCCTGAGTATGGGGATACCACATGTGTGGGACTTTTTGGGAGCCTAGCCGCATACGGGGCCCCGAAACCCAAGCACCGCCTTCAGGATTTCTAAGGGTGCAAATTTTTGATTTCACTCCTCACTACCTATCACCGTTTCGAAGGCCATAAAATGCCAAAATAGCACAAAACCCCCCCAAATGACCCCATTTTGGAAAGTAGACACCCCAAGCTATTTGTTGAGAGGCATGGTGAGTATTTTACAGCTCTCATTTGTTTTTGAAAATGAAGAAAGTAAAGAAAAAAAATTTTTTTTTTCTTTTTTTCAATTTTCAAAACTTTGTGACAAAAAGCGAGATCTGCAAAATACTCACCATACCTCTCAGCAAATAGCTTGGGGTGTCTACTTTCCAAAATGGGGTCATTTTGGGGGGTTTTATGCCATCTGGGCATTCCATGGCCTCCGAAACTGTGATTGGCAGTGAGAAGTGAAATAAAAAAATTACACCCTTAGAAAGCCTGAAGGCGGTGATTGGTTTTTGGGGTTCCGTACGCAGCTAGGCTCCCAAAAAGTCCCACACATGTGGTATCCCCGTACTCAGGAGAAGCAACAGAATGTATTTTGGGGTGTATTTCCACATATGCCCATGACATGTTTGAGCAATATATCATTTAGTGACAACTTTTTGTAAAAAAAATATATATATTTTTTTTTTTTTCATTATTCAATCTCTTGGGACAAAAAAAAAAAATATTTAATGGGCTCAACATTGCTCTCATCAAATAGCTTGGGGTGTCTACTTTCCAAAATGGGGTCATTTGGGGGGGGTTTGAACTGTCCTGGCATTTTATGCACAACATTTAGAAGCCTATGTCACACGTCACCCACTCTTCTAACCACTTGTAGACAAAGCCCTTTCTAACACTTTTTGTTTACATGAAAACATATTTTTTTTTTGCAAGAAAATTACGTTGAACCCCCAAACACTATATATAATGTTAAAGCAAAGGCCCTACAGATTAAAATGGTGGGTGTTGCATTTTTTTTTTCCACACAGTATTTGCGCAGCGATTTTTCAAACGCATTTTTTGTGGAAAAAATACACTTTTTTTTATTTTAATGCACTAAAACACACTATATTGCTCAAATTTTTGATGAAATAAAAAATATGATCTTAGGCCGAGTACATGGATACCAAACACGACATGCTTTAAAATTGCGCACAAACACGCAGTGGCGACAAACTACATACATTTTTAAAAGCCTTTAAAAGCCTTTACATGATACCACATTAGATTCACGGAGGAGGTCTACTGCTAAAATTACTGCCCTCGATCTGACCTTCGCGGTGACACCTCACATGCATGGTGCAATTGCTGTTTACATATGACGCCAGACCAACGCTTGTGTACGCCTTTGCGCAAGAGAAGGGGGGGCAGGGGTGCTTTTTTTTTTTTTTTTTTGGTTTTTTTTTTATTTATTTAGCTTTTTTATTTTATTTTTAAACTGTTCCTTCCATTTTTTTTCTTTGTTATGATTTTTATTGTTATCTCAGGGAATGTAAATATCCCCTATGATAGCAATAGGCAGTGACAGGTACTCTTTTTTTGAAAAAATTGGGGTCTATTAGACCCTAGATCTTTCCTCTGCCCTCAAAGCATCTGACCACACCAAGATTGGTGTGATAAAATGCTTTCCCAATTTCCCAATGGCGCGGTTTATATCCGGGAGGGGGGACATTCCCTCCCACTGCTTGTAAAAGCAGTCTAGAGGCTAATTACCCGCTAGAATTGCTTTTACATGAAAGCCGATCACTGGCTGAAAAGAATGATACCAAGATGATACCTAAACCTGCAGGCATCATTCTGGTATAACCATTCAAAGTCCAGCAACATACTGGACATATATTGTAATCTTTTTTTTTTCATGCAGCCTCTTGGCTGAACGAAAAAAAGAGATTGATTGGTGGGTATGCCCACCATTAGAATACCTCCCTTCATCCACCCACTTCTAATGATGGGCATACATGCACCATTTATATATGCCGATGCATGGGGGCATCCTCCCGCAAAAGTTATGCCGTGTACACACGGTCGGAATTTCGACCGTATGTACGTGGCATTAGGAGCCAATCGCTCCTCCCCCCCCCCTGCTGCCCCCATGCTTCGGCATATATGCTCTTTTTTTTAACTGTGGTGGTGAAATCACCTCCTACAGCGTTGGAGTCGCGGCTTTATGTATCGTGGGAGCAAACGCTGTTGCTGTCAAGATAAATAAATCTGCGTTGCAACTGAATGGCGCACCTGAAAACAAAAAAATGCTTAACACTAAAACACAGTAAACAAAATTACATACCTGAAAAGCAAGCATGATAAAACATGATAAAACATAATAAAACATTGCAGAATAGAATGGAGTAAAAAAAGAGCAACAATAGAGAGAGAATAGAGTGAGAGAGAGAACAATAAAACGACAACTATTTTTATTTTTTTTATTTTTTTGAGATTCACAGGTAAAAAAGCTCCTGACTGAAGCGACTGAATCAAAACGCTACCACAAAAAAAATGTTAGCGATCGCAGGGATCAGGCCTGACTCTGCGAACGCTGCAGTTATGTGTGCTTAGTGTTTTGTAAGTGACAGTGATCGATCGATACTGCACTTGGGTGGGCTGGGCTGGGCGGAGGGGGAAAACGCAGGTGCTAGCAGGTATCTGGGCTGATCCCGCTAACAATGCGTTTTTTTTTGGAACCCTAAACTGCTGGGACGCTAGTATAGATCTGATCAGATCAGATATTGATCTGTTCAGATACTGTGCCACTAAGGGAGGTGTATGCTTTGTGCGTGGGTGTTTGCGGTACTGGCACTAACCTGGGGCGACGCAGACCTTATTTGACCCTAAAACCTAATTGATATCACCCGCCGGGCGATCAGGGGGTTAAACCGTTATTGGGTAATAAATGGCGGGTGCCCTGACAGTATAAAAAATAAAGCTAACTAACCAGCGTCACCCGTAACAGTAATACAAAAAAAAACTGGTTACCTAGCGACACTAATGCAGCGATCAGAAAAACGATCGCTTAGTGACACTGGCAAAAGGGGGTGAAAGGGTTAACTAGGGGCAATCAGGGGGTTAAAACCTTTATTAGGTAATATATGGGGGTACCTGACGCTATATAAAAACCTGACGGGGAACCTAAATAACGAAATAACTAACTGGCTAACCAGCGTCACCAGTGACAGTTATACAGTGATCACTGGTGAAAGGGTTAACTCTAGGGGCAATCAGGGGGTTAAAACCTTTATTTAGGTTGTAATATGGGGGTACCTGACCTATAAACCTATTTATGAACCTATATAAACATGGCGGTTACCTAAAAAAAAAAAAATGGTTACCTAGCGACACTAATGCAGCGATCAGAAAAACGATCGCTTAGTGACACTGGCAAAAGGGGGTGAAAGGGTTAACTAGGGGCAATCAGGGGGTTAAAACCTTTATTAGGTAATATATGGGGGTACCTGACGCTATATAAAAACCTGACGGGGAACCTAAATAACGAAATAACTAACTGGCTAACCAGCGTCACCAGTGACAGTTATACAGTGATCACTGGTGAAAGGGTTAACTCTAGGGGCAATCAAGGGGTTAAAACCTTTATTTAGGTTGTAATATGGGGGTACCTGACCTATAAACCTATATATGAACCTATATAAACATGGCGGTTACCTAAAAAAAAAAAATGGTTACCTAGCGACAGCAGTGACACTAATACAGCGATCAGAAAAACGATCGCTTAGTGACACTGGCAAAAGGGGGTGAAAGGGTTACCTGGGGGGCAATCAAGGGGTTAAACCTTTATTAGGGGGGGGTAGGGGGCTACCTTGGACCTAAAACTAACTGCACTGACAGTTATTACAGTCACACTGACACTAAATGCAGTGATCAGTAAAAAAATGATCACTGCAATTAGTGACACTGTGACTGGGGGGGGAGGGGGTGATCTGGGGGGTGATCTGGGGGTGACAGGGGGGTGTTTTGTGTGCCTATGTGTACTGGTGTCAGTGTACTGTTGGTGCACTAACCTTTAGACGTTCACAGCTCGGCGTTCCGGTCACATAGACCGGCGCACCGAGCGTGACATCACTTCCTCTGCCTGTGTTTTGATTGACACAGACAGAGGAAGCATCTGATTCGCCAGGAGCGATCGCGAGGGGGTGGCCAGAAACCACTGGCCGTCCCCTCATCCCGGATCGCTCCTGAAGCGATCCCGACCGTCCCCGCCGGCCGGGGGGGGTCCGATCGGACCCCCCACCCGCCGGAAGAATGGCACGTACAGGTACGTGGTTCTGCCTGTACGTGCCATTCTGCCGACGTATATATACAGGGGGCGGTCGGGAAGTGGTTAAAGCGGAGCTCCACCCTAAAGTGGAACTTCCGCTTATCGGATTCCTCCCCCCCTCCGGTGCCACAATTGGCACCTTTCAGGGGGGAGGGGGGTGCAGATACCTGTATAATACAGGTATCTGCACCCACTTCCGGGACTAGCTGCCCCGCTCCTATCCAAGGATGCCCGCCCATATTCGAGGGTTCCCGTTGTGTCTTGGGAAACACACAGTTCCCAGGACACAATGGGGACCAATAAAGACGCGCAGCGCGACTCACGCATGCGCAGTAGGGAACCGGGCAGTGAAGCCGCAAGCTTCACTTCCTGATTCCCTGACGAGAGACAAGCGATCTTCTGCCGACATCGCTGGAACCTGGAACAGGTAAGTGTCCATTTATTAAATGTCACAAAAGTGATTTTGCACATACGTAAAACAATAATGACATAAATACTCCGGTATTGCGCATTTGTTTCCGACTTACAAACAACTCCCTACGCGTTACGTCACACGTGACTTCTTCAGGGGAGGTCAGTGATCACTACTAGAAGAATGACATCTAGAACATCTTAAATGAGTTATGATTATAGTGACATTTCCATTATCCATCTTAGGCACGGACTCTTATACCAATATAGGCTATATTCACCATATTGGATTTTACTATAATAACTTTATCACTGAACACTACTTCACTTTTATTCATTTATTTATAATATATATGTATTCATTTCTCCCATTAGCTATATCTAATTTTAATTTTATTCACGGTCATCACAGTGATCATTGTTGTTTCTATTTGCACTATTTATGTCATTATTGTTTTACTTATGCACAAAATCACTTTTATGATAATCACTAATTTGGTGGGCTGTGTACACTATTAGGTTTTGCAGCAGGTATTTAATATAAGATAGACGTAGTTATTTATATTAATGTGAACAATTTTATTGGCCTTTATCACTTTTATTTATTTATTGTGGGAAGTTGGCACTTATTTACTCATCTTGTGTTGTATACACTTTTACATTTCGATTAGTAGCGCGAAGGACACTTCACATTCATGTCCATTTATTAAAAGTCAGCAGCTGCAGTATTTGTAGCTGCTGACTTTAAAAAAAATAAAAATTGGGTGGACCACCTCTTTAACATTCCTATTGCCTCCATATTATATTAGCTGTGAGCTGAGAAATATTAGTACATTTTCTTAGTCTTTTGCCCCTTACCTCCCCCTCCCCCCCAGAAGTCAAGCTCCTGGCACGAATGACCTTAAAGTTGGAATATCGCAGTGCTGCCTCTCTGGTTCTTCATACACAGATCTGGGCTGAGCGTTGGCTTTCCCGGGGGGAATTTGGCTGACTCTGCCTGCACACCTTTAACTCCTGGAAGAGATTAGCTGTCTGAAGTCTTATTAGGAAAAGTAAATATGCAGAGATTATTCTGCACTGAGAATGGCTGCGGTGTTTGCATCGAATATTAATGCACGCCTCTGTTTAACAAGCCCGTACAATGCAAATAATGTCTGATTAACGCCATCTCTGTCCTACAAGTGAATCGTGCCGCGGCTGAGGTGTTCTAGGACAACAGAAGTCAAGTCTCCATTTTCCGGTCAAACCAGGTGGGTTAAAGCACAAATTAAAACATAAAAAAGCAGACGTATAACATGTAATACATTGATTTAATTTTGTTTGTTAGTTTTGTACAAGTAGTGTACAGTGGCGGCTGGAGCTCAACATTTTTGAGGGGGCGCAAACAAACTGAAAAATACAGAAAAATATCAATTGCAGCCTTACTGTGCCAAACATTGCAGCCCATGTGCCCATCAATTGCAGCCACTGTGCCCATCAATTGCAGCCACTGTGCCCATCAATTGTAGCGCAGCTATGCCCATCAATTGCAGCCACTGTGCCCATCAAATGTAGTGCCACTGTGCCCATCAATTGCAACCTCACTGTGCCCATCAATTGCAGCCACTGTGCCCATCAATTGCAGACTTACTGTGTCCATCAATTTTAGCCACTGGGACCATTATTATAGGGCCACTGTGCCCATCAATTGTGGTGCCACTGTGCCCATCAATTGCAGCCATTGTGCACATCAATTGCAGCCACTGTGCCCATCAATTGTAGCGTCACTGTGCACATCAATTGCAGCCTCACTGTGTCCATCAATAGCAGCCCCTATACCTATCAATTGCAGCCTCACTGTGCCCATCAATTGCAGCCAATGTGCCCATCAATTGCAGCCTTACTGTGTCCATCAATTGTAGCCACTGTGCACATCAATTGCAGCCTCACTGTGTCCTCAATTGCAGCCACTATGCACACCAATTGTAGTGCCACTGTGCCCATCAATTGCAACCACTGTGCCCATCAATTTCAGCCTCACTGTGCACATCAATTTTAGTGCCACTTTGCCCATCAATTGCAGCCACTGTGCACATCAATTGTAGCGCCACTGTGCCCATCAATTGCAGCCACTGTGCACATCAATTGCAGTGAATGTGCACATCAATTGCAGTGAATGTGCACATCAATTGTAGCACCACTGTGCCCATCAATTGCAGCCACTGTGCCCATCAATTGTAGCCTCGCTGTGTCCATCAATTGCAACCACTGTGCACATCAATTGCAGCCACTCTGCACATCAATTGTAGCACCACTGTGCCCATCAATTGCAGCCACTGTGCACATCAATTGCAGTGACTGTGCCCATCAATTGTAGCATAACTGTGCCCATCAATTGCAGCAACTGTGCACATCAATTGCAGCCACTGTGCCCATCAATTGTAGCCTCACTGTGCCCATAAATTGGAGCGCCACTGTGCACATCAATTGTAGTGCCACTGTTCCCATCAATTGCAGCCACTGTGCCCATCGATTGTAGCCTCACTGTGTCCATCAGTTGCAGCCACTGTGCCCATCAATTGCAATTTGCAACCACTGTGTCCATCAATTGCAGCCACTGTGCCCATCAATTGCAGCCACTGTGCCCATCAATTGTAGGCTGATCCTGAGCACTGGCTGAGCTTA
The DNA here is from genome assembly GCA_028564925.1 of Lithobates sylvaticus. Lineage (NCBI taxonomy): Eukaryota > Metazoa > Chordata > Amphibia > Anura > Ranidae > Lithobates > Lithobates sylvaticus. The sequence continues at coordinate 516,940,279 of CM053030.1, read as the reverse complement.
AATGTTTGCGCATGCACATATGTATTAGCCAGTGGAACATGTGCACAGAAGGCCTTTCACTTGAAAAATAAACACGTGAAAAAAAGGAATTAAAATAATTCCCTTTAAATCCTATGGGACTCCTCACACCACTACGCTGCACACGCTGCATTTTCGAAAAGTCCTGCATGCTGCATCTTTGGTGCACTTTTCAAAACTGCACCAAAAATGCAGCACCCCATTGAAAGGAATGGAAATCGTGTCAAAAATGCATATAAAATGCACATGTATCGGAAATGCATTTTTAATGCTTTTTTTTTCAATGAAGCAGTGTGAAAGCACCCTTGGCTCTGTTCATACCACCAGAGCACCTGTGCGGTTCCACATGTTTGTACAAGTTGCCATGTCCCCCTATGAGTGAGAAACACTCAAAAGAAGTCCCTGACCCTTTGTGCTCATGTTTGCAGATGCGTGGGGGTGCCATTGAGTTTCTGTGCTTGCCGGGAAACGTCACAAAAATGTGAACATACCTCACTCCTAAGCTGTGGTTCGCACTCGTAGCTGTATACTGACTCTTTAAGATGCTGTAGCAGCCCACAGCGTATCCCCAGAGCAATGCATGTGCCTGCCGGGCACCCGCGATTGCTCGTGACAGAGCGAGAGCCGGGATCTGTGTGTGTAAACACACAAATCCCCGTTCTGTCAGGGGAGAGGAGACAGATTCTGTGTTCCTACCAAGTGGGAACAACGATCTCTCTCCTCCTCTAGTTAGACACATTCCCCCCCACAGTTAGAACACACATAGGGAAGACATTTAACCCCTTGATTGCCCCCTACTTTTTCCCCTTCCTTCCCAGTGACAGTAATCAGTGGTTATTTATAACACTGGTTGCTGTATAAATGTCACTGGTCCCAAAAAAGTGTCCGATTTGTCCGCCGCAATGTCTCAGTCCCAATAAAAATCGCAGATCATGCCCTTACTAGTAAAATATAAAATAATAATAAAAATGCCATAAATCTATCCCCTATTTTGTAGCCGCTATAACTTTTGCGCAAACCAATAAATATACGCCTATTGCGATTTTTTTTACCAAAAATATGTAGAATACATATCGCCCAAAACTGAGGAAGAAATGTGTTTTTTGTTTTTGTTTTTTTTGGATATTTATTATAGCAAAAAGTAAAAAAATATTGTTTTTTTATTTCAAAATTGTCGCTCTTTTTTTGTTTATAGCGCAAAAAATTTAAACCGCAGGTGATCAAATACCACCAAAAGAAAGCTCTATTTGTGGGGAAAAAGGAACATCAATTTTGTTTGGGTACAACATCGCACGACCACGCAATTGTCAGTTAAAGCGATGCAGTGTCGTAAAAATTGCCTGGTCATTAAGGAGGCAAATCCCTTTCGGTCCTAAAGTGGTTAATCTTGAAACACACACCGCCATTGCAGAGTAATCAGAGACTTGAAATCCTCCATCTCCGGACCTCAGGATTCTGCTGTGCGCCTTCCTACAGAATATGCAAAAATGCCGACATATTCCTCAAACTCTCTGGTGGGGAACAATTTGTTGGGTGTACACACCGAAACCGCCGGCGTAACTAGGCAATTTCACACCTTGGCAGCAAAATAGCTAAAAAAAAATAAGAAATGCAAAGCAAGTCTGCGGCATCGATTTTTATGCACGGCAGCAATACAAAGTCTAATTGTAAAGACTGAGCAGGTTTTCACGTTCCCCCGGAGCAAATTAGGCGGCGTAAAATGACGGCATATGTGAGCACAGCCCGGGGAATCTCCGCTATAGGAGAGATGGGAACAAGCTTATATATAATTCAAGGCTGCTTCCAAATCTACAAGCTAATTAGTGTTACCCGGCGCACGGTTTTCACGAACCGCGGGGATACAAATTGAAAAAGGATTTACAGGTAGATGTATACAGCGACATTAAATAGGAGATGGAAGATAACAATGATTGCTCCGCTGTGGGCAAGTGCATGACGTTCCGACAATCTTAGAGTTCAGCAAATGTTCATTGAATGAAGGAAAGTGATTAACAACTTAAAGACGAGGCCTCTTTTTCAGACTCGGTGTTTACAAGTTAAAAACTATTTTTTTTGCTCGAAAATTACTTAGAACCCCCCCAAACATTATACATTTTTTTCTTACACCCTAGAGAATAAAATGGCGGTCATTGCAATACTTTTTGTTACACCGTATTTGCGCAACAATCTTACAAGCGCACTTTTTTTGAAAAAAAAATAACTTTTTTGAATAAAAATATAAGATAAACGTTAGCCAAATTTTTTTTATATTGTGAAAGATAATGTTACGCCGAGTAAATTGATACCCAACATGTCACGCTTCAAAATTGCGCCCGCTCGTGGAATGGCGTCAAACTTTTACCCTTAAAAATCTCCATAGGCGACGTTTAAAAAAATTCTACAGGTTGCATGTTTTGAGTTACAGAGGAGGTCTAGGGCTCGAATTATTGCTCTCGCTCTAACGATTGCGGCAATACCTCACATGTGTGGTTTGACCACCATTTTCATATGCGGGCGCTACTCACGTATACGCTCGCTTCTGCGCGCGAGCTCGTCGGGACGGGGCACTTTTAAAAAAAATATAATAATTTTCTTATTTATTTTACTTGATTTTATTTATTTTTTCTAAATTCCTATTCCTATTACAAGGAATGTTAACATCCCTTGCAATAGAAAAAAAGCATTACAGGTCCTCTTAAATATGAGCTCTGGGGGGTCAAAAAGACCTCAGATCTCATATTTGGACTTAAATGCAATAAAAAAATAAATTAAAAAAAAGGTTGTCATTTGAAAACATGACAACACAATAATGGCCCTTTAAGAGCTATGGGCGGAAGTGACGTTTTGACGTCGCTTCCGCCCTGCTATAGTATGGAGACGGGTGGGGGCCATCTTCCCCCTCACTCATCTCCATACCCAGCCACGGACAGGTCCCGATCACCTCCGCCGTTGCCGGCGGCTCTGGTAAGCGGCGGAGGGCGCGGGAGAGCGGCGGGAGGGGGGGTGGCACCTCTACCGCCGCCGATAACGGTGATCTTGCGGCGAATCCGCCGCAGAGACCACCATTATCGTAAACAGGACCGCCGGCTCAAAAGATTGATACCTTGGTTGTGGCAGCAGCTTCTGCCGTTACCGACATATCCATCTTTAAACTGCTGAAAAAAATGTATTCTCTAGATAGACGATAATGGTGTATCAATACATAATACACCATTATCGTCTATCTAGAGAATACATTTTTTTTGCTATATTGTGCTACTGGAGGAATCGTGTGGATGAGTGGAGATACTGCCTTGGCAATCGTTTATGGTCACGGCCTTTTGTTCCACCAATGGTCTGACAGTCAACGCCTATTTTGTGTGCTATGGGTATGTTTTCAACATGCTACATTGTATGTTTTTCTCATTATCTGCCTCGCTATATGCTTTAGTTTTCAATTGTCAGCCAAGATCATGTGAATTTGTTTGTGTTACTTATCAATGTTTTCTTGAATTTTTTGTTCATACAATATGACTCTCTTCCTGACAAGTGTCCCTGATGAAGGGATACAACTGGTCCCGAAACGCGTCGGGCTGTCCGGATTTACATGAGAATCTATCAATATCACCATCTCTGTTTTTATACTTTTTGAGTATTATTGCAACTATTTATGTATTTACATATGTATTTTCTTGAATAAAAATACATTTTTTATTATCATACATTGTTGCCCTTAAAGTCCCATCCCCTTTTGTTTTTTTTTTTCTTTTCTATTGCATCCCGGGATGTAGGCAACCCTTGGTTTATTTTGGATGGATATTCTTTTTTATGGGTAACAGGAATCAGGTTCAACAGGATAACAAGCAGCTAGGGGTCTCAGGAATGTTGTAGACCGGAAAGCAAGATGGCATGGAGAATGTTTCCTTTAAATAGTGCTCTTGGCGCCAAACACTGTCACACGGTGCGTGCGCCGGGCGTCTCTTTTGATGGGGACTCTGCGCACAGATCTTCTACTGACAGCCAGATTGTTAGAACATCTTCCTTGACAACAGGTTGCTACTGGAGGACACTTCTGTAGCACCCTCTGGTGCTAGAAGTGTAAATGTCTCTTTTTTTTTTCAGCGGGAGAGAGCGTTGTGTCAACATCAGAAGAAGAGAAGAGGGAAGAATGACGGAGAAGACCGGGCCAGCGCTCGTAAAAGAGCTGGAAGAAGATAGCGGAGGAGCCCGGCAGAAGAACCGGAGAGCGGGAGAAGAGGCCGGAGAGAGCGGTGGAGTCGGAGGAGATCCTCAAAGTCAGAAGAAGACCCCCCGGAGCTGCCTAATAAATTACTTTAACCACTTGACATCCGCACTATGGCCGAATGACGGCCACAGCGCGGACCTGAATTCCCGGGAGGCCGTCATATGACGGCCTCCCCTGTGCACGCTCCCTGTAGGGCACGCGCGGAGCGCGCTGTGATCACCGAGTCAATGAGACTCGGGTGATCACCGATCCGAAGTAAGGGGCCTGTCCCAGAGGAGAATAAAAAAGCCGATCACCGGCTCATCTTAAAGGGACATCGGTCCCGAAAAGGAAGAGGCAATTATGCCTCATTTATACCATCTAAGAGTGCCCACAAGTGCCACCTATCAATGCCCACAAGTGCCACCTAGAAGTGCTGCCTATCAGTGTAACCGATCAGTGTCCATCACTGCCACTCATCAGTGCCCATCCCTGCCACCCATCAGTGCCCATCACTGCCACCTATCGGTGCCCATCGGTGCTGCCTCATCAGCGTACATCAGTGACGGACAAAAATTACCCTTTATTAAAATTTTATAACAAAATAAAAAAAATAATGATTTTATTTTTTAAATTCAGTCTTTTTACATTTACTTTACAATCACATCAGCGCTGAAAGCTGAAAATTGGTCTGGATAGGAGGGGGGTTTAAGTGCCCAGTAAGCAAGTGGTTAAAAACCTGTCTAGTGTGTTTTTTTATTGACAGTTTTTTCCCTCAGGTGAATGGGTAGGGGTACGATGTACCCCATACTCATTCACATAGGGTGGGGGGCCCGGATCTGGGGCCCCCCTTATTAAAGGGGGCTCCCGGGTTCCGATAAGTCCCCCGCCTGCAGAACCCGACAACCAACGGCCAGGGTTGTCGGGAAGAGGCCCTTGTCCTCGTCAACATGGGGACAAGGTGCTTTGGGGTGGGGGCACTTGTCCCCACCCCCTTTCCTGACCGGCCGGGCTGCGTGCTCGGATAAGGGTCTGGTATGGATTTTGGGGGGACCCCCACGCAGTTTTTCCGGAACGGCGTAGGGGGGTTCCCCTTAAAATCCATACCAGACATAAAGGCCTGGTATGCTCTTGGAGGAGAACCCATGCCGTTTTTTTATTTAAAATTTGGCGTGGAGTTCCCCCTCGAGAGCTGATTATTCTGTGATTGGCCACGGCCAAAGTCGCCTGGCCTGGGGCACCTTAAAGTAGGGTTGTAAGTCGCCCCAAGTCGCATTGAAGTCGCCCCAATTCGCGCTGTGATTCATACTCAAGTCGTGTCCAAGTTGCCTCCCAAAGTCGCGCTGGAAGTCGTGTTGCCCCTGTGTGAATGGACACATTACTTAGAATGAAAAATACGATGCTAGGATCACTGTAATCTGAAATACTATAAACCTCGGTTTACACTTTTCATTTTTCATTTGCAGTAGAAGGGGAAATCGAATATATTTGCTGCAATAAGCACATTTCAATAAGGTGCTGTAAAGCGCTCCTACCTGAAACCCCCAAATTATAATAAATGCGTCACACTGTATCCCGGTTAATTGTATCCGGCTTTGAAGTGTAAAATGTATTTGCATATCCCATAAATGCCCATTTCTGATGCAGGAACAAAGGCTTATCTAACTATGACGATCATTAATGGAAATGTATGCCACTTCCAACCTTGATAAGATCTGAAGAATGTCTGCTACTACCTTGTGCTGTAATTCGGTCACGGGCGCTGTGATCTCCACCACGTCACTGATTTTATATTATCACGTTAAAGACAAATGAACAGCTATTTGGGTTTCTTAAAGAGGAAGTAAACCCTGATGGGTTTTACTTCCTCTTTTGCTCGCTGCAAAGCCTGCAAATGAAAAGCATAATGTGCTAGTATGCATCGCATAATAGCCCATTATGTGCCACTTACCTGCAAAAGAATCCAGCGATGTCCCCTGTGTGGGCAGCGTCCATCTTCTGGCCCCTCTTCCTTCCGGGCCGCGGACTCCGGCTCTGTGATTCGCCGGAGCTGCGTGACGTCACTCCCACGCATGCGCACGGGAGCCGGGATTAACGGCACAGGCTAGGGAAGAAATGGCACTTCGTTTCGTTTCTTCCCCGCGCATTCGCCGTTCGGCGGACTACAAGTGAAATATGTCCCGAACGGCACACGTTTAGGAGATACTTCCACTACCTATACACAGCTCCCAACTGTCCCTGATTTGGAGGGACTGTCCCTGATTTGGAGCAATGTCACTCTGTCCCTCATTCCCCCTAATCTGTCCCTCATTTTGGTCTGATCTATATAGTTGTATATAAAATGCACTTTTTATCTTTCAAAAAGTGTTTCCCAGCGCTAAACATTTCATCAGATTTCTAAATTGCTGCATTTGTGAATTTCTAAAGCCAATATAAATAGCAGTGGTAAAAAAAGCACTTGTGGGTTTAATCAATCTTGTTTTGTTTTTTTGTACAATTCTCCTTTAAGGGGGCGTGACAGGGGGTGTGTCCTATACCTGCCTACTTTTGCTGATAGGTGTCCCTCATTCCCATCCCAAAAGGTTAGGAGGTATGCCTATAGGTAAGCCTTATTCTAGGCTTACCTATAGGTAGAAGTCCAAAAAGTGGGTTTACAACCACTTTAAGATTAGGGATGAGCGAATATGCCAAGGTTCGATTCTCGGGGGGAGCAGGTCGCATCCTGCTTGAAATCCACAAAACCTGAACCTAGCTGTGAACCCCAACTGAAGTCTATTGTGGATGGGGGGGTTAATCTTGGTACAAAGTTTCTGGCTATTTTCAAGGATAATAGGCTGGCTATTGAGCTGGGCACTGCCATAGGGGACATTTGACCAGTTCCCATCCAGCTGTCAATCTGCTCTAATAACCCTTTGATCTCCCCTGATTTTAACTGCTTTCCAGCCAGTGTAATTAGTACAGTGATAGTGCATATTTTTTAGCACTGATCACTGTATTAGTGTCACTGGTTCCCAAAAAGTGTCAGTTAGTGTCCGATTTGTCCGCCGCAATGTCCCGCTATAAGTCGCTGATCACCGCCATTGCTAGTAAAAATAAATAAATAAAAATATCCCATCGTTTTTAGACGAGATAACTTTTTCACAAACCAATCAATATACACTCATTGGGATTTTTTTTACCAAAAGTATGTAGCAGAATACATATTGGCCTACATTGATGAAGAAATTTGATTATTTTTTTTCAATTTTTTTTATTGGATGTGTTTTAGAGCAGAAAATAAAAAATTTTGTTTTTTTTTGTTTCAAAATTGTCGGTCTTTTTTTGTTTATGGCGCAAAAAAAAATGCAGAGGTGATCAAATACCACCAAAAGAAAGCTTTATTTGTGGGAAAGAAAGGACATCAATTTTATTTGCGTACAGTGTCGCACGACCCACGCAATTGCCAGTTAATGTAACGCAGTGCCGTATCCAAAAAATGGCCTGGTCATGAAGGGGGGTAAATCTTCTGGAGCTGAAGTGGTTAATGCTCATAATGACTGGCCAGTCTTTTCTCTTCTCTACATTGCCTCTAAACTACTAGTGAAGCAGATGTGTCCTACATATTACCTGTGAGCAGCACTATTCTTCCCTTTTTTATCTATAACACTCCAATGGACAGTAGACAGTGACAACATAAAATACGGTATAACCACCTATCCATGCAGATTATTAAGGGTAGTAAAATAGGTACCCTTTCCTGAAAATGCCTTACCGATCAAGGAAGTAATGATAACTTAAATGTAAGCAAAGGGCTTACCTCAGCTGGCTGATTTTCAGAAATTCCCAGATCATCTCAAGCTCCTCGTTTCGGATTCTCAGGGTCACCTGTAAATTCCCTCCTGGCTGGCTCGCCAACTGTTCTGGACATTTTATAGATAGTAGACATGTGCGATTTGTTTCGTATGAATCGGAAATTCGGACGAATTTCCGGAAATTTGTACATTCGGGAAGGATCCGAAATACAAATTTTTATGCATGTGAATTTTGTACGAAATACGAAATTTTGTTTACGAACTTCGGATCCAAATTCCGTTACAACAGATTCGGACAGAATGTTCGTTAATTACGATTATTCGTTAAGATGAAGTTAAAAGCCCCAGGAAGTCAGCACAGCACAGGGATGGTGGGAGACCCTCATAATGAGCACAGCACGGGGATGGTGGGAGCCCCTCATAATGAGCACAGCACAGGGATGGTGGGAGCCCCTCATAATGATAAATTCATCATAACGAACATTCGTAATTTTTACAAAAAGTTTACGAACGAAAATTCCTATTTTGTATGAATTACGAAATACGAATTAATTTTAATTAACGGAACGAAACAGAACGAATTTATTGACGGCGCACATATTAGATAGGCAACTCCTATCCTCATATTGATTAGTGGTTCCAAATGAATAACTACTGCAGTAGGGAACAGACACAATAGATGCACTCAGCACCTTTCCAAATAAATGTTCTGTTTGTTACTCAGCGCAATGGAAGTTTTTTTAAACACATGATTACGTAGGTATTACATTAATATTACAATTGTACTTTTATGGTAACAAGGGGCGTAACATAAGCAGGCTAATTGTAATCAGGACTCAAAAGAATGCAACATGTAATGCCTGGGTAACCACGCCCACACCTCTTGCGCATGCGCGATCGCATTTTAAACTCACACTGAGGAGTTTTTTTTTATCTGCTAGCAGTTTCTTTGTTTTAATATGTTACTTGTCTTTTTGTAACTCGTTGGAGTCCTTTTTTAGCGCTTGAGCATTGAGCTTTAATAAATCCTTTTGCTGAAAACCATATCACACGATTTGGAGCACTTTTTATATCTTGAATGTTTTTTTGGTGATACACCTTTGGAAGTTTGCCGTGAGTGACCATCTGAGTCTGATGATAAGGAGATACCTGGGAGATCGGGACAATCACTGGTATCTGGACGTCTATAGTGGGATCTGTGATCCAATCTGCGCTGTTCGACCTCCCTAACGGGGTGTCACTGGTGATCTGGTAAGCCTCCATCTTTTAAGTGGTGATTGGAGGTGATGGGTTCCACGTGGTCAAATATAACAAACTAAATAATCAAGTCACATCATAAATTTTTTTCACATATATATATATATATATTTTTTCTGTTTTTTGAAATATATATGGACATTTATTTCTACTTAACTTTACTCTACTTAACATGAACTATTTATGTTGATTCATTTATTTTTCTTAGTTCATTCATTTTTTAAATTTTTTCTCATCAGATATTTTTCACCAATCCTGTGTTGCATATATATATATGTCATCATATTTTGTGTATAGATTGACACTTATTTTTGTTTGCACTTTTGCACTTTAACTAGTGTGATTACTTCATTATAGACATGTACAATTCGTTTCTTTTCGTTTTTAATTTTTTTTCGTTATTTTCGTTTGTTCGTTTTCGTACGAATGAACGAATCGTTCGAATCGTACGAATCCGAATAACGAACCGTTCGAATCGTACGAATCCGTTTAACAAATCATTCAAATCGAACGAATCCGAAAAACAACGAAAATCCCAAAAAAACAAATTAGAAACAACGAATATACTAATGAAGAAAATCCGAAAAACGAAAACGAACGAAAAAATTCGTACATTCGTAACTTTTTTTTTTTTTGTTGAATTGGTAATTTTCCGTGTCCCTTACAATGGCGCTGCTTAACATGCTTCGAATGGATTGAACAAAAAAATTTGTACATTCGTAACTTTTTTTTTGATTCGTAACTTTTTTTTTTTGGATTCGTAACTTTTTTTTCGATTCGTAAATTATTAAAATGTAATAATAGCATACACATTACATAAAATTATGAATTATGCTCCGATTACGAATCTACGAATGTTACGAATGTGCGAATAAATACGAATGCGTCCGAAAATTAAACTAACGAAAAACGAATCAACGAAAAAATAACTCTTACGAATACGAACACCGACGGCTTACGAATGTACGAATCGCTACGAATACGAACACCGACGACTTACGAATGTACGAATCGTTACGAATCAACGGAAACGAAAAAAACGAAACAAAAATAAACGATTTTTTTTCGGAAACGAAAAAAAACTAAACGAAAATAAACGAATTTTTCTACTTCATTATTATTATTTATAGTATAAGCGCTGCACTTTTTTCTTCTTTTTATGTAATGTCGGGTGCAGTGTTCAATACATAGGCAAAGCATACAAAATAGAATACAGTTTTACTGAATGTACAATTACTTTTATGGCTTGTTAACACTGGGCATGTTTGGCGATTGATCGTTAATTCATTTCAGTGGCCAGAATATATTATTATTCTGCTCAATAAAATGAATATACACTCAAGTGCTTGACTCCTGCACTCCTGCACTGTAAAGCCTTAACGCATTACACACTTTTACAAGCGTCAGCCGCTTTTTCTGCCAATACACTTTTGCCAGGAGGAAAGGCTTTTAGGTGAGTTTCCAAAATGTCCTGTGTGCATGAGGTCTTACATTTAGCTTTGCTATACTGCAATATAGTGCTATACCACTTGGCTTATACTGCAGCAGCACCCCAATCTGATTTATTTTAACTTGCAAAAAAAAAAAAAAATTTTTTTTTAGGGCTTATTCACACTTCAAAATACTCTTAACAAGCGCACATATAGCATTAATGCGCATTAAAAATGCTCCCCCAAATGCCCTATATGCATTTTCGGTGTGTCTGATGCGCATTAAATAGATACGTGCATGACAAAAAAATTTGTTTAGTTTTGTTTAGAATCATTAATCTAGTTATTTTGTTTCATTAAATTTGGTTGATTCGTTCCATACCTATTCAGGGTTTGTATTCGTAATTCGTTTTATGTATTTTATTGAATTTTCTTCAAATTTACCAATTTTTTTTTGATTCAAAACGTTAGAATCGATCAATTTTGAATCGGTCAAATCAAACATTTTAGATTTTTTTGATTCGAATGCGGCAGCCGAAATGTTTACATTTATATGTGTATTTTGATTACAATGACTCTTTAAATCACCTTTGGCTTAACTAAAACAGCATTATTTCAAAATTGTACTCTAATAACACACATAGTCTTTGATTTCAGAAAAATGTTTACAGTTTGAATTCGAATGGAATTCGATGTGAAATTCGGTTCAAATTTAAATTTGAAATTCGGAAATTTGGACGAATTTCGTTTGGTTATTTGGAGCATTCGGTAAACTTTGTTTATAATGTAATTCAGGTATTTGGCTATATCCGAATCTCCGAATAATGAAAAATGTGTCCAGATATATTTCCAGAGTTAAACAAACCGCACATGTCTAGCGTTAAAGGCGAATTATTAACGTAATGTTAATAACGCGCTGCAGGCCAGCGCGTTTGCGGCGTTTTACTATAGACTTGAATGGCAGGAGTTGAAATGCTTCGACTCCTTTAAACTCAACATGAAGCTTCAATTTTGAAGCACCGCTACGCTAACGCTCCATGTTTTCATAATGTGAACAGCACTGTGCGCTGTCCATATTATCAATTGCATAGGAGTGTTAAAAACGCTCCTCAAAATCCTGCTTTCAATGCCAGTGTAAACGGGGCCTAAAGCGGTTAAAGTATAAAGAGCCCTCAGCTTCATACATATTGGTCAGTTCAAAACAGTTTAATAGTATAGTAACTATAGTTGGTGCACTACACTACATTGTTTAATAAAATGTCAAAACACAAGAAGTGCACAAAACATTTCAAAACCACAACCGCCGTCCCCAAACCCCCTCCCATACCCTTACCCCAAATTATTCCTAAAATATTCAAAATGTAGACTTCAGGCATGTGATTGGTAGAAGTTGGCTGGCATCAGGACAGTACTTAAATAAGCATATAATATAGAAAGAGACTAGACGATTAAAGTGTTTTTTCTGAGAGACAATATTTATAAATATTATTCTATGGCTCTACAGTATGTAGGCAGCTTGGCTAGGCCATAATATAAGATGGAGAGACAAGGCAGGTATGATCTTGAAATAAACATTAGAATGTATTATCTGAGAGACAGTAGCCACTTATATTGTTCAGTGGCTGGACAGTACGTAAGCAGCTTGATAAGGTTGCAATATAAAAGGGAGAGACGAAGCAGGTTTCATTTTTAAATAGAAATTAGAATGGATTGTTCATCAGAGGGCATTTAACAGGTGGTGAGAAGGCAACATAACGCCTGATTTAACCCTGTAAATGCCACAGTACCACGATACAATTTTGTGCATTGCAGCGTGCACACATTTACTTACCTTGCCTATACTTTAACCACTTACCGACCGGGCCATAGCCGAATGATAATTCTGGGAGGGCGTACAAAGATGTCCTCCCAGAATTGCGCTCCCCGTGTTCTCCCTCGGGCACGCACACTGGAATGCCCGTGCTCGCCAGGATTGGGGTAAAGGGCCAATTCCAGTATCGGCTTACTACAGGCATTACTGGGCAGTACTATTAGTTCAGCAGGAGAGAACTCAGGCAGGGCTGACAAAACTGCTTGGGATTTCAGTGCAACAGAGGCAGCGTTGTCGGCTCACTACAGGCAATACTAGTCACTACTTTTAGTCCAGCAGGATAGAAGTCAGGCAAGGCCGACTACAATGCTTGGAATTTCAGTGCAGCAAAGGCAGCGTTGTCGGCTCACTACAGGCATTACTCGGCAGTCGGCACTACTATCAGTTCAGCAGGAAAGAACTCAGGCAGGGCCGACAACGCTGCTTGGGATTTCAGTGCAAGAGAGGCAGCATTATTGTCTCACTACTGGCATTACTCGGCAGTACTATTAGTCCAGCAGGAGAGAACTCAAGCAGGGCTGACAACGCTGGTTAGGATTTCAGTGCAACAGAGGCAGCGTTGTCAGCTCAATACAGACAGTACTAGGCACTACTATTAGTCCACCAGGTAATAACTCTGGCACAGCCAACAACACTGTTTAGGATTTCAGTTCAGCAGAGGCAGAATTGTCAGCTCACTACAGGAAATCTGGCACTGGATTTCCGGCAGATCACCAGGAATTTTTCTGTACTTGCTGAACTAGACAAAGTAAGGGGAAATGTGCACGTCCTGTCTAGACAACTGAATATATTTTCATTATTTATGTGCAGATAAGCACTTTAATATATGGAGCCAAATTTCAGTGTTTTCTTTTGTCATGTCGTATAAATGTAATCAGCTGTTCCCGAAGCCCCGGGAAAACCTCTTTATCTCGGCGTATGCTGCGGATCGTCGTGCGGGGCACATATTCCACCCAGCCATACTGAGCGCATTGTGGTTGAACCCGTTTAAGATGCAGGTTGAGCTTGAGGCGGCACGGCATCTGCTCTTTAATTATCCTAATGAGGATGTAGATTTGCAGAGCGGTGCACAGATTTAACCTCTGTCAACACGTGAGAGGCGAAAATTGGTCCCTTACTGATAGTCGAGGCCAAACGTGCACCGTATTACCAACATCGGCGGCACTGCTCAGCAAAATTAGACAACATAGAAAAATTAGTTTATTACACGGATTTCCTTTACTGTTCATTAAATACACATCATCCGAAACGACATCTGTCCTATGAAAATGAGAACTGAACTCCAGGCAAACAGTTACATTTACAAAAACAAAGTTTATAAAAAGGAGATGTTTTACCTGCCAAAGATTTGTATTAGTGTCTATCCAGTCCTGAGATTTACACAGCTGTGCCACACAGCACAAGCAATGTCCGTCAGGGGAGGATACCTGATTTTTCTTTGCTACAGTTTCACTTTTACTCTGCCTCGGATGAATCCTGCTGCGGCTCTCAGTGGTTAGGTGCAGCCGTCTATAATGACAGGTCACCGCCACCGGCAGCTAGACATGTGCACTGCTGAAATATATTCGCTCGTTTTCGTTTCATTCGGGTTTTTTTCCGGGTCATTCGTTATGGTCGCAATTCGAAAATCCAAAAATAAGAAAGAAAATCTGAAAATTCTAAAAAAATAACTTACTAACTAACTACTGTTTTAACCAGTTCCCAACCGGCGCACAACGATGTACGTCGGCAGAATGTCACGGACAGGCATATGGGCGTACTGGTACGTCCCTTTAAATTTGTGCGCCGGTCAGGACCTCCGTGAGTCGGATTGCGGGTTCTGCAGACTCGATCGACGCGGGGATACCCGCGATCCTCTCACAGGGAGGAAGAACGGGGAGATGCTAAAGTAAACAAGCATCTCCCTGTTCTGCCTAGCAACAGTGTCACTGATCTCTGCTCCCTGTGATTGGAGCAGAGATCAGTGATGTGCCACGCCCCGCACAGTTAGCAACACGCCCCTAGGACACACTTAACCCCTACACTGCCACCTCCTGGTTAACTCCTTCACTGCCAGTGTCATTTACACAGGAATCAGTGCATTTTTATAGCACTGATTGCTGTATAAATGACAATGGTCCCAAAAATGTGTCAAAAATGTCCGATGTGTCCGCCATAATGTCGCAGTCGCAATAAAAATCGCTGATCGCCGCCATTACTAGTAAAAAATAAAAATGATTAATAAAAATGCCATAAAACTATGCCCTATTTTGTACACGCTATAACTTTTGCGCAAAACAATCAATAATCGCTTATTGCCTTTTTTTTTACCAAAAATATGTAGAAGAATACGTATCGGCCTAAACTGAGAAAACATTTTTTTTTTATACATTTTTGGGGGATATTTATTATAGTAAAAAATAATGTGTTTTTTTTTTCAAAACTGTTGCTTTTTTTTTTGTTTATAGCGCAAAAAATAAAAACCGCAGGGGTGGTCAAACACCACCAAAAGAAAGCTCTATTTGTGGGAAAAATAGGACATCAATTTTGTTTGGAAGCAACGTTGACGAATTGTCAGTTAAAGCGACGCAGTGCCGAATCGCAAAAAGTGGTCTGGTCTTTGGCCAGCAAAATGGTCCGGTCTGAAAGTGGTTAATAACTAACTATTCAATTATAGGTATTGGAATCTCCTTTCAAATTTGGCTGTTAGTGAACGTAACGAATACGAATTTATCCGAAGTTATTTTTTCCTTCGTGACATGATGGCATTGCTAGCGCTGCAGTGCATACACCCAGGGCTGGGACAATGGGTGGGCAGGAGGGATGGCTGCCCTGGGCACTGTGGTATCATGTGAGGTGGGGGAGCACCAAAAGGAGATTGGGGAGACAGGATTTGTGTTGGAAGGAGTCATTTTGGGTGCGGCAGCAGGTAAGTATTGTTCCAGGAGGGAAAATTTGGCCCAATTAGTGCCAAGAGTGGTGATTTAGGGGGTATTTGTGTTTGGGGGGGGGGATTTGTGCTAGGATGGGGGACCTAGCTAGGAGGGGGGATCGGGGGGGGGGTTGTGCTGGGAGGGGGAAAATTTGAAGTGGGGGAGAGAAGATGTGCGCCAGGAGGGGAAATTTTAGGGTTAGAGGATTTGTGCTAGGAGGGGTGAATTGTTTTTTTTGGGGGGGGGGGGGGGGTCATATGAACTGGGGGAATTTGGGGGATGGGGGGCAAATATTTGTGCTGAGAGGGGGATTTCAGCAGGGGGAAGATTTGTGCTTGGTGGAGAAGAAATGTATGCTTAGGGGATAAGCATGCAGATTGGCACTCAGTATTTTTGTGTGGGGGGGGGGGGGTTTGCTGACACATAATGCTCATACATCGTGGGGGGGGGGGGAGAGGCACATGTTCACCCTGGACTCTAGATGACCTTGTCCCAGCACTGCATACACTTCCATATGCTCCCTATGTTAGCATTTTTTTCGGGGGAGATGACAGCGACCAGGTGAGAGAGAACCCCCAGTAGCTGTGTGCCTCTACCTTGGTAGGACTGTGCAGGAGAGGCTGATGTTTAAAGGAAGCATGCTGATGTAAAGGGGAACACTGTAATGTTTATAGGGTGCATAGTGATGTAAAGGGGGACACTGAAAAGTTTAAAGGGGCAAGGTAATGTAAAGGGGAACACTGTGATGTGTAAAGGGAGCATAGTGATGTAAAGGGGGGCAGTGAAGTAAAGGGGGCATGGTAATGCGTAAAGGGGACACAGTGATATAAATGGTAACGTTTAAATGGGGGCATGTGATGTTTAAAAGGGGGCACTGTGATGTGTAAAGGGGCACAGTAATGTGTAAAGGGGGCATGGTGATGCATAAAGGGGGTACTGTGGTGCGTAAAGGGGGCACTGTGATGTAAAGTGGGACACTGTGTTGTTTAAAGAGGGCACAGTGATATTTAAAGGGGGGCTTTGTGATGTAAAGAGGGCACTGTGGTGTGAAGGAGGGACATGATGTAAAGGGGGCACGGTGATGCATAAAGGGGGAACTGTGATACGTAAAGGGGGGACTATGATGTAAAGGGGAACACTGTAATGTTTAAAGGGGAAGGTGATGTAAAGGGGAACAATGTGATGTTTAAAGGGGGCATGATGATGTTTAAAGGGGGCACTGTGATGAAAAGGGGGGCAATGTGATGTGAAGGGGAGACGGTGATGTAACGGAGACCAGGTGATGTAAAGGGGGCATGGTGATGCATAAAGGGGCACAGTGACGCGTAAAGGGGGCACTGTGATGTGTAAAGGGGCACCGTGATGCATAAAGGGGGAACTGTGATATGTAAAGGGGGACTGTGATGTAAAGGGGAACACTGTGATGTTTAAAGGGGCACAATGATGTCTAAAAGGGGGCACTGTGATGTAAAGGGGGGCACTGTGATGTGAATGGGAGATGGTGATGTAAAGGGGGATATGTGATGTAAAGGGGGCACAGTGATGCATAAAGGAGGCACAGTGATGTGTAAAGGGGACACAGTGATATAAAGGGGAACACTGTGATGTTTAAAGGGGGGCTCTGTGAAGCGTAAAGGGGGCACAGTGATGCGTAAAGGGAACACGTGAAGTAAAGGGGAACACTGTGATGTTTAAAGGGACAAGGTGATGTAAAGGGGAACACTGTGATGTTTAAAGAAGGGCACAGTGATGTCATGGGGGCACTGTGATGTAAAGGGTGCTCTTTGATGCGTAAAGGGGCAGGGAGATACGTAAGGGGGGCACAGTGATGCATAAAGGGGGCACTGTGATGCGTAAAAGGGGGTCACTGTGATGCGTAAAAGGGGGTCACTGTGATATGTAAAGGGGGCACTGTGATGCATAAAAGGGTAACTGTGATGCGTCAATAGGCACTGTAATGTGTAAAGGGGGCCCCGTGATGAGTAAAAGGGGCACTATAATGTGTAAATGGGGCACTGTGATGCCTAAAAGGGGCACTGTAATGTGTAAAGGGAGCACTGTAATGTAAAGGGGCATTGTGAGGTAAAGGGGAACTGTGGACACAGTTGGACTGCTTTAAAGGTTGATGTGATTTGAAGGATATGTGTGATGTAAAGGGGGAGCTGTGATGTGAGGGGCGGCTAATGACAGTGATGTAAAGAGGGGGCTATGTTGTGAAGGGGGGCTGAGGACACTGATGTACAGGGGAACTATGATATAAAAGGGGTCTGCGATGTGTTATAGTGCAGATATGAGATTCGGACCACTGCCAGAAGAAAAAATTTCCAACTGGACTCCCGTGAATTTTAATTCAAGACCCCCGGGCTACACCATGGACATTGTATGTATATCATATGATCTATTACAATTGGCCTGAACAGGAACAAAATAATTAGTAGGTGGTGCATTCCAAGGGGAGTGGAGGGGGGAACCGGACTCTCGTAGAGATCCCCCAGAGGCACTTAAACTAAATAGCACTTGAGTCCATTTCGCGGCATGGCTGACAGCCACCAACTGCAAAGAGAGCAGCAGCCATGGCAACCAATCAGCTTCTATCTTCAGCTGGTTCAGTTAAACTTTGAAATGAAATCTAAAAGCTGATTGGCTGCCATGCATATCTGCTGCAGATTCTGTCTGCACCAGTTTTGATAAATTCCCTGCTGTGAATGGCGTTGATAAGCAGTCAGGTAGAGGTGAAAAAGCAACCCAACCGCCTATTTTCAACAGCTGCATGACAGAGCCTCAACAGGTTCCTCCACCCAGGAGGTGGGTGAGGAATGCACCCCGCCGGGTGGTGGTTTGTTAAGTCTCTATTAGGAAGTTTCCATTGAAAGTGCACAAAATAGCGTTCAATGACAAAAGTTCTGACCAAGTAATACATCAAGAATAAAAAAAAAAATGCCTATTTTTCTTTTAGCTCCAAAACTCGAATGCGCTCCACATGACCCTGGAGAGCAGAGAGACGAATCCTCGGATATACCTCAAAAGGAATTATACATTTATTCTTCTGCCCTCCCAGTAGACGTCAATTAACGAGGACTATGCAAAGTATCTCCAAGTTCAGCTGCTCTATTTACACAGCTGCAAGGAAAGTTTATTAACCCGTTCCTGCCCAGCCGCGGCGTCCCTTTAACTGGGTCTTTACGCCATGGCGATCACATGACTGCTAGCTATCATAGAGGTCACATGACTGCTAGCTATCATAGAGGTCATATGACTGCTAACTATCATAGAGGTCACATGACTGCTAGCTATCATAGCGGTCACATGACTGCTAACTATCATAGAGGTCACATGACTGCTAGCTATCATAGAGGTTACAGGACTGGGAGCTGATCCCACCAGCTCCCAATTATTGCTCAAGACCAAGAAGTGGCAGATTTCATATTCCTCTCCCAACAACTACATGTACTTCTACCCTATGCTGCCTGCCTGGTACTTCTGCCCTGTACTGTCCATCTGGTACCTATACCTTGTGCTGCCTGCCTGTTACCTCTAACCTGTTTTGCCTGCCCGGTACCTTCACCCTTTGCTGCTTGCCTGATAGCCCATACCCTATGCTGCCTGCCTAGTACTTTTACCCTGTGCTCCTACCCTGTGCTGCCTGCCTGGTGCTCCTAACCTGTGCTGCCTGCCTGGTACCTTCACCCTATGTTGCCTGCCTGGTACTCATACCCTGTGCTGTCTGCCTGGTACCTTCACCCTGTGCTGCTTGCCTGATACCCCTAACCTATGCTGCCTGCCTGGTACTTACCCCTTGTGCTCCTACCCTGTGCTGCCTGCCTGGTACCTTCAACCTATGCTCCCTGACTGGTACTTTTACCATGTGCCGCTTGCCTGGTACCCCCAACCTATGCTGCCAGCCTGGTACTTAAAACCTGTGCTGCTTGCCTGGTACCTTTACCCTATGCTGCCTGACTGGTACTTTCACCCTGCACTGCTTGCCTGGTACCTTCACCCTGCGCTGCTTGCCTGTTACCTCTAATTGTGCTGCTTGCTTGGTACCCCTAACCTATGCAATCTGCCTGGTGCTTTAAACCTGCCACTCTGGGACACTTACCCTGTGCTGCTTACCTAGTACCTTCTCTGTGTGCTGCCTGCTTGGTACCCCTAACCTATGCAATCTGCCTGGTACTTTAAACCTGCCACTCTCGGACCCTTACCCTGTGCTGCTTACCTAGTACCTTCTCCGTGTGCTGCCTGCTTGGTAACCCTAACCTATGCTGCCTGCCTGGACCTTTAAAACTGTGCTGTCTGGCTGGTACCCCTAACCTGGCCTGCCTGCTTGGTACCTTCACCCTGTGCTGCCTGCCTGGCACCCCTACCATGTGCAGGCTGTCTGGTACTTCTACGCTATGCTGCCTGGTACATCTACCCTGTTCCACCTGCCTGGTGCCCCTACCTTGTGGTGCCTGTCTAATACACCTACCATGTGCTGATTGTCTGGTACCTTCACCCTGTGCAGCTTTCTACCTCCTGGTAATGCTAATATATACAAGGTGACTCAATAACAGGTTCCTTTTAATCACGACCCATCACTGCTGTTGTCATTCATTGTAACCCCCTGAAATCATCCAATTCTAATCTGTTTTCTATGATTATTTTGTGTCTGGGAATTAGGATTCATATTTTGACAATATTCAAATAAGAGAGACCTCGTTACACTAATTAATTTCAGCCTGCTGATGTTCTTTTGATTTGCTTTGTGTTTGCTCGGCTCCTAAGAGCCCCAGTGAAATGTTACAGTAAATTAGGGTATTATAATTGCGCCAAAACTATATTTCTTTCTCGGATACAAAAATGTGAATTATTTTATTACATAATGGGGTTTATTCCAGACAATGATGACCTGATAAATAAATTTACCCACAGCAAACATTAAAAATAATGCACGTCCATTCGAGGACAAAGGACGGACAGAAGACTTTTCGGATCATTTGTGCCACTGCCCCTGCAGTCTGCCTGTTCTGATTGGTTTCTGTGGTTTACGGCACTGTGTACAAATAAAGAGGGGAAGGCTAGTTTTCCAACATGCTAGACCGACATCAGGGGCAGCCCATCCATTAGGGGCTCCCCGGTCGCACCCCCTCTCTCCAGCCCCCCCCCCCTATATGCAATAGATAGATTCATGCATAGCATGCGGCCACGACCACTCCCTATTCATGCATCCTGCCCCTTTCAGGGCACATGAATTACAGAGGCCAGAGGCTCTAATAGGTTTCAAAATAGGGTGGGCTCGGGACGCAGAGTGTGCGACCGGAGCCCACCCAGTTGTGTTGCAACAGCAAATGAATATTCGCTGTTGCAACACGGATCCTCCTCCCGGCCAATCGGGAAACGGGTCTGATACCCGTCACCCAATTGGCTGAAAGGACAGGCGATCCTATTGGAAGCCCAGAAGGAGGGGAGGAGACGCACGGCAGAAGCGACAAGGAGAAGAGCCGCTGGACGATGCCTGGATGCCCGGTCCCTGCTGATGCCCGGATGGCCAATTCCTGCCATGGTTCCCTGGATGCTTGATCCCTGCCGCCGCTCCTCGGATGCCCGCCGATGCCCATAGCCTAGATGGGGTAAGTGCCAGTGGACCGATCAGTGAATGGTGGGTGGCTCCCACATACAGGCCCGGTCTCCGCTTGAATCTGTGCACTCTGTATCTGCAGGTACTTTTAACACTTTTACCCCACTCAATATATATCATATTATCCAATTTACCTGATATTGCTCATACGCCCATTTCTTTTATACGTGTGCACATCGTGCATGTATGTGTGCATGCACATGTGCGCAGATATATACATATATATATATATATATATATATATATATATATATATATATATATATATATACATTTTTGTTTACTTATAGGGGTTCCCTTATTTGGCTCCAGTGTGCTCAGATGGCCAGCCTTTGACTATCGGGAGTGGAAAATAATATTTAACCCTCTCTATGATTCCAATATCAACTTTCTATGAAAAAAATTATATTTGATGCCCCCCCTGCTTTGAGAGAGAGCCCAACTGACAAAACCCAACCACAGGCTGTGTATACGATTTTAATGTGAATAATTGCAACATTGAAAAACATTTCACTTAGTATTATGTAAGTAAAATTTGTTTAAATGCAATCTATATTATATTTTGGCAAAAACTTTCATCTAAAAGTGACTGATTGTATACTTTATGCTCTAGATGAATCCCTCCTCTTTCTTTGCACCCCTGAAGAAGGAACAGACGATTATCCCGAAACACGTTGGGTGTAAGGAGGTTCTATCATATAAACACTGCACATAGTGATGTGAACTGACTGCGTTCAGTAAATCAATGTTTGCAATTCATAATTTTCTTTTTATTATGCTTAAATTTCAATAAACAACAATCTTTTTTAATATAGTACTTCATTATTACGTTATCTAATATTGTGTAGTGCCTTAAAAGTCCACCATGGGGAACCCCCTTTTTCTGTGGACCGATCAGCAGACGGCACCGGGGGGGGGGGTTTATTTGCCGCGTTCGATTGTTTGCCGCCCCCCCAAAAAGAAAACCACCAGCCGCCACTGACTGACATACACATGGGCCAAATGTCAGACAGTTTTTTTTTGAAATGCCCATGTGCACCTGGCTTAAGTATCTGGCACCTGTACCTTCCAGGACAAGTCAGCTACCAAATGAAAACCCAACAGATTCCTTTTCTTTTCCAGTTGTGGTTGGGGCACACCTTTAAGATGCTGGTGGTGAAATATAAAAAAGGTCTCTGGCAGTAAATGGGCAAGCACAGGCTGTTTGCGTTTGTGATAGTTGAAGTGAAAATTTTCCTACGTCTCTGAGATAATCCTGTTTGCCGTGGACAATATTATTATTGATTGTGTGTATTGACTTTGTCTGGATACCAGCCAGACTCCTGGCGGCCTCTGTGAACACTGCTGATTGCCTCTGACCCCAATCTGCTGTATGTTTACATTCACCAAGCGGTTGGGGGTTCTGTATTCAGTATCAGTACCTGCAGCTACAAAATACATTGCTTGTTCCTTCTCCTTCTTATGCCGGAGGTCTGCTCAGCAAAAGCCAAAATCTTAAAGGAAATGTACAGTGATTTTGTTGGATATACATGAAAAAGATGTCAGCTTGATTAATAAATCACTAAATACAAGCAGAGTTAGAACCTGAAAGTGACCTGGTATTAGCCTCTTGCATTCCCTGTACAGCAGAACTCAGACTGGGGAGGGAGAAACAGCACAAAAATGCCAATTAGGTGTGGATAAATAACATGCTGATCTGAGGAAAGAGCAGAGTGACAGAGAGATGAACGCATCATTGTACTACTTCTCCTTTTACCGTCCAGTCACAGAGTGGGGGCAGGTGTAGGACAACCTGGGATCCAAGACCAGGGGTGTCCCTGCTAGGTATGTTAGCATGGGGGACTGAATGCTGTTATTTTTTATGATAACTCATGGGGTACAGCATCGACCCCTTGCCCAGAGGCCAAATTGCTTTATTTTTCCCCACATATGTAGGAAAGTGCAGTCTACTTTCTCCACTGCAGGTGGTACTCACCCGCAGCGGCCTTGCATCAGGAAAGGAAGCCAAGAGAGGAACATGGTTCCTCTATGGTTTCCTGGGTCACTGGAAGCTACCTGTTTGTATTCCCCTGCCCCATGTGACTTGGGCAGCCATCTTGGGTCATGCAGAGTCTATTTAAGGCCCTGGCTCCCAGGTTTGGCACGCTTTATGCGAGTCCGTAGTGTAGGGAAAGGTACCCCATCTGTTAGGGACAGTACTAGTGGTAGGGAAAGGTGGAGGGTCACAATTCCTCTGAGCTTGGGCACAAGATGTCCAGGCCACATTCTACTCTCTTTACAGATGCTGCCAATTCGGCTGATACCTGCTCACATTACTGGAAACCGTGAGTGCACCTGGTTGGACAGCCTTCCCACTGGGTTTGTTGTGAACTATTGCTGCATTACATCAATACAATTTTTCCATTGCAGCTGACTGTGTGAATTATTGCTGCTGCACCACGCTGCACTCCAACACATACAGAAGGAAAACATCCCTTCACCTGCCAGTAACACCAGTCCTGGTACCCACTACAGGGACATGTTGTGGGGAACAGCGTGGAATGCTGATTAACTCCACCAGTTCACACTTTACACTTTTACATATTCAGCCTGAAGGCAAAGAGGGGAGCCCCTGCATATACTGCATGAGGCCTCACACATTGTGGGTCCAGGCCCAGTCCCTAGGAGGGTTTCCTTCTGCAGTGAGCCCTAAGATAGGGACCCATCTACTCGGTAGGGTGTGCCAAGTGCCAGGTCACCTCCATCAGTGGCCACCACCACCATCTCCCAAGCTGGTTGCTCCTTCCCATAACTTTACACTCTTCGTCACCCAAAGGGTTACCTTGAAAATTGGTCTTTGTTCCCCAGTTCACCTATACACTGTACAAGCATGCTCTCCGTCTCTCATTAGAAATAGGACCGGATATTGTTAATTCACTGGTTATAACTGTCATAGAATGGACCTATTCTATTCTACCTATAGAATGGACCTTAGCATCAGGTCTGCCTGAATAACTGACAGGTGGACCTGAGCGGATCGTCCATTTGAAAGGAGTCCTTGCAGTGTTCCTGATCACTGCCACACCAGTTACAGTGTCCCTGATCTCCGCCACACCAGTTACATTGTCGCTAATCACAGCCACACCAGTACAATGTTGTCTCTGCCTGCTGCCTGTACTTAACCTGTCCTGTTTATTGACCATGTTTCTTGTCTGCTGCCTGGACCAATTCTTTGCCAGTTTACTTACAATGTGTGTGGCCTGAACTGACCCATCTGTACATCCCACTGACTACGTTCCTGCGAGACACCAGATCAGTGAACATGGTATTCCAGGGTGCAGTCATATACCAGTAGGCTAGGCTTGCTTGGTTTTTAGGAACTGGGACTGCTATAGGTGATGCTACACTAACCTATATTTTTGAACACTTGTAAAGAGGTACATTGGTTTAGAAACAATTGGTTGATTTGTGTGATACACAAGATACAAGGTCCGGTATATAATTAGTTCAGACAGTGTACATATGTGATTTCCTCATACTCAGGGGTAGAAGAATGCATTTTGGGGTGTATATCTAAGAATTCTGCATCTCTCCATGCCATATGGGGATGTCTCTTTGCTGGATTGGATTTGTTTTTATATATTAAATTGTAAGATTGTTAAAATAAAAGTGGGTGCCTTCAAAGACTCGGCGGGATGGCCAGTGGGCGGATTCGGTGGGGCAGCCAGTGGGCGTGCCCTGGGGAATGTTGGTGGTCAGGCCCGGGGGGGGGGGGCAGGCCTAAAGCTGTATAAGGGGCACCAAAATTTCTGATGACTGCCCTGACTTGGACTGTTTTTAAGTAGCACCAATGCTCTTAAAGGGCCCCAACAATAGCTTGCAAGAACATCTCAAAGGACTGGCCCTCCCATAGTAATTATTCTACAAGCCCCCTGTCCCCTCCGCTACCATTCTCCTTTTCTTTTGGACAGTGCATACCCAGTCGCTTTAGAAGTAG
Organism: Lithobates sylvaticus; assembly: GCA_028564925.1. NCBI lineage: Eukaryota > Metazoa > Chordata > Amphibia > Anura > Ranidae > Lithobates > Lithobates sylvaticus. The sequence continues at coordinate 516,915,204 of CM053030.1, read as the reverse complement.
CATCGCCGCCTCAAATGCGCTCTGGCAGTAAAGTTCCAGCACTCGGTAAATTAAACTTCACTACTGCTCAAAGCTGCACTTGAGGTGGCCTTGCCACTGTTTATGCTGATCTGGACGCCTGGTGTCCGGTATCGAGGTGGTTAAGCATTAATATGTCGATGATTGCAGTAATAATATAGGGCTGCACATGGACAGAGGTGGCTCTCCAATTAGGCAAATTAGGCGGTCAACTAAGGCATCGCAGCCATCTAATTTGCCTGTGCTCGATCACTAATATCGGCCCGATCACCCGCCAGGACCCTGTGGCTCAGGGGCGGACTGACCAACCGGTTCCAGGTGCCACCTATACAAGGCGTGCGAGCAGCCATAGGGCACACCGGGCGGGCCACATGTCCATGTGGGACCCTAAAGCAGCTGAGGTAGCTGGGCTGCTTCTTCAGCCCGCACCACTCACTTGGCCTCTCCGCAGCTGACCGGCTGCCTATTCGGATCAGCATGACTGTGAAGGAGAAGGAGGAGCTCCAATGGATGGATTCCAGCGCCTGCTGCAGCCTGGCCAACCGGCCAGAGAGAAAGTGGGTGCCCAGCCGTGCAGCCCTCCTGTGTGCCTGGATAAGAGGAGTGTCTGGGCCAGCTGCATATATAGGAATTGCAGGAGGAATGTGGAGTGATCAATTCCTCCATATGCAGCAGCTCCCAACGCTCCTCTTATCCAACTTCTTTTACTGCCCCCCCACGTGCTCCCTCCCAGTTCTCCCTGCCTACCCCCACCCCCGTGCTCCCTTCCCACCCCCCAGTGCTCTCCAGCCCCCTAGTGCTCTCCGGCCCTCCCACGCTCTCCACCCCACTGTGCTCTCCAGTTCCCTCCAGTGCTCCCCCATGCTCCCTGGCACCCCCCCATTGCTCTCCAGCCTCCCATTGCTTTCCACCCCCCATGCTCTCCCCCCACAGTGCTCTCCAGCCCCCCAGTGCTCTCTGGTGCTTCCTGGCCCACCATGCTCTCCACCCCGCTGTGCTGTCCAGTCCCCCCCACACTGCTCTCCAGCTTCCCCCAGTGGTCTCCGCCCTTTCTGCTCTCTTGTCCCCCCCGTGCTCCCTGCTCCCCCCGTGCTCCCTGGCCCCTCCCAGTTCTACCTGCCCCCCCAGTGCTCTCTGCTCCCTGTGTTGTCCAGTTCCCCCCAGTGCTCTCCAGCCCCCCCAGTGCTCTCCAGTTCCCCATGCTCCCTGCCCCCATGTGCTTTCCACTCCACCCCCTGTTCTCTTCGGTTACCCTATGCTCTCTGCCCCTTGTTCTCTCCTGTCCTCCCCTGTGCTCTCCACCCCACTCTGCTATCCAGCTCCCCCCGTGCTCTCCAACTCTGCCCATGCTCTTCACTGCACTGTGTTATCCAGCTCTCCCCCAGTGCTCTCCCCCTCCCCCAGTGCCATTCTGCTCCCCCAGTGCTCTCCACCCTAAACCCTCCCTGTGCTCTTCTGCCACCCCAGTACTCTCTGGTCCCCGTGCTCTCCACCACGCCCCCTGTGCTCTCTGCCCCGCCAGGCTCCCTGCTCAAGCCAGTGCGCCCCCTAGTGCTCTCCAGCTCCCCCAGTGCTCTCTGCCCCCCCCCTACTCTCCACCCCGCCCCAGTGCTCTCTGCCTTACTCTCGTGCTCTTCACCACCCCTGTTCTCTTTCCTGCCCCTTTAACCCTCTGGCAGCTCAGCTTGGTTCCCCCCTCCTTTCACCCTGTCTCTGCTGCTGCGGGGGGTCTTTCAGGCTGGACAGTGGGGAAGGGACCACTATCTTGCTCTGCTCAGTCTAAAATGCCCAGGCCTATTTTTTTGAGCAATGGACCCTGCCTGCTGCTGGCCAGTATGAACATCCTGCTGGCATGAAAGGTACCGTACCGAGCATCACACACACCTTCCCACAGACAGGCACTGCAGGCTGGGACATGGGGCACAAGAGGGACTGCAGACAGGGACAGGGCTAGGGATCTCGCTCTCCCTCCCTTCTCTCTTTCTCTCTCTCCCTCTTCTCCCCCATCTCTCCCTATCCCTCCCCCTATCTCTCTCCCTATCTCTCCCGCTACCTTCTCTCTCCCTCCACTCTCTCTTTCTCTCTCTCTCTCTCTCTCTCTCTCTCTCTCCCCTCACTAACTCTCCCTCCCCCCCTCTCTCTCTCCCCCCTGCCCCCTTCCCTCTTGCTCCCTCTGTCTCTCCCTCCCCCTCTCTCTCCCTCCATCTCTCACCCTCCCCCTCTTTTTCCCTCCATCTCTCTCCATCTCTTTCCCTCGCCCCCTCTCTCTCTCTCTCTCTCCCCCCCCTCTCTCCCCCCTCTATTTCTCCTCTCTCTCTCCCCCCCTCTCTCCCCCTCTATTTCTCCTCTCTCTCTCTCTCTCCCTCTCTCTCGCTTTCCCTTCTCCCTTCTCTCTCTCTCTTCCCCCCTCTCTCTCTCTCCCCCTCTCTTTCCCTTCCCCCTCTCTCTCTCTCTCTCCCTCTCTCTCCCACTCTTTCCCTCCCCCTCTCTTTCTCTTTCCCCTCTCTCTCCCTTTCCCTTCCCCTCTCTCCCTCTCTCTCTCTCTTTCTCCCCCCATGTCTCTCTCCCCTCTCGCACTTTCCCTCCCCCTCTCTCCCTCTCTCTCTTTTTCCCTTCCCCTCCCTCCCCTCTCTTTCCCTTTCTCCCCTCTCTCTCTCCCATCTCTCTCTCTCTCCCCTCTCCCCACTCTCTCTCTCCCCTCTCCCCCTCTCTCTCTCCCCCCTCTCTCTCTCACTCTCTCTCTCTTTCCCTTCCCCTCTCTCTTTCCCTTCCCCTCTCTCTCTCCCTCCCTCTCTCCCTTCCCCTCTCTCTTTCCTCCCCTCCTTCCCTTTCTCTCTCCCCTCTTTCCCTTTCTCCCCCTCTCCCCGTGCTCTCTGTACTGCCCCCCCCACTCTCCTTCCTCTGTGTGCCATTCTCCCAAGGCACATGGGAAAATCCTAGAGGGGTTGTCACCTTGCTGGGTCCCAGATGTTGTATTGGCGTCATATGTCTGATGGAGGATGGTGCCCTGGAAGTGGTGCTGATCACCTGTGTGCTAGATCCGTGCATCTTTCTGCAGCCACTTTTACTTTTTTTTTTTCACCCATTATGGGTGTGAGTCGGGCCTCGTGTCTACGTTTTGCCTAAGGCCTCACAAAGCCTAGAGCCGCCTCTGCACATGGGCATACCTCATTCATGGTATATGATCCACCTTTAAGAAAGTGTGAAAAATGCGGGACAAGCACAACAGCCATGCTAGAGATAAAAATATAAATATTGTCATTGTGGGACAACTTGTCGATCTGCAATCTTCAGATGAGCCGCATAGCTGGGATCATCCAATACAACAGAGAACTTCATAGAGAAATATGTCCTCTATACTGGGGCAATATGTGCTCATTAGTATGGTAACCTTTGAACCTTTAGCTACTCTGACAGCAAGTGTGCAATTTAACCAGCCTGATAGACATCTCCAGTGATCGACATGAATAAAGGACAAATGAGAGATTCCTTTCCTGCTTTGACACAGACTTTATTCCCCATGTTTGTGTACAGCTGAGCTGATTATTGAAGTAGCTGGCTTGTTACATTAATCAGCACTAGAAATGTCATAATCTTATATAGTTATGGAGAATAGAAAACACTATAAGAAGACCTGTGTGACCTTCATGGGGCCATTCAAGAGATGAATCGTAAAACCAACAAGTTACTTAGAATAGGCTGAAAATGGTTTATATTTTTACATTCAGTGCACAGCTGTTCTCCCTTATCAAAAATACGTTTTTATTAATATTACAAAAGTGAGATGGTATATGAATAAAGAAGAAACTGTCTCAAGTTGCTTATATATGATAACAAGCGTATTAACAATCTTATCAGAACTACGAATGGGTAGAACCAGGAGTATACAAGGGGAAGTGGTAAGTAAGATTGGCTCACATTGATGGATGACCACTAGCTCCCTCAAACTCAATGGATCGAAAACAGAACTTCTGCTCCTCAACGCAAACCGAAGTAAAAAAACTAAGACCCCATGGGCAGCACCGACCATCCTTGGACAGACCATCCTTCCTTTGATTCAGAGATTACTATGGATGCACAAATAGGATCAGTAATCAGCGGATCCCATCATCTTCTCCGCCTGCTACGCAGACTCATCCCCTTCATTCCGGAAAAGGAGAAAGCAGTAGTAGTTGTAACTATCATCAATTTGCGACTCGACTACAAATTCCCTCTACATAGGACTACCTGATTACCAGATTGCACGCCTACAAGTCATCCAAAACACAGCAGCGAGACTAGTCACCGGAAAGAAACCCTGGGAATCCATCTCCCCATCCCTGAGGACCCTCCATTGGCTCACGGTAAAAGATAGGATCACATTCAAGACCCTCTGCCTCACCCACAAATGTACACAAGGAAACGCTCCTCAATACCTATGTGAGAAAATAAAAAAATACATACCTAATCACAGCCTTCGATCAACAAACCAAAACCGCCTTTTCATCCCCAAATCCCGCTACAAATCTAAGGGAGAATGAAGATTCGCAGTCCAAGAACCCGGCTATGGAACACTCTACCCACCAACATCCGCATGGAAGAAAACCATCGGGCCTTCAGAAAAAAAACTCAAGACCCACCTCTTCTAATAAGCAGGACAACAAGGACAGACCAAGCGCCTTGAGGCGATTCAGTTCGCATTTGCAGCGCTATACAAATCATTCATTCATTCATGAATACATACATTACATGACACTATAAAGACATTCTACAATCGCTGATATGGGTGATAGCGATTAAACATGTTACCAGTAGCCTTCCGGACATCCACAGAGGCTCTACCGCTGCTCCAACTCCCTGCGGGTGGTCATCTCGTTGGCTGGAACACAGCTCCCTACACTGTGGACTGCACAGTGACCCCGGACCCCCTATCCTACATATGCCTGAATATTATCATCTCCTTGTGAGTAGCCATTTGGCTTGTTTGTCCTATTAAAGGAGTTCTTAAATACTACACTTAGTCTAGCCCGCCTTGTTCCTTTTCCATTTTGTCTTCCAGAGTTGTGCTTCCACTCCCAAGGCTGCTGCCGCTAGTGTACACCTGAATTGACTTACCTCCCCCTCTATAAATATTGTTTTTTACCTGTTTTGGGACTTTTTAACTGTATTACAGATAATACTTAGTTGGTCTATGCGCCATCTCCTCATTTTTTCTTGATGTTACCAGATTACGTCTAGGGAAAATATGGTGTTCCATATTTATGTCATGGGTAGGAAGGAAATGTAGAAAGAAAGGAGAGTGAAAAGAGGGAGTGAGGATGTGAGCGAGCATCGGATAAAGTGAGGATGAGTGATCAGAAATTGATCTCTATAGAGCGCTCACTCACAGACTCAAAGTACACATGAACAGGGGGTTTTCGTTGGAAAAATCTTGGATGGTTTTTCCAACAGAATTCCGCTCAAGCTTGGCTTGCATACACACTGTCACACAAACGTTCTCTGAACTTTCGACCGTCAAGAATGCGGTGAGGTACAACACTACGACGAGCCGAGAAAATAAAGTTCAATGCTTCCGAGCATGCGTCAAATTGTTTTTGCACGTCGGAATTGGTGCAGACGATCGGAATTTCAGATCGGAACTTTTTCCGTCAGAAAAATAGAGAACCTGCTCTCAATCTTTTGCTGGCAGGAATTCCACCAGCAAAAGTCCGATGGAGCATACACACGGTCGCAATTTCCGACCAAAACCTCCCATTGGACTTTTGCTGGCGAAATTTCAGATCGTGTGTACGGGGCATTCGAACAGGGTTTACAGCTTTTCTTATGCTCCTCAGTGCCCTCTAAAAGATCCAGATGGCCTTCAGGGAGCCAGGAGTTGCTTCCGAAGATTGGAGTGCCACACCGAAATGTTGAAGTCCGAAATTAGGTTTTACTCCAAACATGTAATGAACATATAGTAATAGCTGATGCATTTCAGGTGCCACATTTTCCTCCTTTATCAGGGCTCCAACATAAGAAAATATCAAATCACTGGAATAAAAATAAATTAAATAAATATTTGGTCTCACTCATATCTTTTATACAGATGTAAAATCCAAGGTGCAGAGAAATCTCTCAGTTATAACCTCAACAGATGTGCTTTCCCATCACCTCCTGGTCTGGTGACAACTGAAAAATTGTGGATTCCTCATTGCTTTCTGTTCCCTTGATGATGGTCAGCACGACAAATAGGGAGGGTGACAGGGCAGGGATGTGACCAGTGTAAATTTTAGCTAATAGATTGTCCTTGGCCTAGAACAGGAAGGCCTGAGATTAGCTTAGGTTGTGGGACCAGTGTAGTTACCGAAGTGTTCCCTGGAGATCCCCAATGGTAGAGTAGCAGTGACCAGGGCGTTAATGCCAGTGCAGGGGGGCACCATGGGTAAGTATCAGGGCTCAAGTCCTGCAGGAACGCATGGGAACGGAGTTCCTGTACTTTTTCCACAACAGGAACTCCGTTCCCATTAGCAGCCGTGTCCTGCAAGACTTTGAAGTATACAAGCTGTGTGGCAGGTGCTACACCAGCAGCTGCCGACACAGCTCGCAATAGTAAGTGCCGCACACCTGACCATTCAGTAATTTCCAGTAGGGGGCCCCATGACAGCTTCCTTTTCGATCTACCTGTCAATAACATCTAGCTGACGGGTAGATCAGGTCCCTGCTGCTAAGAGATTGCATTTAGTCAGACCTCTCGTGATGCGCTCCTCCCCGCCGGCCCCTCCTGATTTTCTGTCTCCTCATCTCCCCCCCCCCCCCAGTCTCCTGCATACTTGCTCTGTGTGTCCCACTGAATCCCCCCCTCCTCTATCTTCAGTGCCATATGATGAGAGAACCCAGAGGAGGAGCACAGCTATTCTGCTCACAGGACATGCAGGGAGAGAGGTGAGCTGAGGGAGGAACATCAGTTTGGGGTGGTAAGCTGAGCACAATACCTGGAAACGTTTAATGCCAGGAGGGAAGTTTATGTGGAAATATGTGAGGGGTTGGAATAGCAGCGAGTGTGTGTTGGAGCCCTGCAGAGTTTGCAGCCCCCCCAAGATAACATACATCTCCTAAGCAGGAACACATCACTATCTCCCCAAGCATTCTGTCCAGATAATGTGCAGTTCATTTATGACCTTTCCGTTTAACCCTGTGTTATCCAAACTCTGTTCAATGAAAAGTGTAAACTCACCACATAAACACTCTATATACAAAATAACATTCCCCAATAAAGATCAGAACATGATGTTCACATTTGCATGGAAGCATAATTGTATGAATGCTGATTATTCAGAGAATTACCGTATTTATGTTTATTGAGGACTGTTTTTTTTTTTATGTACTAACAGTTAAGCTTCATACACACAATACGAAAATTGGATGAAAAATACCACGTTTGAAGCATTTGTGCATATGAGCGTATAATTTTTTTTTTGGTGGGCGAGTGGATCTTGGGTGGGAGTTCCCACACTTTTTTCCCCAGGACTTGACCCCTGGTAAGTATAGATAGTCATGGGGGGAACAACTGGTGGAAATTTAGTATTGAGGTGTTATACATCAAGATGTAGTTGGTAGGCATTATCCAAGTGGCTCCCCATTAGGGGGGAAGCAGGAGAGAAAAATGCAGGGCCTTTCGGGACTATTCGCATTCCATGTGCATAGGATGCTGGACTTAAGGGAGCCTCTTCTAAAGTAGCTACTCTTTGACTCAACTTTCTCTATATTGTTTGTAACTAAGTGCTGTCATCTGCTTGGGATGACTAAAACTATCATTTATCTTCATTGAGTAAACCGTTAAAAGAGTTTCTTTATGTAGACTCTTCCTACTCCTAACCTCAAGGTGGGAACATCTTCTTTAAAGTGGAAGTAAACCCCCTATCGTTTTCAGCCAAGGAAGCTGCCATCTTTGCCTCTGTTTAATCTTCAACTGCCACAGTGCTGCACATGTGATCCATTATGACACCAGCCATTGGATGGTTTGACTGTTTGGTTGAGAGCACAGCCAATGTGCAGTTAGCATTCCCGGCATGCCTTTTTTTTTTAAACTGTTAAATCGATGGGTTTACTTCCGCTGCCTGGTGGTGGTTTTAACTGGCGTCCATTACCATAAGGCCTGAAGCAGCTATGTGCCAGATGGCTTGGAATATTGGTTAGGTCAAGATGGGAGTCTCCCAGGGTGTGTTTTTTTTTACCGAAAATATGTATCAGAATACATATTTGCCTAAATTTAATAAAGAAATCTGAATTATTATTTTTAACTTTTTTTTATTGGGTATGTCTTATAGCAGAAAGTAAAAAAATATTGTTTTTTTATTTTTTAAATATTCTGCCTTATTTTTGTTTATAGCGCAAAAAATAAAAACCTTAGATCATATACTACCAAAAGAAAGCTCTATGTGTGGGGGGGCATCAATTTTATTTGGGTACAGCGTTCGCACAACCGCGCAATTGTCAGTAGAAATAATGCAGTGCTGTATCTGAAAAAAAAAAATTGGAAAAGGGGTATACTTTCCAGAGCTCTAGTGGTTAATGGTGTTTTTTTTTTTTTATTCATGTTTGCTCAGCTTTAGTTGAAATATAGGCAGTTGGATTGATCATTTTAGTATAAAAATTTTGACTTCTCCTGCAGAAAATGAAATAAATTCAAGTTTAAATGGCTTTATCGCTGCATTACGCTATGACAGAGGCATATTTATAATGCTTGAACAATCACGCTAGTGTTAAATGTTCCAGGATTTATTGCGGAAGAGCAATTATATTTTTGGCCCGCGATGTGCAAAATTCTCATCCTGTACAATTATCCATCCAGCTTGTCAGCCAGGTGAGAAGTGCATGGCGGCATGTTAACTGCTGCCGGTGTTGGCGCTGGGGTCATAAATAAAACAACGGCTAAAACTAATACTCTTAATGGACCATCTAATCCATAATTAATGTCTTCCCTGGATCTTCATACATGATGTGATTTTCTTATCCCCAGAAACTGCTATAGCTGTTACCCTGAAACCATACTCTATATCAAAGATGATTATACTTTGTAAATTACACTCATTGGGGGGGGGGGGGGGGGGCGGGTGGCCTGCAAAAATCTTCTGGGATAGGAAGTTCTCCCACCTTTCTTTAACCACTTTAAGGACCGAGCCTCTTTTTGAGATTTGCTGTTTAAAAGTTAAAAACATTTTTTTTTGCTAGAAAATTACTTAGGACCCCCCAAACATTATACATTTTTTTTCTAACACCCTAGAGAATAAAATGGCGGTCGTTGCAATACTTTCTGTCACCGTATTTGCGCAGCGGTCTTACAAGCGCACTTTTTTTTGGAAAAAATACACTTTTTTTTTAATTAAAAAAATAAGACAATAAGAAAGTTAGCCACAATTTTTTTTTTAATATTGTGAAAGATAATGTTACGCTGAGTAAATTAATACCCAACACCCATTAATACCAAACATGTCACGCTTCAAAATTGCGCCCGCTCGTGGAGTGGCGACAAACTTTTACCCTTAAAAATCTCCATAGGCGACGTTTAAAAAAATTCCGACGGAAAAAGTCCGATGGAGCCCCCACACGGTCGGATTTTCCGACAACATGGTCCGATAGGACATTTTTCGTCGGAAATTCCAACCGTGTGTACGGGGCATTAGGCTTAGTATTGCTCTCGCTCTACCGATCGCGGCGATACCTCACATGTGTGGATTGAACACCGTTTTCATATGTGGGCACTACTTTCGTATGCGTTCGCTTCTGCACACAAGCTCGGCGGGACGGGGCGCGTTTAAAAATTGTATTTATTTTTTCTTATTTACTTTACCTTTTATTGTTTATTTTTACGCTGTTCTTTTAAAAAAAAAAATGTCACTTTTATTCCTATTAAAAGGAATGTAAATCCCTAAATAGGGTAATAGAAAAAAAAGCATGACAGGACCTCTTAAATATGAGATCTGGGGGTTAAAAAGGCCTCACATCTCATATTTACACTAAAATGCAATGAAAAAATAAATAAAAAATGAATTTGTCTTTTAAAAAAACTCAAAAAAGAAAAGATCCCTTTAAGAGCTATGGGCGGAAGTGACGTTTTGACGTCGCTTCCGCCCTGCAATGTTATGGAGATGGGAGAGGGCCATCTTCCCCCCTCACTCATCTCCATACCTAGCAAGGAAGAGGATCCTAACGCCTCTGCCGCTACCGACGGCTCCGGAGCGCGGCGGCAGAGGGGGGCCCTCTCCCGTCGTCGATAAAAGCGATCTTGCGGCGAATCCGCTGCAGAGACCACGATTATTGGAAACCGGACCGCCGGCCAAAGAAGAGGATACCGGGGTTATGGTAGCTGGCTGCTGCCATAACAAAGATATCCCTCTTCAAAGTTGGGACGTATATCGGCGAGCGGCGGTCCGGAAGTGGTTGTGACTGGGGGGGGGGGGGGGGGTGGGTGAGTGAATGGGATGAAATTACACCAAAATGACTGATGCGCCCTTTCACTTTCATTTTATGGAAGAGCTCCGGGGGCGGGGGGGGGGGGTCATCCTAAAATGTTTTAAACACAATTCTAAGTTTGAAAGTCGGAATTCGGAGAATAAAAGTCAATATTTTAGGATGACCCCCAGAGCTCTTCCATAATATACAGTATATACACTCACCGGCCACCTTATTGGGTCCACCTGTTCAATCGCTTAAAGTGGAAGTAAACCCCCCTATCGTTTTCAGCCAAGGAAGCTGCCATCTTTGCCTCTGTTTAATCTTCAACTGCCACAGTGCTGCACATGTGATCCGTTATGACACCAGCCATTGGATGGTTTGACTGTTTGGTTGAGAGCACAGCCAATGTGCAGTTAGCATTCACGGCATGCCTTTTTTTTTTAGACTGTTAAATCAATGGGTTTACTTCCGCTTTAATAACACAAAATGCTAATCAGCCAATCACATGGCAGCAATTCAATGCATTTAGGCATCTAGACGTGGTAAATAGATGACTTGCTGAAGTTCAAGCCGAGCATTAGAATGGGGAAGAAAGGGGATTCTTCTTCTTCTTCTCGCTTCCCCCTTTTCTCACTTTTTAATGTTAGTGTCCACTACGTTGGAGCATTCCTATTGTTCTCAACACAGTCTCACTATCACAGATCCTCACCACTACCTCACCTTTATCCCTTCCCCGTTTTCCTTCCCTTTCTTTCTTTTTCTCTCTTCACCTATCTCCCTCCTTTCTCGCCGCTTTTTCTTGTGCCTTTCTCTTGTTCTTTTTCCCTCTTTCTCTTTCCCCTTTTTTTTCCCCTTCCTAATGTTAGTGCTCACTACGTTGGAGCATTTCCATTGTTTTCAACACAGTCTCACTATCACAGATTCCCATCACTTCTCATTTCACATTATTCCCAATTTTTAATTTTCAATTAACACACCTCTCATACTTTATATTTTTTAATTTAACTTATTTTATCCAATTTCACTCATACACAATTACAATCTTATTTATTTCTTGGCACCTTTCACCGTTTTTCACTTTTTTAGCACACGGCTTGCTTCCCTGTTTTGCCGCATGTGTCGCCTCAGCTCCCGTGCCAGACCATGTACCCGGCTGCCAGTACGACCACTGCCACGCCCTTTCCATTGCCTCAGCCGTAAGTATGGGTGTTTAATTCAAGCCAATTGCATCTACTTTTACGTTCTATATATAAGACTTATTCATTGTCCTATATATTATTTTCGTTCTATAGACATCCAATTTTTACATCAGCTCCTGTTGAGTGGCAAGCTAGCCACGAAACGCGTCGAGCTTCAGATGCCATAATTATGCAGTTTTGCAACATACAGTGGTGTGAAAAAGTGTTTGCCCCCTTCCTCATTTCCTGTTCCTTTGCATGTTTGTCACACTTAAGTGTTTCGGAACATCAAACCAATTTAAACAATAGTCAAGGACAACACAAGTAAACACAAAATGCAATTTGTAAATGAAGGTGTTTATTATTAAAGGTGAAAAAAATCCAAACCATCATGGCCCTGTGTGAAAAAGTGATTGCCCCCCTTGTTAAAACATACTATAACTGTGGTTGTCCACACCTGAGTTCAATTTCTCTAGCCACACCCAGGCCTGATTATTGCCACACCTGTTCACAATCAAGGCATCACTTAAATAGGAGCTGCTTGACACAGAAAGGTCCACCAGAAGATCCTTAAAAGCTACACATCATGCCGAGACCCAAAGAAATTCAGGAACAATTGAGAAAGAAAGTAATTGAGATCTACCAGTCTGGAAAGGGTTATAAAGCCATTTCCAAAGCTTTGGGAATCCAGCGAACCACAATGAGAGCCATTATCCACAAATGGCGAAGACATGGAACAGTGGTAAACCTTCCCAGGAGTGGCCGGCCGCCCAAAATTACCCCAAGAGCGCAGCGACGACTCATCCAAGAGGTCACAAAAGACCCCACAACAACGTCCAAGGAACTGCAGGCCTCACTTGCCTCAGTTAAGGTCAGCGTTCATGCCTCCACCATCAGGAAAAGACTGGGCAAAAATGGCCTGCATGGCAGAGTTCCAAGGAGAAAACCACTGCTGAGCAAAAAGAACATCAAAGCTCATCTCAATTTCTCCACAACACATCTTGATGATCCCCAAGACTTTTGGGACAACATTCTGTGGACCGATGAGACAAAAGTGGAACTCTTTGGAAGGTGTGTGTCCAAGTATATCTGGCGTAGAAGGAACACTGCATTTCAGAAAAAGAACATTATACCAACAGTAAAATATGGTGGTGGTAGTGTGATGGTCTGGGGCTGTTTTGCTGCTTCAGGACCTGGAAGACTTGCCGTGATAAAAGGAACTATGAATTCTGCTGTCTACCAAGAGATCCTGAAGGAGAATGTCCGACCATCTGTTCGTGTACTCAAGCTGAAACGAACTTGGGTTCTGCAGCAGGACAATGATCCTAAACACACCAGCAAGTCCACCACCGAATGGCTGAAGAAAAACAAAATGAAGACTTTGGAGTGGCCTAGCCAAAGTCCTGACCTGAATCCTATTGAGATGTTGTGGTATGACCTTAAAAAGGCCGTTCATGCTCGAAAACCCTCTAATGTAACTGAATTAGGACAATTCTGCAAAGATGAGTGGGCCAAAATTCCTCCAGGACGCTGTAAAAGCCTCATTGCACGTTATCGCAAACGCTTGGTTGCAGTTGTTGCTGCTAAGGGTGGCCCAACCAGTTATTAGGTTTAGGGGGCAATCACTTTTTCACACAGGGCCATGATGGTTTGGATTTTTTTTCACCTTTAATAATAAACACCTTCATTTACAAATTGCATTTTGTGTTTACTTGTGTTGTCCTTGACTATTGTTTAAATTGGTTTGATGTTCCGAAACACTTAAGTGTGACAAACATGCAAAGGAACAGGAAATGAGGAAGGGGGCAAACACTTTTTCACACCACTGTACCTTGTATACACTGTTTTACTTAATTTACTCGAATACTATTGTCAATGTGCAATATGTCAATGTATGAATTAATCAATCACGATGGAAGATGCAATGTGTACTACTGCTTTTGCCTTTGATGTTTTTTTACTGTGCAATATTCAATAAATTCAACATTATCAGACCTACATAGCTCATCTTTTGCTTCCAAGTCTGCATGCTTCATGTAAAGTCCCACCTTTTTCTTTTGCTTCATTTTGAATAGGGATGGAGGCAACTGTCCTATGCCTCATATAAAGTCCCCAACCCTTCCCCATTTTCCTCGAAAGGGGATTTAAGTGACTTTGAACGTGGCATGGTTGTTGGTGCCAGACGGGCAGATCTGAGTATTTCAAAAACTGCTGATCTACTGGGATTCTCACACACAACCATCTCTCGGGTTTACAGAGAATGGTCCGAAAAAGATAAAATATCCAGTGAGCGGCAGTTGCGTGGAGAAAAATGCCTTGTTGGTGTCAGAGGTTGGAGAAGAATAGGCAGACTGGTTGGAGATGATAGAAAATCAACAGTAACTCAAATAATCGCTCGTTACATCCCAGGTATGATGTATACCATCTCTGAACACACAATGCATCGAACCTTGAAGCAGATGGACTACAGCAGCAGAAGACCACCCCGGGTGCCACTCCTGTCAGCAAAGAACAGGAAACTGAGGCTACAAAATAGGACAATAGAAAATTGGAAAAACATTGCCTGGTCTGAGGAGTCTCGATTTCAGCTGCGACATTCAGAGTGTAGGGTCAGAATTTGGAACAACATAAAAAAACATGGATCCATCCTGCCTGGTATCAACGGTTTAGGCTGGTGGTGTAAAGGTGTGGGGGGTATTTTCTGGGCACATTTTGGTCCCTTTAGTACCAATTGCAGTGGCAGGCTGGTGCTAAATATTTTGGGGGGGGGGGGCAGCAAACTAACGCTAGCCCCCCCCCCCTGGCGGACGATCGCCGCAAGCAAACCCCCCCTTGCCGAAGATGAACGGCAGATGGGGGAAAGCGGAGACATCACCGCAAGCACCGTTCGCCAGCCCCAGGCGGCGACAGAGACTAACGAACTGAAGAGCCGACCCATTCTCCTCTCCGTTCTCCTCCGGGCTGAACAGGAAGTGTCCTGAAACACGATTGGGAGTCCTAAGACTCCCTGGCCAATCAGGTCTCAGGAGCTGCTTTCTGATTGGCCGGGAGGAGAATCAGGAAGACAATAGCGAATATTCATTCGATATTGTAACACAAGTGGGTATGCCCACACTTTAGCCTCTGGCTAATCTTGTGCTTCAATAAAAAAATAAAAATAAACATTGGAATCCATGCTCCCCGCACCCTGCATGTAGATTAGGGGGCCGGAAGCACGGATTAGGGGAGAGGTGCCCCTGCCTGTAGATTAAGGGGCCGGATGCTTGGATTAGGGGGGAGGTGCCCCTGCATGTAGATTAGGGGGGCGGTGCCCTTGCGCCCTGCATGTAGATTAGGGGGCCGGAAGCATGGCTTAGGGGGGAGGTGCCCCTGCATGTAGATTAGGGGGCCGGACGCATGGATTAGGGGGGCGGTGCCCCTGCTCCCTGCATGTAGATTAGGGGGCCAGATGCTTGGATTAGGGGGGCAGTGCCCTTGCTCCGTCCCCTCTCTTCTCTGTACATCTGGCTCCATCCCCCTCTCTTTTGTATACCTGGCTCCACCCCCCTTTCTTCTGTACACCTAGCCCCACCCCCTTTCTTCTGTACAACTGGCCCCACCCCCTTTCTTCTGTACACCTGGCTCCATCTCCCCTCTCTTCTGTATACCTGGCTCTTCGACCCCCCCCTCTCTTCTGTACACCTGGCTCCCTCCCTCCTCTCTTCTGTACACCTGGCTCTTCACCCCCCTCTCTTCTGTACACCTGGCTCCATCCCTTCTCTCTTCTGTACACCTGGCTCTTCGCCTCCCCTATCTTCTGTACACCGGGCTCCATCCCCCCTCTCCTCTGTATAACTGGCTCTTCGCCCCCCTCTCTTCTGTACTCCTGGCTCCATCCCTCCTCTCTTCTGTATACCTGGCTCCATCCCCCCTCTCTTCTGTATACCCGGCTATTCGCCCCCCCTCTCTTCTGTACACCTGGCTCCATCCCCCCTCTCTTCTGTATACCTGGCTCTTCGCCCCCCCTCTCTTCTGTACACCTGGCTCCAGTCCATCCCCCCTCTCTTCTGTATACCTGGCTCTTCACCCCCCTCTCTTCTGTACACCTTGCTCCACCCCACCCCCCCTTCTGTACACCCGGCTCTGTTCCCCCTTCTCCTCCATCCACCTGACTCTGTCCCTCCTCTCCTCCATCTTCCCCATCCACCTGGCTCCATACCCCCCTCTCCTTCATCTACCTGCCTCTGTCAACCACAGCCTTTACCCATCTCCTGCATCATGTCCAGAGCCTCTAACCATCTATCATGTCCACAGCCTCTAACCATCTATCATGTCCACGGCCTCTAACCATCTATCATGTCCACAGCCTCTAACCAACTATCATGTCCACAGCCTCTAACCATCTATCATGTCCACAGCCTCAACCCATCTATCATGTCCACAGCCTCTAACCAACTATCATGTCCACAGCCTCTAACCATCTATCATGTCCACAGCCTCTAACCAACTATCATGTCCACAGCCTCTAACCATCTATCATGTCCACAGCCTCTAACCAACTATCATGTCCACAGCCTCTAACCAACTATCATGTCCACAGCCTCTATCATTACAAAACATATTACAGCACACACATTCAAGAATGACATTTATCCTGCAGGGCTAGTTAAAAACACCTGACCATATTAAAAAAATACGGGGGGTTTGGTCACACTATATGTACCCCGAATTAGTGGGTCCTACCCTAGTAATAGAATGAAAGATCCTGCGTCTCAACCATGGGGCCAAACTCCTCTATATGGGAGAACTGAAGGGATTCCTCCTATGCACTGGTGGCCACTAAATAAGAGGTAATAAGGAGGGGGAGGGCACCCGCGATCGCTCGTGACAGCGAGAACTGGGACCTGTGTGTAAACTCACAAATCCCGGTTCTCTCAGGGGAGAGGAGAAAGATCGTGTGTTCCTACTAAATATGAACACCAATCTCTCTCCTCCCCTAGTCAGTCCCATCCCCCCCCCCACAGTTAGAACACACCTAGGGAATACAGTTAACCCCTTGATCGCCCCCCTACTGTTAACCCCTTCCCTGCCAGTGACATTTATACAGTAATCAGTGCATATTTATAGCACTGATCTCTGTATGTTTTTTTGTCAGTAAAAAAATTGTGCTGCTTGCAAATTTTGAGCATCCTGTCAGTAAATGTCACTTCGGGAGTTTGGCGACACCGCGTGTGTTGTCAGCATACAACAGGACTCAGGAGCAGGGGGGCATTTCTTGCTGACCTATAGACATGTGCATTTTCGTTTTTTTTCGTTATTTTCGTTCGTTCGTTTTCGTACGAATGAAGGAATCATTCGAATCGAACGAATCCGAAAAACAACGAAAATCCGAAAAAAACTAATTAGAAACAACGAATGTACGAATGAAGAAAATCCGAAAAACGAAAACGAACAAAAAAATTCGTACATTCGTAACTTTTTTTTTGTTGAATTGGTAATTTTCCGTGTCCCTTACAATGGTGTTGCTTAACGTGCTTCGAATGGATTGAACAAAAAAATTCGTACATTCGTAACTTTTTTTTTTCGATTTGTAACTTTTTTTTTGATTCGTAACTTTTTCTTTTTTTTCGATTCGTAATTTTCCGTGTCTCTTACAATGGCGTTGCTTAACCACTTCAGCCCCGGACCAATTGGCAGCCAAAGGACCAGGCCCCTTTTTGCGATTCGGCACTGCGTCGCTTTAACTGACAATTGCGCGGTCGTGCGACGTGGCTCCAAAACAAAATTGGCTTCCTTTTTTTCCCACAAATAGAGCTTTCTTTTGGTGGTATTTGATCGCCCCTGCGGTTTTTATTTTTTGCGCTATAAACAAAAATAGAGCGACAATTTTGAAAAAAAATGCAATATTTTTTGCTTTTTGCTATAATAAATATCCCCAAAAAAATATATAAAAAAATTTTTTTCCCTCAGTTTAGGCCGATACGTATTCTTCTACATATTTTTGGTAAAAAAAATCGCAATTAGCGATTATTGATTGGTTTGCACAAAAGTTATAGCGTTTACAAAATAGGGGATAGTTTTATAGCATTTTTATTAATATTTTTTTTTTTTACTAGTAATGGCGGTGATCAGCGATTTTTATTGTGACTGCGACATTATGGCGGACACATCGGACATTTTTGACACATTTTTGGGACCATTGTCATTTATACAGCAATCAATGCTATTTAAATGCATTGATTCCTGTATAAATGACAGTTGTAGTGAAAGAGTTAACCACTAGGGGGAGGGGAGGGGTTATGGGCTGTGACGTGTGTGTTTTTTTTTACATTAGGGGGCGGGGCTGACGTCTGATGTCATTGATCGGCTTTCCCGATGACCGGGAACAGCCAATCAATGACAGGCAGAGTAGGAAGCGTGGGGAGAGGTTTGTTTACACAGACCTCTCCCCGTTCTTCAGCTCCGTAGCCCGGTCGCGGGACACCAGCGGCGATCGGGTCCGCTGGTCCCGCGGCCGGGGTCACGGAGCTCCCGACCGGGTCGTGAGTGCGCCACCGGAGGCGCGCGCGACCCACGGGTAGGCATTTAAAGGGCCACGTACAGGTACGTGGTTTTGCCTGCCCGTGCCATTCTGTAGACGTATATCTACATGAGGCGGTCGGGAAGCGGTTAACGTGCTTTGAATGGATTGAACAAAAAAATTCGTACATTCGTAACTTTTTTTTTTGATTCGTCACTTTTATTTCGATTCGTAACTTTTTTTTTTTCGATTCGTAATTTTCCGTGTCTCTTACAATGGCGTTGCTTAACGTGCTTCGAATGGATTGAACAAAAAAATTAACTTTTTTTTTTCGATTTGTAAATTATTAAAATGTAATAATAGCATACACATTACATAAAATTATGAATTATGCTCCCATTACGAATCTACGAATGTTACGAATGTACGAATAAATACGAATGCGTCCGAAAATGAAACTAACGAAAAAATAACTCTTACGAATGTACGAATCGTTACAAATACGAACACCGACGACTTACGAATGTACGAATCGTTACGAATCAACGGAAACGAAAAAAAAAACGAAAATAAACAAATTTTTTTCGGAAACGAAAAAAACTAAACGAAAATAAACAAATTTTTTGGTTGTGCACATGTCTACTGATCTACAAGTATTCTTCTGTACTCGGAAAGCGTTATAGAGATGTACTGCATATATTTAATTTTTTTTATCATGATATTCACTTTTCAAATGACAAGCGTTTTCCACCTACAGTCAGATTTAGTTTGTTTTATGATGTTTAGGCTTTCTGTCTCACCACGGTGTCACTTTTACAATAAATTCGAGAAAAAATCATAATTGCTTTGTAGAAATACATTCGATGTCCTGGATTAAGCCCCGGCTGCTTTTGATTGGTTGACTTGGCACGAAGGCTCCCTCGGGACCCGCTCAGTAGCATTGTGTGCTTATTGAATGAGAATGTCAGAACTGCCCGCAAGCAAGACGTTAACTAGTGGGCAGATTCTCCGCAGCTGCTGCTCTCCCAGACTGTGCTCCTCTATTACTATCATTAATATGCGTTTAGATTTAAATGGCGGAGGGACTGGGCTAAGATCACTGTTGGGTTAGTATGTAAGGCCTGACTTGTTGCATGATAGATTTGTATGTCTTCGTATTGATGTCATTCTTTCACATGAAAACATGAGATCAGGAAAATTGCCCGGGCCCGAGGCCTCGGGGGTATGTGTGACCCACTTAGTGCCAGGATTATAAGTACCGGCAGAGTAGAACTTCAAGAATTACTGGAATAGAGGGTAAGGCTGCCCGTGGGACACAGCCATAGGCGACTCTGCTCCAGGATGTGTGCTCAATGTCAGAAATATGGGAACAGAATGTCATCTATCTTTTATAATCCACATAGCAGAGTTAAAAAATAGGAAGTAGAAAGTTCAAAGAAAAAATGAACTACTTATCTCCCATTGTTTGTCTATTTCTTTATCTTTGCAGGAGGATCCAAAGGTAAGCTGTCCAGGTAAGCAATTACAACTTTGTACCACCAAGGATTTTTGACACCCTAGGAGAAACCTCATTTTGCCACCCTGTTGGCTCTGACCCTGACTCCACCCCTTTGCCCTGCCCATGTATATGGTGGAGGTGGTGGGGGTAGAGATTTTTGCAGCGCCTCTCCACCTTTTTCTTCAGCCGTGGTCCGCAGACCCGCACCTGGATCCGGCCTGAAGACAAATAGTGATGGCACCGGCTCGCTTCCTCATGCCACCTGTGCTCCACAGGTATATGGACAGGCTAGGTTAGTATATAGACAGGCTAGGGTAGTATATAGACAGGCTAGTATAGTATATAGACAGGCTAGGGTAGTGTATGGACAGGCTAGTTCGGTATATTGACCAGCTAGGGTAGTATATGGACAGGCTAGGATAGTATATAGACAGGCTAAGGTATTATATAGACAGGCTAGGTTAGTATATAGACAGACTAGGGTAGTGAATGGACAGGCTAGGATAGTATATAGACAGGCTAGGGTAGTAAATAGACAGGCTAGGGTAGTATATAGACAGTCTAGGGTAATATATGGACTGGCTAGGGTAGTGTATGGACAGACTGGGGTAGTATATGGACAGACTAAGGTAGTAAATAGACAGGCTAGGGTAGGATACTGACAGGCTAGGGTAGGATACTGACAGGCTAGGGTAGTATATAGACAGGCTAGGGTAGTATATAGACAGGGTAGGGTAGGATACTGACACGCTAGGGTAGTATATAGACAGGCTAGGGTAGTATATAGACAGGGTAGGGTAGGATACTGACACGCTAGGGTAGTATATAGATATATATATTGTGCCTGACCTCACAAATGCGTTTTTTGGAAGAATGGTCAAACATTCCCATAGACACACTCCTAAACCTTGTGGATGGCCTTTTCAGAAGAGTTGAAGCTGTTATAGCTGCAAAGGGTGGGCCAACTCAATATTGAACCTTACGGACTAAGACTGGGATGCCATTAAAGTTCTTGTGCGTGTAATGGCATGTGTACCAATACTTTTGGTACTATAGTGTACATCACTCTCGCAGGCTTTCTCCTCCCTATATGACCATTCCATGAAGCTGCTCTGTTTTACTGCTCAACCGGTTGCAGCTTTTTGAAGCCTCAGCATACAGGTAAGTATGACTGCTTATTCCAATTTTCCTTGACAAGATGTTCTGTAATGTATTGGGATGCCAATACATTTTGTGTGCATGTAAAGGCAGACGTCCCAATACTTTTGGTAATATAGTGTATTTCATACTATTCCTAACCCCCTAGACCAGTGGTTCTCAACCTTATTGAGACCAGGTCCCAGTCAGGGGCGGACTGACAACTCATGGGGCCCCCGTGCAATAGGAGATTATGGGGCCCCCAGGCAATCAGAGATTATGGGGTCACACAGTGTACACACACACACACACAGTATACAATCACACATTATACACAGACATGTTTCTATTGGCTGAGAAGGTACTGGAGAGGTGGGGCAGTTATAATCTCTGGATTTTTAGACCAAAAGGATGTCGGTAAGGGACATTTCAGAGACAAATGTAAAAAAAACACAGATTTTTACATTTTACTGAGACTGGCAAGCCTGATGGGGCCCCCTAGTGGCCCGGGGCCCTCGGGCAGTGCCCGAATGGCCAAATGGTCAGTCCGCCCCTGGGCCCAGTAATTGTTTTCTTCTAAAACCTTCAATCCCCCAACAGTAAAAAAATAAAAAAGTTTATATTCACACAATCAAAGTATGGTAATGCAAATGTGTATTGAAATATGGATGGCTCTGGGTGGGGCTGGGTGTTACTGTGGGGAAATGGAGGTTCTGGGGGTGATTAGGTGACCCTATAGAAGACCCGGTGGTAGGTGGTAAAAGGTTTTCTGGAGGGGGATGGGGAAAACTGTAGGGGTTTGGTTATCTGGAGGAGGCTGTGGACTTTGCAGAGTTCACTGTGGGAGGTTGGGGAGTAGTGTGGAATACTGTTGGAGGTTGGGGGCACTATAGGGGGCTGGAGGCTCTGCGGTAGGCTGAGGGGGCACTGAAGTAGGATAAAGGACACTGTGGGAGGCTTGATGGCACTGTGGGGGGTTGTAGAGAACGATGGGAGTTTTGGGGGCATAGTGGGGGCTGAGGGGCACTGCAGTTCACCCTGGAAGGTTGGGGCACTATGGGAGCTTGGAGGCAGTGTTTGTGTGTTTGGGGGGGTTAGGGGATCTGCATCTGGCTGGAGGCCCAGTAGGAGGAAGATCACAGCCTGGCAGCAAGCCACAGCCCGTGGTTAAGAACTGCCTTATGCCCCGTACACACGGTCGGAAATTCCGACGGAAAATGACCGATCGGACCATGTTGTCGGAAAATCCGGCCGTGTGTGGGCTCCATCTGACTTTTTCCGTCGGAATTTCTGCCGGAAAAAAATTGGAGATCCTGCTCTAAAATTTTCCGACAACAAAATCCGATTGGACTTTTTCTGATCGTGTGTAGAGAATTCCGACGGACAAAGTGCCGCGCATGCTCAGATCAAATTACGAGACCAAAGCTATTGGCTACTAGCCTCTACGTAGTTCCGTCGTACGCAACGAACGTCACCACGTTCAGGATGATCGGATTTTCCGACAACTTTGTCCGACCGTGTGTATGCAACACCAGTGTCGGACAAAATCCGTCGGAAAAATTCCGACGGATTTTGTGGTCGGAATTTCCGACCGTGTGTACGGGGCATTAGACAGCATGAGCATTTACCCCTTTCAGTGCAGGGGAAGAAGGGGGGACACGGCAAGGTTACTTTTTTCAGCTGCTAATGGGTGTGTTGAGCTTTAGCATGATGTGAAGTCCACTTTAAGTGGAGTTCCTTTAACAGATCCAATGCTTCCATGTAGAATCCTTACTTGGCACACAGCATGGGCAGGTCATGTAATTCGACAGTCCTTGCATGCTTTCTATGTACGTACATAGTTTCCCTGTAGACATTTGTAGCTTTTTGTCTCTGCCTTATCTCAGTTTTAACATTCGACTTTCTCAATCCATGCCCTCAACCAACAGACCTGCCTACTCAGGACAACAAGAAGGGTGCGATGAAAGATAAAAAGGTTAAGAGCTAACACACCCCACAATCAGCTGTAATCAGCGAGAAGCCAAAACAAAGTCACCATTTTTCCAGTCGAAATGTTCACTCAATTTCAAATGAGGAGAAATCAAAAGTTTGCTTCATTGGTCAGACTTATCTGGAAATTGGACCTTCTTTCAGGTTTTGCTGACTAAGCCCCCGTACACACGGTCAGAAATTCCGACCACAAAATCCGTTGGATTTTTTCCAACGGATTTTGTCCGACACTGGCGTTGCATACACACGGTCGGACAAAGTTGTCGGAAAATCCGATCATTCTGAACGTGGTGATGTTCGTTGCGTACGACGGGACTACGTAGAGGCTAGTAGCCAATAGCTTTGGTCTCGTAATTTGATCTGAGCATGCGTGTCACTTTGTCCGTCGGAATTTCCTACACACGATTGGAAAAGGTCCGATCGGACTTTTTTGTCGGAAAATTTGAGAGCAGGATCTCTAATTTTTTCCGTCGGAAAATTCAGACGGAAAAAGTCCGATGGAGCCCACACACGGCCGGATTTTCCGACAACATGGTCCGATCGGACATTTTCCATCGGAATTTCCGACTGTGTGTACGGGGCATAATTCAGCCGCCAGCCCTTTTTCACTTGGCCTTACATGTGTCACAGCCTGCAATCTGTACCATCGTTTTGGCCATCCAGCAGCACCAGGGGCTGGGGCTATTATGTATTTGTTTGAGGGGGTAGGAGGGTTTGCCTACAGTTAACTTTTTTAAGTCATTGGGGTTGATTTAGTAAAACTGGAGAGTGCAAAATCTGGTGCAATTGTGCATAGAAACCAATGAGCTTCCAGGTTTGTTTGTCACAGCTTACTTGAACAAGCCGAAGTTAGAAGCGGATTGGCTACCATGCAGCGCCACCAGATTTTGAGTGCTCCAGTTTTAGTAAATCAACACCTTTTGCATGGGGGGGGGGGGGGGGGGTTGGGTATCTAGCAAAAAAATGGGGGGGGGGGTTGGGTATCTAGCAAAAAAAAAAAAAAACGGACCTTCCATTTGCTTCAGAAGGTTCTCTATAACACCTTTCCACCCAGCCTATAGCAGAATGACGGCCAAGCGGTGGCTTTACCATTCTGAGAGGACAATGATGTTCTCTCAGAAAGTGTGCGGGATCTGTCATCGGCTATGTCCCCTGGGCACAGACGATGACTGATGTTTTGCCTGCGTTTATCTATTAAGTTCTTGTGGTAAGACCAAGGAAGACTAGACTTCTGAAGTGTATTAATGCTTTACTAAACAGGGAAAAATCTGCACATACAAACTGTAGGATGAACAATACAATACAACTTATAGCTTCACATATAAGCATGTATAATATGTACACATTAAGTAAACTAAACAATTACTCAACTTAGGGGTCAAGATGTCCTCCATGGTCCTTTGCTCAGTCCAACTCACAAAAGCGTCTCCAACGTTCTCCAGTTCCTGGAAGCCATGTGTTTTCTCTTTGTCCTCCAAACACCAACTGTTCCTCTCTCCCAAAACACATGTCTCTTTCAAACCCTCTCCATGCCTCCCCCACCCACTTCCTGTAAACACCAACCTCCTCTGCTCATCTTCTATCTGGTTTATTTACATATCAATGGAGGTGGAAGAGAACTTTGTAGACATATGCTGTTACTAAATCTAAAAACTCTATATTATTGCAATAAAGTCACTATACAAATGCCCATAGCAACACATACCACCTCTTGACTTTATAGGATAATATAGGAAACTTCTTCAAGCCTTTTGTCCAGGAAAGGGCAAAATAAACCCCCCGTATAAATGGGAGGAACAAATTCCCTTTCGACCCCCATCTTGTGGGCGGTCAGACGATTGGTTTGTCCCTGGAAGGCTGACTTTCTGAGCAGGGTTAACAATGTCTTTTGGCAGTTTGTAAAGAAAGTCCTAGATGAAAAGTCTCTTTTCTTCTTGGTCATAAGGAAAATGCTCAGATGGAAGTCCACTCCAATTCAGCCACCTTTTCTCAGGCTCTCTTCTGGTCTGTCTCCTCCCATCCAGCATGGTCATCTGCTCTGCCTGCTCCCCCTTCTCGATGCTCAATACCTGAAAAGAGTAAGAGACAAAGCAGATTATATGTTCCTTCCAACTGTGCCAAAAAACATAGCTCACTGCTCACATTACTCTATCTGCCCATTTCTAACTGCAAAACTATTGTAGGGTGCCCACTGTTGCCTTGAAATACTTTCACGGAAAGGCATTGACTTCCAACGTAACGAATAAACTTGCATGTCTCTCCGTGCTGTCCTGGGAAGCACACAGGCCTGCTGTTGTTCAGCCTTCACAGCATGGCACATTTTTGCAAAATGCCCCATTTTATGGCAACAGAAACACTTAATGTGACTGAATCTACCATTCCCAACCATTTGCTTCCACTTCTTAAACAATGCTGGTGTAGGAATCCCATCTATTTCCTCTCTAGGGACCCCCACCTTAAGTAAATCAATCCACATGTGTCTCCTGGAGATCATAGGCCTTGCCGTCCTTGTATCTGACTCAACTCGGTCATTTGAGCTGATCAAATCCTCTGCTTCCCGGTTATGAGAAGTAACAGTGGCACATGTCCTACTTCTGCTTACAGGCTTTGGGCCTTTGTCCTTTGTTAGGGCATCATTAGATTTGGTCATGAGGGCTGCACACCGCTCATTCAAATCTTCAGCTCGGCCTACAGGGGTTTGAACACACTTCAAAGCCACTGCAGGTTTAACTTTGATTACCCTCCTTTCTAAATCTTTTTTCTTGCTTGCAGTTTCTTCCAAACACTTGGATGCCACTGCAAGCTGCTCCTTCAGTAAATCTCTTTCTAATTCCGCCTTTTCCCTCTTTTCAGATTCAATATGTAGAGCATGCAGGAAGTGCAAACCAAACACAGCAACTGCCCGCATCTCTCCCTTACTGAACCCAAAACTTTTGAGACTAAAATCTGAGGAAAGATCACAGACTCCATCCCCCCAAGCTCTGTTCAAAGGAGACGCATATCTAGCTAGCTCCTTTGCAACAGGCATCCACTGACTATTTCTGGCCCAGATAGGAAGGGTGCACGCCTTCAAGTCCTCCTGGACACCAGAAATCTTTGCAGCCTTACTCCTCCTAAACAGTGTACGCAGCATTTTTCCCCCAGCACAAGCAACAAAACACACAATATAAAACAGGTCTGCTTCAGTTGAAATTTTAGCAAAAATCACGGCCGAGCCCCCAAATGTTATGCCTGCGTTTATCTATTAAGTTCTTGTGGTAAGACCAAGGAAGACTAGACTTCTGAAGTGTATTAATGCTTTACTAAACAGGGAAAAATCTGCACATACAAACTGTAGGATGAACAATACAATACAACTTATAGCTTCACATATAAGCATGTATAATATGTACACATTAAGTAAACTAAACAATTACTCAACTTAGGGGTCAAGATGTCCTCCATGGTCCTTTGCTCAGTCCAACTCACAAAAGCGTCTCCAACGTTCTCCAGTTCCTGGAAGCCATGTGTTTTCTCTTTGTCCTCCAAACACCAACTGTTCCTCTCTCCCAAAACACATGTCTCTTTCAAACCCTCTCCATGCCTCCCCCACCCACTTCCTGTAAACACCAACCTCCTCTGCTCATCTTCTATCTGGTTTATTTACATATCAATGGAGGTGGAAGAGAACTTTGTAGACATATGCTGTTACTAAATCTAAAAACTCTATATTATTGCAATAAAGTCACTATACAAATGCCCATAGCAACACAACTGATCAGTGTACCGGCTCGCTGCCTGTACCATGTGACTGCTGTGACCAATCACAGCTCGTCTCCAGACAGTTGTAAACAATGGATTTCTTCCTTTCATGCCATCCATTGTTTACTAGACATGTGCACAACAAAAAAATTTGTTTATTTTCGTTTTGTTTCTTTCGTTTCCGTTGATTCGTAACGATTCGTAAATTCGTAAGTCGTCGGTGTTCGTATTCGTAACGATTCGTATTTTCGTAAGAGTTCTTTTTTCGTTGATTCGTTTTTCGTTTATTCGTTTATTCGAAATTCGGACGCATTCGTATTTATTCGTACTTTTGTAACATTCGTAACATTCGTAGATTCGTAATCGGAGCATAATTCATAATTTTATGTAATGTGTATGCTATTATTACATTTTAAGAGACACGGAAAATTACGAATCGAAAAAAAAAGTTACGAATGTACAAATTTTTTCGTTCATTTTGATTTTCGTTGTTCCTGTTTTCGTTTTTCGGATTTTCATCTTTCGTAGATTCGTTGTTTCTAATTAGTTTTTTTTTTCTTTCGGATTTTCGTTGTTATTCGGATTCGTTCAATTCGAACGATGCGTTATTCGTTAAAATTTTTAGTGAATCGTTCGTTCATTCGTACGATAACGAATGAACGAAAATTACGAAAAAAACGAAAAACGAAACTAATTGCACATGTCTATTGTTTACAATTGTGTTGCTAGCTGTGATTGGTCAATGTGATTACAAGGTACAGACAGGGCCAGTCACAGCCCATCTGTACTATGTGATTAGCTTTGACCAATCACTGCTAATCACAACACTACAAACCGAATACATCAGTTTATTTTGGTAAAATGCTTGCATATAGCAATGTAATTCACTGCTATAAGCAATCATAACGTGTAAAAAAAAATCCTGATCATTTCCCCAGAGTAGTACAATGCTACTATTGTAACATTATATTGCTGTGGTCACAGTGTGTTAAAAGATATCAGAAAAAAATGTAATAAAATATATATATATTTTTTTTTAATACATTTCTTTTTCCGTCCTGTCACCAGTCAGTGTTCCTGATCACTGTCACATCACATATGAGGGCTACATGTAATTGTAAATCAGGTGTTAGTACCCCTTTTGGGGAGACCCCATTCCCCGGGTGGATACTGTAGATGGGGTTAGTTTAGCTCCTTATATTCTAGGTCTGGAAGCTAGCATGTTAAGTTACAGTTCCAAGAAGAAGCCCTTATGCCGCATACCCACGACCGGACTTTTCAACAGCAAAGGTCCGACGAAACTAATCCGCCGGACAATTCGATCGCGTGTGGGCTTCATCGGACTTTTGCTGTCAAAAAATCAGATGGACTTTAGAAATAGAACATGTTTCAAATTTTTTTGCCGGAACCAGTTCCTATCGAGAAATCCGTTCGTCTGTATGCTAGTCCGATGGACGAAAACCGACGCTAGGGCAGCTATTGGCTACTGGCTATGAACTTCCATATTCTAGTCCGGTCGTACGTCATCACGGTCGAATCCGTCGGACTTTGGTGTGATTGTGTGTGGCCAAGTCTGTTAGATCGGAAAGTGAGTCGGAACTCCGCCGAAAGTCAGTCGGAAATACCGTCTGACCTAGTCTGCCGGAAAGTCCAGTCGTGTGTATGCGGCATTAGGGGTGGCCCAATAAAAGGCCTGGAAGAGCTGGTCGGCATTTCTAAGTTAAAAGTAAAATTGAACTTTACGGTTTGTTGATGTCGGATGTAAGAAGAATTTGAGTAACCAAGATCGTGGAGTCCCTCAATGTACAGGTGTGTAGTACCCTATCACGTTCTTATAGAAAGGGGACCGTGGGAGGTGCCCTTGGCCAGCATTACTGTTAGAGAATCAGGGCCCTGTTTATATACTTCTTTGTCTAACCCCGTTTCCTTTTTCCAGTTTAAAGTCCATTTCAAATTTCTAGGTGTGTGAGTGTTGCTCGTGTACATTAGGTAAATTTAGTTGGGCTCCTGCTCTAGGCCAGGGTTAATTTGTTTAGAGTTAGGTAGGCAGAGCTCCAAGGGCTAAGTCTTTATCGCCTCCCCTGGCTTCCAGAAGCTCCTGGAGAGTTCTAGAACTAGAGGGTGGAGGGGCAGAAATGAGGCCAGAATATTTATGGAGTCTCCTCCAATTCCTGGGTGAGGATGGCCCATAAGTTGGAGAGATAACCCATAAGTATTCTGGAGCCTGGCCATGTGGGAGCAGAATCCAGGGTCCAATGGCCTGGAGGGGACCCTTGTTCTGTGGGTGGGAGAGAGAGAGAGAGAGAGAGAGAGCAACAGAGGAAGCCCTTACACCCTTTCAGTCTCATCTAGGCTTAGCTTAGTCTTCCTGGGAGCCATTGGGACCTGTCCAGCAGGAGGCTGTCACCAAATGCGCTTGAGTATTTTTCAAGGGGACTGAGTGAGTAACTTCAACCAGTACACCTCAAAGCCTATAGAGGAGAAGCAGCCAGGTGTGTGCGTGTGGGGGGGCAGCTTAGAGCCATCCAGAGCCAGCATAGCTACCCTACACCTCTTGCATGGGGATCCTAAATAGAAGCCAGGTGCCTTGGCAGTTTCCACAGAAGGGAAGCATCTACATTCAGTGCTGTTGAACTTGTTTCTTTACCAGTCAGGCTGATTTGTACATCCTACAGGAGGACAGCCATGTGATTTATTATTTTTTTTACAACAGAGACAGTTTCAAGTCCTCAGTTACATTCAACTATATATATTTCCATCCCCATCCAAGTTTATTCCACAATAAACCAAAAACAAAACAAAGCACTCTGGACTTGCTTTTGACTACTGACAGGATTCTGGAAATTCTCGTTGCCTGGCTGTGCTTGCAAAGGGGACCCAAAAATCCAGTGGCCTCTTAAGGGGGTAGCGCTACACTTGGTTCAAAGTACAAGGCAGGTCTTGACTGGAGTAGGTCAGGAAGGTCCTGAAAACATCCAGTGGCTCCTCCAGGCGTAGCACTACATCAGCCAGTTTCTTTAAAGCAAACCTTTCTTAAGAGTCACATGGTGGCTGAAACTTCCAAACACATTCTGAAAATGAGCGCTGTCTGGTTAGTACACTGACCATTGACCAACTGGATTTACTGGACTGGAACAAGTCTAAAGCCTTGTACGGGACTTTCCGATGGGAAATATTGGATGTTGAAATGTTGGAAATGTTGGATGACAGGCCGTGTGTACGCTCCATCAGACACTTGTTGTCGGACTTGTCGCCAACAAATGTTGGCTAGCATGTTTTCAAACTTTCCGCCGACAAATGTGTGTTGTCAGATTTTCCTATCGTGTGTACACAAGCCCATCGGACAAAAGTCCAAAGTACAAACAAGCATGCTCGGAAGCAAGGACCAGCCGGAAGCAGTCAGTCTTGTAAACTAGCTTTTGTAATGGAGAATTAACATTTGTGACGCGGCAAATTATGAAATCTGGAAACGCAGCGCACAATTCTCTTCTTCTTTAATGGGATAATAATGAAGCTGCTTTGCTGGTGATACTGATGGAGTTATTGCAAACAAATTTTCAAAGGCTTTTTTTTTTCTAGTGATATCAAGAATAATATTATTATGTTTTTTTTTTTTTGTTTTTTTTTATTATTTGTGCAAATTCCCACACACCATTATCCTGTAGTTTTTAAGAACAAAGATACAACTATGTTGGTGTCTCTTGTTAATTTTACATTGTAACTGCCGACTCCCAAACTGTCATTTGAAGTAAAACACATAGCCAAGTATTATTCTACACAATTTTCTTTATTGTGCATAAAAACAAAAATTAGACGTGTTATCTGCCAATAGAACCAAAAAGGGCATTCTATGCATCCACAAATATAGAAAATATACCAAATCAAATCATTATTCAACCCAAAAAATAATGTCAAAGCAATAACTCCAAGGCAAATAATAAATAACACGTTATCTCCTCCGATTCCACAACATGTCTGGTTGACGAGAAAAAAAAAACAGAATCCTGCAAGCCTGTAATGCCTCCCTATGCCAAATGTCTGGTTGACGAACGGCCGTTCAGAAACTAACTGAAAAGCGCTAAATGAAAAACCCGAATCAACACTCACCAAACTTCTACTAACACAAAATTAGCAGAAAGAGCCCAAAAGGTGGCGCTAAAGAGCTGAAAAAACACCTAGTACGTCTAGTACGTCACTACGTTCGTAATTGTTGGCCAACATTTGCCGTGATCGTGTGTGTGTGCAAGACAAGTTTGAGCCATCATCCTTCGGACAAAATTCTGCGGTTTTGTTGTCGAAAGTCCGATCGTGTGTACGCGGCATTAGAGTAAAGCCAGACATCTGCATACTTGTTCCCAGTAATGGATACAAAGCATTGAACCAAAAGGGTGAACACGACAGGCAGAAAATTAGCCTTTGTAAAATGGGAAGTAGCAATGGAAGCCTCCTTGTATCTCTAATGCCGCGTACACACGATCGGAATTCCGGACAGAAAAAGACCGATGAGAGCTTTTCATCGGAAAATGCGACCATGTGTAGGCTCCATCGGAATTTTGCTGGCCGAATTTCTGACAGCAAAGAATTGAGAGCATGTTCTCAATTTTTCAGACGGAAAAGGTTTCTGTAGCAATTCTGATGCGCAAAATTCCTACACATGCTCGGAAACAATTTGATGCATGCTCGGAAGCATCGAACTCGACTCGTTGTAGTGTTCTACGTCACCGCGTTCTTGACGTTCGGAATTTGGTGTGACCGTGTGGAGGCAAGACAGTTTGAGCGGAATTCCGTCGGAATTCCGTTGGGGAAAACTGTCAGAGCTTTTTCCGACGAGAATTCCCGGTCGTGTGTACGCGGCATTAGGAATGGGGTCCTTTAAAGCTTTAGGTCCACTTCAAGACACGAAGACTCATTATATAAAAACTGTTAAAAGACTTTGATTTTCAGTTAATTGGCTGTACTTGGCTCCTTGTTTTAAACGATTCTCAGCTTTATAATTAGACTGGAGTTCTTTTTTTTTTTTTTCCATTACTTCTGCGAAGAGGCCAAGGAATGCAACCAAGCATGAAACATGTAGAAAAGTTGGAGACGTTGAGAATGGTGCGGACTGAGAAAGGATCTCCGGGGTCAGACACATTAACTATATTGAGAGTTACACATAACATCTCAGCTCTTACCATGAGTCAGAATTAACCAAAATAAACACCAACGTGACCTCATCTGCCATGACATTTGCTGTCAAGATTCAGATTAATTAGGATTTTCCAATGGCCACACAAGGCCAGACATTAATAAGTGGTAGATGGCGGACATCGGTGCTGTGCCCAGTCAAATATTTAGTGTCTGACAGGAAGCTCTCATTCCAATGTACTTTGCAGAGAGGATTTTCACTAATGCGGTGTGAGAATAATGCCCCGTACACACGGTCGGATTTTCCGACGGAAAATGTCCTATCGGACCATGTTGTCGGAAATTCCGACTGTGTGTGGGCTCCATCGGACTTTTTCCGTCGGAAAAAGTTTGAGATCCTGCTCTCAAATTTTCCGACAACAAAGTCCTATCGGACTTTTTCCGATCGTGTGTAGCGAATTCCGCTGGACAAAGTGCCACGCATGCTCAGATCACATTACAAGACCAAAGCTATTGGCTACTAGCCTCTACGTAGTCCCGTCGTACGCAACGAACGTCACCACGTTCAGGATGATCGGATTTTTCGACAACTTTGTCCGACCGTGTGTATGCAACACCAGTGTCGGGCAAAACCCGTTGGAAAAAATCCGACGGATTTTGTGGTCGGAATTTCCGACCGTGTGTACGGGGCATAAGACTCCAATAATGTATTAACTCCCCAAGACGCATTCCTGCTTGGGATAACGCTGATGAAAGGATTCACATTCATGATGGACCCCATTTTTCATTGTATGGGATAGAAGAAGATGAGATCCAGGCAAAAAGCTAAAAACCAGACATGTGCGCAACAGAAAAATGTGTTTTGTTTTGTTTAGTTCCTGTTAGTTTGCGTTGATTCGTAACGATTCGCAATTTCATAAGACGTGGGTTTCCTATCCGGACTCGTTCGTATTCTCGTAAGAGCTATATATTCCTTGATTTGAAATGATTCGTATTTCCATGAGTCTAATTTTCGTTGATTCGAAATTTGTATTTGCGTTATATTTCATATTCGGACGCGCTCTTATTTTCGTAAGAGCTATATATTTGTTGATTTGAAACGATTTGTATTTCCCTGAGTCTGATTTCCGTTGATTCGAAATTCGTATTTCCGTTATATTTCATATTCGGACGCGTTCGTATTTTCGTAAGAGCAATATTTTCGTTGATTTGATATGATACGTATTTCCGTGAGTCTAATTTTTGTTGATTCAAAATTTTCGTATTTTCGTAGATTTAATTACATTTGTACTTTCGTGAGATTGACTGCCTCATTTATTCATACTTTCGTAACATTGTTTTCGTAGATTCGTAATCGGAGCATAATTAGTCATTTTATGTAATGTATATGCTATTATATGTTTAAGAAACAAAGAATTTCTCTCTCACAAGTCGCAACTTAACTCACAAATCCACCAAAACACAGAGCCACCGACCCAACCACACCCTATCTGGACTCTGGATGGAAGGCACTGCATTCTAAGCCCCCGTACACACGGTCGGAAATTCCGACCACAAAATCCATCCGATTTTTTCCTACGTATTTTGTCCGAAACTGGTGTTGCATACACGCGGTCGGACAAAGTTGTCGGAAAATCCGATCGTTCCGAACGTGGTGACGTTCGTTGCGTACGACGGAACTAGGTAGAGGCTAGTAGCCAATAGCTTTGGTCTCGTAATTTGATCTGAGCATGCGTGGCACTTTTTCCATCGGAAAAAGTTCAATCGGATTCTGTTGTCGGAAAAATTTGAGCCCACAAAAAGTTGTCGGAAAAAAGCCCGCTGGAGCCCACACACGATCGGACACACGATCGGACTTTTTCCATCGGAATATCTGACCGCGTGTACGCAGAAAAACACACTAGGGAATAAGAAACAAGCTCATTGGGGGAAGGGACAAACTTATTGGCCAACGTAAAGAAATATTTCAGAACTAACAAATTTGTTCTTTCGAATTCTCGATCAGCAGAATTTTCGTTATTTCGTATTTTCGTTGTTTTGATTTCCGTTTTCCGAATATTCATAATTTCGATTTTCCGTTCATTTAGATTTTCGTTATTTTGAATCTTCGGTATTTTCGTTGTTTCTGTTTTCGTTTTTTCAGATATTCATTCTTTCGTATTTTCGCTGTTTCTAATTTAATTATTTTGTATTTTCGTTGTTTTCCATATTCGTTCTTTTCGATAATTCGTTGTTCGTTCGAATTTTTAGTAAAACATTCGTATGTTTACAAATTAACGAATATAAAGAATTTTGACGAATAACTAATTCGTAACTAAACAAATTGCACATGTCTACTAAAAACACTGTTGAAATACACGTCTGGGTGATGTTGTATCTAAGAAAGGATTTGTAACTTGGAATATTTAAGCTTTGTTATCTTAAAGTCTCTTTTTGGATTTATTCAGCCCGCCATTATCTGGATCATAAAGATGACCTGTTGTGTTCCAAGAAGGACCTAGATGGTTGATATGTATTTCGTTTTTTCTTAAGGCCCATACACACGATCGGACTTTTTGACAACAAACATGAAAATTAGCTGTTTCAAGGCAACATCTGACCGTGTGTACGCTCCATCGGACAAACTTTTTCGGTTTTTCATCGGACAAAAGTTCGCTCTGCAAACAGACAAACTTTTCGTCAACAAAAGTCCGATGGAGCAAAGTCCGATCGTGTACAGAAAACCTTTAAGAAGCGTTGCTGCGGGCATGCGCGCGTCCGCCGCATTCTCCGTGACCGCGTATCCTGCAGACTCGATGTCCATCGAGTGCCTGCGATTGTGTCACGGAGAGGTAGAACGGAGAGATGCCTTTGTAAACAAAGCATTTCCCCGTTCTGCCTTGTGACATGACAGAGATCACTGCTCCCTGTGATCGGGAGCAGTGATCGCTGTCATGTGTGTTGAAGCCCATCCCCCCACAGTTAGAATCACTCCCTAGGACACACTTAAAGAGGGAGTCCAGCAAAAATGTTTTTTTTTAAAGTCAGCAGCTACAAATACTGCAGCTGCTGACTTTTAAAATAAGGACACTCACCTGTCACAGGGTCCAGCGATGT
This sequence comes from Lithobates sylvaticus, assembly GCA_028564925.1. NCBI lineage: Eukaryota > Metazoa > Chordata > Amphibia > Anura > Ranidae > Lithobates > Lithobates sylvaticus. The sequence goes on along the minus strand of CM053030.1, from coordinate 516,880,508 downwards.
CGGCACCCGAGGCCGAACCGGCCCTCGGTCCTCAGATGCTGCCGCCACCATCTTGGGTATGGGAATCAGGAAAAGAAGCCTTGCGGCTTCACTTCCCGGTTCCCTACTGCGCATGCGTGAGTCACGCAATGCAATAGGAATGCTACGCGCTGTCTCTGGGACCTGTGCTTGTCCCAGCAGACAGCGCGGCGGGACAGGAAGAGGCATAAACTCCCAAGGGAGTCTATGCCCGGAAGTGGGTGCAAATACCTGTGTTAGACAGGTATCTGCACCCCCCCTCTCCCTGAAAGGTGCCAAATGTGATGGGTTCCGATGAACGGAAGTGCCACTTTAGGGTGGAACCCCACTTTTACCCCTTCATCGCTCCACCCCAATTGATGCCCTTTTTTTTCCCACAAATAGAGCTTTCTTTTGGTGGTATTTGATCACCTCTGCGGTTTTTATTTTTTTGTGCTATAAACAAAAAAGGGCGACAATTTTGAAAAAGAAGCAATATTTTTTACTTTTTGCTATAATAAATATCCCACAAAAAATATATTAAAAAAACATTTTTTTTCCTCAGTTTAGGCCGATACGCATTCTTCTACGTATTTTTTTGTAATATTTTTGTTTCGTTTTATGGCATTTTTTTATTATTATTTTTTTTTATATTAGTAATGGCGGTGAGCTGCGGTATTTTATGGTGACTGCGACATTATGGCGGACACATCGGACACTTTTGACACTATTTTACTTTACTGATTACTGTGTTAATGACACTGGCAGTGAAGGGGTTAACCACTAGGGGGCGATGAAGGGGTTAAAGTGGGGTTCCACCTTAAAGTGGCACTTCCGTTCATCGGAACCCTCCACCCCTCCTTTCAGGGTGGAGGGGGGTGCAGATACCTGTCTAACACAGGTATTTGCACCCACTTCCGGGCATAGACTCCCACGGGAGTCTATGCCTCTTCCTGTCCCGCCGTGCTGTCTACAGGTCCCAGAGGCAGCGTGTAGCATTCCTATTGCATTGCGCGACTCGCGCATGTGCAGTAGGGAACCGGGAAGTGAAGCCGCAAGGCTTCATTTCCTGATTCCCATATCCAAGATGGCGGCGGCGGCAGCATCTGAGGACCGGTTTGGCCCTTATTTTAAAAATCAGCAGCTGCAATATTTGTAGCTGCTGACTTTAAAAAAAAAAATAAATTTTGCTGGACTCCCTCTTTAAGTGTGTCCTAGGGAGTGATTCTAACTGTGGGGGGGGGGGGGGGGGGGGGGGGAGGGGGGGTGGGCTTCAACACACATGACAGCGATCACTGCTCCTGATGACAGGGAGCCGTGATCTCTGTCATGTCACAAGGCAGAACGGGGAAATGCTTTGTTTACATAGGCATCTCCCTGTTCTACCTCTCTGTGACACGATCGCGGGCACTCGATGGACATCGAGTCTGCGGGACCCATGGTCACGGAGAACGCGGCGGACGCACGCACGCCCGCAGCAACGCTTCTTAAAGGGGACGTACCTGTACGCCCTTTTGCCCATCCGTGCCATTCTGCCCACGTATATCGTCGTGCAGCGGTCGGGAAGCGGGTAAATTACACCTTTGATAAAAATGATAGACCGGGACCCTTCATTACTTTGTAAGTGGGCAAGCTTACAAAATCTGCAGGGGATCAAATCTTTATTTTCCCCGTTGTACGCAGAACCGCAACAGATTTTGCACTCTCCAGTTTTAGTAAATCAACTGGCAGATCTTTACAACACCTTGCTGTCTGATGACTTAAACATGCTTGCACTATCACAATGCAGCGTGAACTTATCACAAAGGTTGTAAAGTCTCATCAAATCTCCCAAAAAAATCGCAAAATGCGATCTTACTAGAAAATTCATATGGGTTTCGCCTTTAATGGGCAGAGTTTTGGTTGGCATTCAATAGGTTACCGTATTTATCGGCGTATAACACGCACTTTTTCCCCCTAAAAATCGGGGGAAAGTCGTGGGTGCTTGTTATACGCCGATACCCCAAAAAAAAAAATTTCAAAAATTTCAAAAATGGCAAGCGCCGCCGAAAAATAGCGAGCGCTGCCGAAAAAGACCGAATTGCGGCCGAAAAAATCCGAAGCCGCGCCGGAATAGACCGAGCAGACTGTTCGGCTCTGCTCGGAGTCCCGCCTCCCTGCGCTCGCTCCGGAAACAGCAGGGAGGCGGGACCGCGATCGGAGCTGAACAGTCGGCTCGGCCTTTTCCGGGGCCGCTTCGGTCTTTTTCGGCCGCGCCTCGGCCTTTTTCGGCGGCGCACGCGACAGAGAGTCTCGGCGGCGGGAAATTTAAACCCGGACCGGACTTCAAATGACGCTGGCAAGGTACAATGTCGCTGGGCATGGCTGCAATGACGCTGGCAAGGTACAATGTCGCTGGGCATGGCTGCAATGACCCTGGGCAAGGCTGCAATGATGCTGGACAAGGCTGCAATGACGCTGGGCAAGGCTGCAATGACGCTGGGCAAGCTGCAATGACGCTGGGCAAGGCTGCAATGACGCTGGGCATGGCTGCAATGACCCTGGGCAAGGCTGCAATGATGCTGGACAAGGCTGCAATGACGCTGGGCATGGCTGCAATGACGCTGGGCAAGCTGCAATGACGCTGGGCAAGGCTGCAATGACGCTGGGCAAGGCTGCAATGACGCTGGGCAAGCTGCAATGACGCTGGGCAAGGCTGCAATGACGCTGGGCAAGGCTGCAAATGACGCTTAAATTTAATTTTTTTTTTTTCCCTAAACTTCCCTCCTAAAACTTTTTTTCCTTAAAATGCCCTCCTAAACTTGGGGTGCGTGTTATACGCCGGTGCGTGTTATACGCCGATAAATACGGTAATTTATGACTCCGTTCATTCATATTTGTTGATTGCTCATAAAACTGACACTTGCTGTCAGAGCAAATCCAATTACCCCCGTGCATTTTTTTTTTCCAGCAAATTTGTTTAATTCAGGCCATTATCAGACTTACAATTCATTTCATTTAATCAACATCGCCCAGAGATTTAATATTTATTATAAATGACACATTGCAAAACAGAGCTGTCCTGCCAGGAACATAATGAGATTGGGGTTTTTTTTGCCTGGATCTGGAGTAAGAGATATCGGAAATCATCCCAGATTAGGCAACGCACAAAATACAGGAGCGAGGGCTCAGCGTGAATATTTCACCGAAAATTTGATTGGTTACTACGTCTCTTTGCACTTTGAAGATCGTTGTTTTTGGCACTGCTTAAAGTGGAGTTCCACCCTCCAAAAAAAAATATGTTAACCACTTGCCGCCCGCCCTATAGGCGAACGACATCTGCAAAGTGGTTTCAAAATCCTGACTGGGCGTCATATGACGGGGGAGGGCATCGCGGCGATCGTTGTTGCGGTGTGTCAGTCTGACACCCCGCAACTCCGATCTCGGTAAAGAGTCTCCGACGGAGACTCTTTACCGCGTGATCAGCCGTGTCCAATCACGGCTGATCACAGTAGAAAGAGCTGTTGATCGGCTTTTCCTCTCTCCCTTTGAGTAGAGGAGAGCCGATCGACTGCTCCTCTGACAGGGGGGTCTGTGCTGATCGATTATCAGCGCAGCCCCCCCCCCCCCCGAGGATGCCCACACTGGACCACCAGGGATGCCCAGCACCAGGTATGCCACCCTAGACCACCAGGGATGCCAGTCATTGCCTACAATGGATGCCAATCTGTGCCCACAATGGGCATCACTGATTGGCACGCATTATTGTTTTATCACTGATTGCCATCCATCAGTACAAAACAATACAATGCCTCTTTCTATCAGTGCCCATCTGTGCCACATATCAGTGCCCATCCATGCCACCTATCAGTGCCCATCCATGCTCATCCGGGCCACCTATCCATGCCCAACTGTGCCGCCTATCCATGCCCATCCATGCCACCTATCCGTGCCACCTATCAGTGCCACATATCAGTGCCCATCAATGCCACCTCATCAGTACCACTTCATTGGTGCCACCTCATAGATGCCCATCAGTGCCGCCTTATCAGTGCCCGTCAGTTCAGCCCCATCAGTGCCCATCAGTGAAGGAGAAAACTTGCTTATTTACAAAGTTTTGAAACTGAAACAAAAGAAAAAACATTTATTTTCAAAATTTTCGGTCTTTTTTTTTATTTGTTTAGCAAAAAATAAAAACCGTAGAGGTGATCAAATATCACCAAAAGAAAGCTCTATTTGTGGAAACAAAATGATAACAATTTCATTTGGGTACAGTGTAGAATGGCCGCACAATTGTCATTCATAGTGCGACAGTGCTGAAAGCTGAAAATTGGTCTGGGCAGGAAGTGGTTATTGTGCATGGAAAAAAAAAAAAAAAAACATTTGGAAAAAAATATATATATATTTTTTACTTACCTTTTTTATGCCTGTTGCTATGTGGTCCCTCAAAATCTTCCAGCGCCTGGGCTCCTGACGTCACCTCTCCCCCCTCCCTCTTGTCAATCATCTAGGACACGTGACAGTTCCCAGATGATTTTGCGGCCAGTCGCGGCGCATGGCACGGCTCACGCATGCGCAGTGGGTGCCCGGCTGTGAAGCCACAGCCGGGCGCCCAATGTTAAAATGCCGGCGCCGCCGAGCGGAGGGGGAGACGAGCGGGGCTTCGATCCCCCGCATCGCTGGACCCTGGACAGGTAAGTGTCTGATTATTAAAAGTCAGCAGCTGCAGTATCTGTAGCTGCTGACTTTTAATTTTTATTTTTTTTCAAGTGGAACTCCGCTTTAACTACTTGCTTACAGGGCATTTTTAACCCCTTCCTGCCCAGGCCAGTTTTCAGCTTTCAGGGCTGTTATAAAATAGTGGAAACAGGTAATAATTCTCCTTCACTGATGTGCACTGATGAGGTGGCACTGATAGGCACTGATAGGCTGCACTGATGAGGCAGCACTGATGGGCACTGATAGGCTGAACAGATGGGCACTGATTGGCACTGATAGACTGAACAGATGGGCACTGGTAGGCTGAACAGATGGGCACTGATAAGCTGCACAGATAAGCACTGATGGGCTGCACTGATGGGCACTGATGAGGCTGCACTGATAGGCTGAACAGATGGGCACTGATAGGGCACTGATAGGCTGTTCTGGTGAGGCAGCACTGGTGGGCACTGGTGAGGCGACACTGGTGAGCACTGATAGGCTGAACAGATGGGCACTGATGGGCTGAACAGATGGGCACTGATAGGCTGAACAGATAGGCACTGATAGGCTGAACAGATGGGCACTGATAGGCTGAACTGATGGGCACTGATGAGGCAGCACTGATGGGCACTGATAGGCTGCACTGATGAGGCTGCACTGATGGGCACTGATGAGGCTGCACTGATGGGCACTGATGAGGCTGCACTAATAGGCTGAACAGATGGGCACTGATAGGGCACTGATAGACTGCACTGGTGAGGCAGCACTGGTGGGCACTGGTGAGGCGGGACTGGTGGGCACTGATAGGCTGAACAGATGGGCACTGACAGGCTGAACAGATGGGCACTGATAGGCTGAACAGATGGGCACTGATAGGCTGAACAGATGGGCACTGATAGGCTGAACTGATGGGCACTGATGAGGCGGCACTGATAGGTTACAATGATAAGGAGCCACTGATTGGCAGCACTGATGGGCATTTATTGGCAGCACTGGTGGGCACAGATTGGCAGCACTGATAGGTGACACTGATGGGCACTGTTGGGACTGCACTGATAATCAGGACACTGATAATCCGTGCCCTGATTAGCAGTGTACATGTCCCTCTTATGCCGCGTACACACGGTCGGAATTTCCGATGGAAACTGTCCGATGGGAGCTTTGTGTGTGTGTGTGTATGCCCATCGGTCTTTTTTTTCTGTCGGAATTTCCGACGGACTTTGGATTGAGAACCTGTTCTCAATTTTTCCGACGGAAAACCTTTCTATCGGATTTTCCGATCGCGTGTATGCAATTCCGACACGCAAAATTCCGACACATGCTCGGAAACTATTCAACGCATGCTCAGAAGCATTAAACGTCCCTTTTATAGTGCCGTCGAATGCGTTGTATGTCGCGGTGTTATTGACTGTTGGAATTTGGTGTGACCGTGTGTAGGCAAGACAGTTTGAGTGAAATTCCGTCAGAATTCCGATGGGAAAACCATCAGAGCTTTTTCCGACGAGAATTCTGACCGTGTGTACGCGGCATTAGAGAAGCCGGTTATCAGCTCTCTTCTCTCAGCTGTCAGCATTGAGGAAAGGGGTGCTGTTAACTGGCTTCTAGTTACATGTGATAACGTTGTAAGGAGCTGTTGATTGGCTCTTTACCTCAATCTGTGATCAGCAGTGTCCCCTTCCTATCCATTAAGGGCGCACGGCACCGCCACCCAATCCATGCATCTGGCCCCTTTCAGGACGCCGGAAGCATTCATTCCAGAGCAGGGTGGGTGTTTCTTTTGAAGCTCTGATTAGAGGCTCTAATAGGCTTCAAAATAGGGTGAGCTCGGGGCGCAGAGAATTCCAATGGAGCCCATCCAGTTGTGTGAGAATAGCAAAAGAATATTCGCTATTCTCTCACTGAATCTCCTCTCTGACAATCAGGAAGCGGGTCTGAGACCCGTTTCCCTATTGGCCGAAAGGTGAAGCGTTCTGATTGGTCGCTGAGGAGGAGGGAGGAGAAGGAAGCCGCCGAGCCCAAGGAGAATCTGTTTGTGATGCCCACGGAGGATAGCAGGGGAAGCCATCCAAGATACCTGTGGAGGAGAGCAGAAGAAGCCGCCCGTGATGCCTGCCATGGATAGGGTAAGTGAACCAAACGAACGACCGGCCCGACCAGGATGGGGGGGTGGTGCTGGATGCGGGTGCACTGTTTGCATGTTGCCGCCCCCCCCCCCAAAATTACCACCAGCCGCCACTGACTGCAATCACAGAGTGCGGCCCCCCATAAGGGTCAGGAAGTCCACATCGAGCTCTCCAGGTCTACCTTTTCCTGGTCTCCTGCCCTGTCCAGGGCCTCCAATTGCTGGCTACATCTGCCCGGATGTGGGGTGTTTGGCTCCTTTCCCCCGACTGCCATAGGGCTCCTCCTGATCTTGTAATAACCACCTGCTGACAGGCTGTATATACTGTATACATCTAGTGGTTAAGAAAACAATATCTTTTTAAAGGGTTTGTTTTTTTAATTCTAAATAGGTTCCTTTAAGCTAGTGCATTGTTGGTTCACTTACCTTTACCTTCGATTTCCCTTCTAAATTTTTTTTTTTTCTTTGTCTGAATTTCTCACTTCCTGTTTCTCCTCAGTAAACTTCACACCATCATCCGAGCGGTGTTTAGTCACCCAGAACAGCTTCCTGAGGAGGAACAGGAAGTGAGAAATTCAGACAAAGAAAAAAAAAAACATTTAGAAGGGAAATCGAAGGAAAAGGTAAGTGAACCAACAATGCACTAGCTTAAAGGAACCTATTTAGAAAATAAAAAACGGACCTTTACAACCCCTTTAAGGGCATATCAGTGCTGAATAGGTGATCACAAGGCTTTGTCGATAAACAAAGCCATGTCACACAGCAAAAATACTGAACAAATGACCCTCTCATCCCTAATTGTAAATATCAGCAATGTAATCATGTGGAACAGGAATGTTCAGGGTTGGGATTTCAACTCAAGAGGGAATGGATCTTCCATAATATGCTTTGGGGCCCCTACAGTTTTAGGCAGGGCTTGACAAATTTGCTTGGAATCTAGGAGCCAGCTAAAAAAGTTAGGAGCCAGGTTTTTTGTTTTAACGACAACGACTGACAGGTGGCACTGGGCACCGTAGGACGTCCTCCCAGAACCTTACTCCTGCATGCCCCCTGGGGCGCGCACTCTGGAACATCTGTTGACCGCCAGGTCCCGAGGACCCGGCGCATCACGGTAAACGGCCGCCGATAGCGGGCGTTTACCATGTGATCGCTCCGTCAAATGACGGGCGATCACATGTACACAAATCGGCGTCACGTCATGACGCCGGTTCCTCCCTCCTCTCATTGTATCGATCGGTACAGTGAGAGGGGAGAAGCGGGGAGGGGGGGAGAGATGGGACCAGCGCTGTGGGCTGGATGTGTAGTGCCCACAGCGCTGGTCAGTGACAGCTACACTGCCAGCACTGTGCAATACTCTGCCAGAATTGTGCAATACTCTGCCAGCACTGTGCAATACACCGCAATACTCTGCCAATACTCTGCCAATACTCGCCAATACATTTTAATAGAAACAAAGAATTTTTTATTTTATTTTATTTTTTTTTTTACTGAATTTTCTGTATTTTTTGATTTATAGCGCAAAAAATAAAAAACCCAGCGGTGATTAAATATCACCAAAAGAAAGCTCTATTTGTGTGGAAAAAAAGGACAAAAATGTCATTTGGGTACAGTGTTGCATGACTGAGTAATTGTCATTCAAAGTGTGAGAGCACCGAAAGCTGAAAAGTGCCCAGTGGTTAACATTGCATTAGCATTGTTAAGCCCCATTCACACGGTAGGATTTTCCGATGGATTCTGTCCTATCGGACAATGTTGTCGGAAAATCAGACCGTGTGTAGGCACCATCGGACAGTTTCCATCAGATTGTCTGACGGACAAAGTCCTATCTCCTGCTGGATAGATTTTTTGACAACAAAGTCCCATCACACCAAATCCGATCGTGTGTAGCGAATTCCGACCGGACAAAGTGCTACGCATGCTCAGATCACATTACAAGACCAAAGCTATTGGCTACTAGCCTCTACGTAGTCCCGTCGTAGGCAACAAACGTCACCACGTTCAGAATGATCGGATTTTCCGACAACTTTGTCCGACCGTGTGTACGCAAAACCAACATCAGACAAAGTACGACGGACATGGTCTGACGGACCTGGTCCTCGGATAATCCGCGCGTGTGTATGGGACTTTAGAGGTGTTGCAATACCAACATCCACCACAAGATGGCGCCATATTACAGAAGGACTTCAGAAGGCCGCAAAGCCGCTGCCTAAATTACTGGCCGGCGCGGCCCGATGCGATCGCAAGGCGCCAGGACCCCAATTCTAGTCGCAAATGCGACCTGGCGACCGGGGTTTGTCGAGCCCTGGTTTTAGGCATGTTAACGTGTGAGGCTTTGCTGGGATGTAGGCTGAAATCCTTAGATGGCTCTAATGTTTTACTCAAGGTGGATATGGATGTTCCAGAATAAGCCTTTGGGGCCCCCATAGCTTCAGTTACTGTATGTAATATATGAGACTTGGGATGTAGACTGTGCTGTGGGCCTAATGCTGTGCTCTATTATAAGGTAGACATGTCACAGCTCAATCTTTTGGAAAAGGTAAATACTATAGAGGAATATTTACCATTTCCAAAATGGAGGAGTATAAGATGGTGGCTAATGAATGTAATTTACATTAGAGTATTGAATTTCAAATGCATCACAGTCAGCAGGGACTCCAGCAAGCGCTGATACTTCTGCAGCTTTCTGAGAAATCTAATCAGAGGAGATCATTCTGATTGATAATAAATGAGGTCTCCAATCACTGGGACGCCTTGGATGAAATGCATTATAATGACATTGCTAAATCCTATTATTCCTATCATTCAATCCTATCCAATCCTATCATCTTCATCATTTCTCGTGTAGCGCCCACACTTTATTAAGTGTGCGCTATCAATGTAAATTTAGTTTTTTCTCAGAACTGTAATGGAGTTCTGGGGGTTAATTGTACAGGATTTACTTTAGGCATCAGTCTGGCTGGGCTGTACTGAGGTTCCGCCTGGTCATAGGTGAGGTGAAGCACCCATGACAGGCCGAGAACCAAGCCCGGTTGGACGTTTTGGGTACCAATCTTTCCCGGAGCCAATCAGTGGGCACGTCTGGCCCCCGCTGTGTTGTCTGGGAAGGGGTATTTAAGGTGCTGAAGTCACGTGTTCAGGGTTCGGCTGCTGCTTTGATTCCTGGTTCCGGTCCGGGGTAGCCCCGTGAGGGGTCCCAGACCCAGGAGTGTTTGCCGTCCCCGTAAGCATGGTCACTCTGACCAGCCCCAGAGGTCCTCATGGTCTGGGGTGGGGATCCGTCCGTTCCCGAGCCTCGGAAATGGTTAGTTCGAGGCCCAGTAACTGAAGGAGGATTCGGAGGTGTCCCGGTGTGCTTTCGGTATTGGAGGGACACGGCAACTCATACAAGTGACCAGGGGAGGACTCTTCAGGGGAGGGCCAAGAAGCTGGCTGCTCGGTAAGAGCCTGGGAGCTGAGTTGTATGGACACTAAAGAATCCACACTTCACACAGGATCACCAAGAAGGCTGAGAGATCCAGGTACTGTGAGAAAGGTTCCTACTTCTTCAGTTACAATCTAGTCTGTGGCAGAGACTTTGCACAGTTTCTGGATCACATGTTGGCTGCTAGATCTCTGGCTAGAGGTTTATCCAGCAGTGAAGCGCCCGGCTGCGAGTGGCTACTCTCTGGGTTAATTAGAGACATTCAGTGGATGTCAGCAGTTCAAAGTGCCTGAGTTTTGTCACCCTTGTCCTCTATTCCCACCTGAGACTGTGTTATGTTAGATGTTACCCCTGCAAAATGAAAACCTTGAAAAGGAATTTTATGTGTCAGCATCTGAAGTCGCTGGGTACTAACCCTGGAAACCCCTAGACAACAAGCCATGAGGAGGTAATTGGTAAGCCCAGAAAAGTCAAGGCCGTCCTTAGGGGTTATGGCCGCTACACTCGCTTTTAGGTACACTTCAGGCTATACATGGGAATTTTGCATTTGACCTGACCCAGCCTACCTACCAACTCAACTTTTTTTACCCTGTCCTTCATCTTCTGCACTAGTCTACAGACAATGTCTGTAATTTCTGCCATCCTTATCCTCTAAATGCTGCTAAAACTGAGATTATGACTATGCAGGCCCGGCAATGCTCACTCTCAGCTTACTGAAGCCACTTCCACACACATTAGATCAGGGGGGTCTCCAAACTTCCTAAACAACGGGCCAGTTGGCTGTCCTTCAGGCTTTAGGGGGGTGGACTGTGCCCAGTTGCAGTAGAAAACGCACTAGAATCAGTGGCAGTAAACCATTTCCCATAATAGGTTTTAGTGGGAGGAAAGGTGCCTTATCAATGGAGTCAGTGGGTGGATATGTGCTCCATTACTGGTGTCAGTTAGAGGAATAGTGCCCCAAGGGCCAGATAAAGGGAAGCAAGGGGCCACATCTGGCCTCCAGTTTGGAGACCACTGCATTAGAGAATTAGTGGGAGCTTGCACTAAACAGAATCATGTCGTAAGAGGCTGAAAACCCACCCAGAAGTATCTCGAAAATCTTGTTGAATCGGGTTGCATTGGATTTGGAAAGAATAACTACTTTCAAAAAGTGTTTCATTTTTCCCAACTCTCTCTCCTTACTCTCCCCAACATTGCTCCACCCCTTAAGCCCCGTACACACGATCGGACTTTCCGACGGGAAATGTTGGATGTGAGGTTGTTGGCGGACAATCTGACCGTGTGTACGCTCCATCGGACAATTGTTGTCAGACTTTTTCAAATGTTGGCTAGCATGTTTTAAAAGTTACCGCAAACAAATGTGTGTTGTCGAAGTTTCCAATCGTGTGTACACAAGTCCGTCGGACAAAAGTCCAAAGTACAAACACGCATGCTTGGAAGCAGAATCGGTCGGTCTTGTAAACTAGCATTCGTAATGGAGAATTAACATTCGTGACGCGGCAAATTATGAAATCTGGAAATGCAGCGCACAATTCTCTTCTTCTTTAATGGGATAATAATGAAGCTGCTTTGCTGGTGATACTGGTGGAGTTATTGCAAACAAATTTTCAAAGGCTTTTTTTTTCTAGTGATATCAAGAATAATATTAATATGCAGGGGCGTTGCTAGGTCTACAAAATATTTGGGGCTAGAGCCCATAGCAGCGTAGTAAAGAAAGTCATACACTTGGGCTGGCATACACATGTATATACAGTAATTTAAGTGTGTGTGTATATATATCCCCAGAGAGCCTCCTTCTTACATCAGAGTCCCCAGAGAGCCTCCCCCTAGCATCAGGGTCCCCAGAGAACCTATCCCTTAAATCAGGGTCCCCAGAGAGCCTCCACCTTAAATCAGGCTCCCCAGAGAGCCTCCCCCTTAAATCAGGGTCCCCAGAGAGCCTCCCCCTTACAATCAGGGTCCCCAGAGAGCCTCCCCCTTACAATCAGGGTCCCCAGAGAGCCTCCCCCTTACAATCAGGGTCCCCAGAGAGCCTCCTCCTTAAATCGGGGTCCCCAGAGAGCCTCCCCCTTAAATCAGGCTCCCCAGAGAGCCTCCCCCTTAAATCAGGGTCCCCAGAGAGCCTCCCCCTTAAATCAGGGTCCCCAGAGAGCCTCCCCTTACAATCAGGGTCCCCAGAGAGCCCCCTTACAATCAGGGTCCCCAGAGAGCCTCCCAGTTACATCAGGGTCCCCAGAGAGCCTCCCCTTGGGAACCCCAGCAGAGACTCGGGGCTATGGACCCCAGATTCGGGGCTATAGCCCCAAAAGCCACCCCCTAGCAACGCCACTGTTATTATGTTTTTTTTTTTTATTTAGGCAAGTTACCACAACACCCTTATCCTGTAGTTTTTAAGAACAACGATACAACTATGTTTGTGTCCCTTGTTAATTTTACATTGTATTTTATACTGTAAAATTAACTGCCGACTCCCAAACTGTCATTTGAAGTAAAACACACAGCCAAGTATTATTCTACACAATTTTTTTATTGTGCCTTAAAAAAAATAAAAAAAAAATTAGACATGATATCTGCCAATAGAACTTAACCAAAAAGTGCATTCTATGCATCCAAAAATATAGAAAATATACCAAATCAAATCATTATTCAACCAAAAAAATAATGTCAAAGCAATAACTTCTAGGCCAATAATAAATAACACGTTATCTCCTCCGATTCCGCAACATGGCTGGTTGACAAACGGCCATTCAGAAACTAACTGAAAAGTGCAAAATGAAAAGCGTGAAATGAAAAGCGCGAATCAACACTCACCAAACTTCTACTAACACGAAATTAGCAGAAGGAGCCCAAAGGGTGACGCTAAAGAGCTAAAAAACAACGTAGTACATCACTACGTTTGTATTTGTTGGCCAACAATTTTGTGGCCGTGTGTTTGCAAGACAATTTTGGGCCAACGCCCTTCGGACAAAATTCCACGGTTTTGTTGGCCAACAATCCGATCATGTGTACGAGGCTTAACTCTCCCCAACATTGCTCCGCCCCTTACTCTTGTCGGTGGTTAGGCCTACAGTGGATGATGGTGTTCACTGGCTGGTCTAAGGTCTATAATAGCGGTTATAGGTAGCAATAAAAGGAGGAGTAAAAGGAAGAAGGAGATTGGTAGATAGTGAATTGTGTCCGAGGGAGGGGTGTAGGTGGGTGGAAAATGTGGATCATTTGTTCTGGGGGTGTGGATATGCAAATGAGGCACCTGATTAGAGCCAGAGGCTCTAATAGGCTTCAAAATAGGATGGACTCGGGGCGCACTGATCCCACCCAATTGTGTGACGATAGCAAATTAATTTTCACTATCACACTAACCATCTTCCCCGGCAATCAGGAGGCAGGGCAATAGACCTGTTACCTGATTGTCCAAAGCGCCAGGCCACCCTATTGGATGCCTGGCACTTAGGAAGAGGAGCGGAGAAGACACGCTGGAGGAGCCGCTGCGGTAAGTCCCCTCTGGCAGAGCCGCACGTGCGGGTGGTGGTGGTTTTGGAGCTGCCAGAGCCAAGCTCGCGGGGGGGATGTTTGGTGCTGCCATAGCCGCACTCGCATGTGGGGGAAATTGCTGCCAGAACCACTGGGGGGGGGGGGGGTGCTGCCGCCAGAGACGCATGGGGGGTGGTTGGGGATTGGGTGCTGCCAGAGCCGCAAGTGGGGGGGTCGGTGGGCACAGTGGCTGCATATGATGGGCACAGGTGGCTGCATATGATGGGCACAGTGGCTGCGTTTGATGGGCACAATGGCTGCAATTGATGGGCACAGTGGCTGCAATTGATGGGCACAAGTGGCTGCATATGATGGGCACAGGGCTGCAATTGATGGGCACAGTGGCTGCATTTTATGGGCACAATGGCTGCATTTCATGGGCACAGTAAGGCGGCAATTGATGGGGGGTTTCAGTATTTTTCAGTTTGTTTGTTTGCGCCCCCCCCAAAACTTTTGAGCACCAGCCGCCACTGACCACTTTATAGTTGGCGTTGACTAACGTAGTATTCATAATCCCCCTGTGCACCATATCAGACACATCCAGCCCTATCATCCTCGTCTATTGGGCTGGCCTTTGAAGAGAACCTGTCACTTTGCCCTTTACCTATAAAAAAGTTCTCATTTGATTTTGTTTGAAACTTTTTGCCTTTACACAGTCCAGGCAACGGGTAAAATCTTTCCATCCTCTTCAATGATTTTCCTTCTTCCCTGCACTACGTACAGGAGACCTGAATTCCTCAGTTGACTCTCTACCCATAATTAATGATAACGTTAATTATTCTTCTTCTGAAGTAGCACTTTGATCGGAGGGTGTTTATACAGAGCGAAGTCACATTGTCTGCCGCTCCTGGAGATGGTAAAACACGACACGACAAATATAGAGCAGAGAACGGCTACCGAGGCCTTCTCGTCTTCAGATAAAATAAATATCAGGGGGTTTTAAGTAACGGACGCAGCTCAGATGTTTATCCACCTCGCGTTGGAGCCGGGACAGGGGCTTAGTGGACAGGACTAGTAAATGACAGCGAGACATTTTCACTGTCCCCGAGACAATGTAAACACACAAAGCTGATCCTGGAGCTTCCCTTCGCTTAAAAATTCTGCAGAATGAAAAGTTTGGTGCCTGCAAAGTATAGACTCAACTATGTACATTGCAATGTGTGATCCCTATCTCCCTGCAGAGGAACATTGGATCGCATTCAACAGAAATCCAAGGAATGAGTTATGTTATTATAGATATAACATTGTAACATTAAAAAAAAATGTGTAAGTGTAACATCGTTATGTTTAAAGCGATACTAAAGTCTCAGCTTTTTTAGTTTTTTTTGTTAACTACTTCACCACCGGGAGGTTAACCCCCCCCCCCCTCCCCCTTCCAGGCCATTTTTTGCGATACGGCACTGCGTTACTTTAACTGACAATCGCGCGCTCCTGTAACACTGTACCCAAATAAAATGTCTGCCCTTTTTTGTAAAGCTTTCTCTTGGTGGTATTTGATCACCTCTGCGTTTTTTTTTTTTTGCGCTAGAAACATTAATTTTGAAAAAAATATATATATTTTTTACTTTTTGCTATAAAACATATCCAATAAAAAAATATATATATCTTCATAAATTTAGGCCAATATGTATTCTGCTACATATTTTTGGTTAAAAAAAAAACCCCAATACGTGTATATTGGTTTGCGCAAAAGTTACAGCATCTACAAACTATGTGTAGCGCTGGCTCCTGACGAAAATTAAGTTTCCTGAAGCCACAGTTGGGCTTCAGGCTAATCTCTTAAAATTTCTGGTTTTCTGTACCAGTCCAGCTGGGTTGCACTGGGTTCTCCTTGACCGCAGGTGTCGCTGTCACCACCGGCAAGAGTGGAAACGCAGTCTAGCTGGATGCATTGAATGCCACTTATCTCTCTGAACCAGTTCAGTGGGAGTGTTCTCCTTCTGTGCATTCTGGGGGGTGGTATTTAAGGTACCGACGCCATGTTGGCGGAGGAGTTTTTTCTGTCTGTTTGGTTCTGGTGGTCCTTCTGTCCCAGCCTCATGGCCCTCCCGGCCTGGGGTGTGGAACCGTGCATCCTGTGTCTCGGGGCTGGCTGGCCCGAGGCAACACAACTGCAGGGATAGGCCCGAGTGACTTTCGGAGCCTACTGATTCAAGGAAGGTCCAGTGCCGTCTCATCTGAAGGGAGAGGTCCAGCAACTGAGGAACCCCAGAGGAGGACTCCTTCAGGAGAAGGCCGTGCCCAAGGCTGGCTTCTCTGGAGGAGCCTGGAGACTTAGTTGAAGGACGCAACCTGGATCAAGACTCATACGGTATCGCCGGATCGGCTGAGAGAAACTGGTACCGTATGTCAGCTCTTTAAAATTCATCCAAATCCCTCAGTGATGCTCAACTGTAACTTAAAAGTCTGTGGCAGAGACTTTACCGAGCATCCCACCGGCTGCTAGGCCTAGTGAGAGAGGCCTATCCGGGGGTTGCAGGAATCCAGTGTGTGGAACAGTAATATTCTCTGTATTCTTCTAATATCTTCACCCTGCAATTTAAGTACCTGAACTCACCCCTAACCCTCTACCCTTTATTGAGAGACTTTGTCTTTTTTCCAAATAAATAACCCAAAAGAGGATTCAGTGTCAGTTTCAACATTTCTTTGGGCCATTTTCCACGGGATCCCCAAGACGGAGAAGCAAGCAGGTGAGGTAACGGTAAGCCCAAATCAAACCAGCAGCTCCTTCGGGGGTTAGTGCTACATATGGAATATTTTTTACTAGTAATGGCGGCGATCAGTGAATTATAGCAGGACTGCAATATTGTGGGGCACAAATGGGACACCTGCCACTTTTGACACTTTTTGGGGACCAGTGACACTAATACAGTGATCAGTGCTAAAACGTATGCACTGTCACTGTACTAATGACACTGGCAGGGAAGGGGTTAACATCAGGGGTGATCAAAGGGTCAAATGTGTTCCCTGGGAGTGCTTACTAACTGTGGGGGAGGTGATTTGACTGGGGGAATGTAAAGATCTGTGTTCCTGCCTAGCAGGAACACAGGATCAGTACATTCCCCTCTCACAGAACGGCGGTCTGCCTTATTTACATAGGCAGACCATTGTTTGGCCTTTCTCCTGAACGATCGTCGGGTCCCATCGGACATCGCGTCCGACGGACCCACTGATTGGCTCCCAATGTGTCCGATCACAGTGGTAGCAGGTCACCGGCGGCGCGCACACTCCCCAGACCTGGAAGTGTCAGATCATGTACTAGGTAGGTGACCGGGAACAGAGCAGCTGCCCAGCCGCAGTATATCTGCGCAGGGCGGTCGCTAAGCAGTTAAAGATAACAAACATGTTATACTTACCTGCTTTGTGTAGTGATTTTGCACAGAGCAGCCCAGATCCTCCTCTTCTCGGGTCCCCCGCCAGCGTTCCTGGCCCCTCCCTCCTGTTGAGTGCTCCCGCAGCATGCTATGGGGGCACCTGAGCCGCAGCTCCCAGTGTCAATTCAGACACAGAGTTGGGCCCAGCCTTGCCCCCTTTCTCTCCTCATTGGCTCACTGACTTTGATTGGCAGCAGCAGGAACCAATGGCACTTCGCTGCTGTCTCAGCCAATGAGAAGGGAGAGTCCAGGGCAGCCGAGTCTCTCGTGAAACATCACTGGATTGAGAGGGGACTCAGGTAAGTATTAGGGAGGCTGAGGGGGGCTACTGCATACAGAAGGCTTTTTTATCTTAATGCATGGAATGGGTTACGGTAAAATACCTTCTGACTTTGTAACCACTTTAAAGCGGTTCGGCACACATTTCATTTAGTAAATCTCTTTGCCTTCCAAATCAGGCAAAGAGTACTAAATGAAATGTGTTTTTTTTTTTTTTTTTCACTTACCTTGTAATCGCTGACTTCCTGTCCTCTGTCTCTGCGGCGGTGGGCGGGGTCTCTGCGTCGATCGTCGTCACGCCGCACTGTCTCCTGGGATCTGGTGTCATTGATCCCAGGAGACAGTGCGGACATCTTCCGAAATCTCGCGAGATTTCGGTCACATCTTCCGAAATCTCGCGCGATGTTGGCATTGTGGGCCAGCAACCCGGAAGAAAGGGGCCTGTGTGGTTTCAGGTGCCCACACGGAAGATGGAAGCCGGCATGAACTCGTTTTAAAACTTCATATTGCGGAAGAAAAACAGCAGCATTAACATCAAGAAGTAAAACAAGTGAGTGATGAATATTCAAAGCGCATTACTGCACATTAGACCAAAAAAAACAAACAAACATCTAAGACAGTGTAGAACCACTTTAAGGCAGACTGCATCATTTTGACAGCAATATGCCTTTTATATCTGTAAAAAAAAAAAAGTGCTGGCTGATCCTACCAGTGCTAAGTACTTCATTCAACAGGGTGACAACCCGCATAATGCACATGTGAGGTGGCAAAGAGGGTGGGCTTTATCACCCACAGCAGGACAAGGGCAAAGGGGTGGACAGAAGGGGGAGGCTGCCCTGGAAGCATTGTGTATTGTAGGTATGGGGGCGGCGCAAGTTCCTTCTTCTATAAGGCTGACAGGAGTAGTGACTTTAATATTGATTGGACCCTGGGAAAACATTTTCTTGTCCCCCCCCCCTGCAATTTTGCTTGCCGTCTGCTCTGAGTCTACAATAAATAGCAGCTAGACTCAAAACTGAATGAGATCAGGCAGTGATTGTGATTGGTTGCCAGAGGTTACAGTGTGTCATTACCACTCACTGACTGGCTGCTAGAGGTTACAGCACACATTATGGCTCACTTATTATTTGCTAGAGGTTACAGCACATGACTTCTGCTTGTTGATTAGTTGCTAGAGATTACTGTACATCAATACTGCTCACTGATTGGTTGCTAGAGGTTGCTGGACATCCTTACCACTCGCCAATTGGTGGCTAGAGGTTACTGCACATTATTATTGATAACTAATTGGTTGCTAGAGGTTACTGCATATCCTTACCGCTCAATGATTGGTTGAAAGAGGTTAGTGCACATCATTACTGCTCACTGATTGGTTGCTAAAGGTTAGTGCACATCATTACTGCTTACTGATTGGTTGCTAAAGGTTACAGCACATAATCTCCTCACTGATTGGTTGCTAAAGGTTACAGCACATCATCTCCTCACTGCCTGCACACCATGGACTGGGGAGGTGAGAGGACACATCAATAGACAGAAAACTCCAATGTAAAGGGGATTCACATTGACCACTAATGTAATATGGATTTACACTGACCACTAATGTAATAAGTGCATTCACAGGAACCACTAATGTAAGTAGGGATTTACACTGACCAACAATGTAAGGGGGACCTTCACACTGGCCACTAGTGTAAATGAAAGGATTGATCACCAAGCCCCAATGTAATGAGAAGATTTACACTGATCACCAATGTAACGGAGACACTGCTTTCACATTTGTGTGTGTCGGGAACGCATGCAAAATTGCTTTCCTGACACCACAGAAACATCTTGCCCTTTAGCAGATAAACAGCAGTGTTATAAATTGTTAATGACACCTTCACCTTAGCACTTTCACCTAGCAGCAATAGGGTCGCTGGTTCAAATCCCGACCATAACACCATCTGCCTGGAGTTTGCATGTTCTCCCTGTGCCTGTGTGGGTTTCCTCTGGGTACTCCGGTTTCCTCCCACACTCCAAAGACATGCTGGTAGATTAATTAGATCCTGTCGAAAAATTGCCCAAATGTGTCTATGTTGTATGTGTATGTGTTTGTAAGCGCGTCGGGACCCCATGGGGCAAAGGACCACGCTATACCGCAGATGGACACCGCCGTCAAAAGCATCCTGAGGCAATTCAGTTTGCATAGGTAGCGCTATACAAGTCACTCATTCACTCACACTTCTGCTGAGATGTGCATATTCACATGCACCCCAATTTACGTTGCTGTGGCACCATGTTATTTTGAAAAAAGGGTTCCACCTCCAATTACCTTACCTTTGCAGAACAGGCTGATGTTAGGCTTAATGACGACAGTTGTAGGCAGAACTTTCAAGCATGCCACCTTACCTCCCCAGTGGGCAGCATTTAGCAGAAGTGATGGTGGATATGATCTCAGGGGGGGATAATATACATATGAATGCTGCCTCTATTTACATATCAATGCAGCTGATCCCTGGCTATTTACATATCAATGCAGGTTATTTGCATGCAAAAACAGGGTCTGCAGGTGAGTCATCATACACAGCAATAGGCAAAGCTGAGTAGCATTAGTAACAACTTTACACTGAGATATCGGGACACAGCACGGGACTAAAACTTCAAGGGACAAGGGAGTTTGAACTGGTATAGTTGTCAAGTATGAGGCAGCTGCTTTGGGCCCCTCAACAATGATGGGGCCCAGGGCAGATGCCCCTTTTGCCCTGCCTTAAAGACGACCCTGGCATCACTACTTCTGTTAGCTCAGTGTTGGAAGTGGCAAGGAGGGGAGAGGCTGCAAGAGGTGTGGGCTGTGCTTTCTCTCTCCCCCTTCTCCACATAAGCGTGTACATAATGGGGGGGGGGGGGATTTGGCA
>CM053030.1:516735210-516852710 GCA_028564925.1 Lithobates sylvaticus | reverse complement strand
TGGCTCAGACTCTCTTCACACTTTTATGAGTGGCAAAACAGCCATCTATAGGCACGGGGGGTTCTCATATATAACAGGACGTTGGGGGAACAAAGCAACATTGGAAATAAAGTGTGATTGTACTAAAGAAAGAATCTTCTGCTTTTTGGAAGACATTTTAAAGGCAACCTCAAAATCTACAGAATATAAGAAAGTAGGTTTCTGCAATAACATTTGATAAATTATTATTGTGTATAGAGATGATCCAGAGGCTTTTTTCTGACATTTTTGTTTACATGTAAAAATCTGTATTTTTTGCTAGAAAATGAATTAGAACCCCAAACATAATATATATATTTTTTAAAGCAAAGGCCCTAGCGCATGGGTGCCCAACTGGTGGCCCGCGGCACCATCCGAGGTGGCCCGCCACGTCTTACTCTGAGATGGAGGGTCTTAAGCCCTGATCGCAGGTTCCCGACCCGCCATCTCCGAGCATCAGCGCGAACAACGGAGCTGCCGCTAAAGGAAGCAGAGCCGATGCTTCCTGTATAGTGCCGGCTCCTTCACAGGCGGAGTGATACCAAATGTACTCCGCCTGTGACAGGAAGCAACGGCTCTGCTGTCTACTGCAGCCGCATGCTTCCTGAGAATGAGATCACAGACAACAGCCAGCAGTACCAGCCAGCAGTATCAGTACCCACCAGCAGTACCAGTACCCACCAGCAGTACCAGCCACCAGTACCAGGTACCAGTACCAGCCACCAGTACCAGGTACCAGTACCAGTCACCAGTACCAGTACCCTCCAGCAGTACCAGTACCCACCAGCAGTACCAGTACCAGCCAGCAGTACCCGCCACCAGTACCAGTACCCACCAGCAGTACCAGTACCCGCCAGCAGTATCAGTACCCACCAGCAGTACCAGCCACTAGTACTAGCCACCAGTACCAGTCACCAGTACCCGCCAGCAGTACCAGTACCCACCAGCAGTACCAGCCACTAGTACTAGCCACCAGTACCAGTCACCAGTACCTGCCAGCAGTACCAGTACCCGCCAGCAGTACCAGTACCAGCCAGCAGTACCTGCCAGTAGTACCAGTACCCACCAGCAGTACCAGTACCCACCAGTACCAGTTACCAGTACCAGTCACCAGTACCCGCCAGCAGTACCAGGTACCAGTACCCGCCAGCAGTACCAGTCAGCAGTACCAGCCACCAGTACCAGTACCCGCCACCAGTCACCAGCCAGCAGTACCCGCCAGCAGTACCAGTACCCGCCAGCAGTACCCGCCAGCAGTACCAGTACCCGCCAGCAGTACCAGTCAGCAGCACCAGTAGCCACCAGCAGCACCAGTACCCACCAGCACACGCCCGCAGTACCAGTACCCGCCAGCAGTACCAGCCAGCAGTACCAGTATCCGCCAGCAGTACCAACCAGCAGTGCCAGCCAGCGGTATCTTCCAGCATTACCAGCAGGCAGTACCCAACAGCAGTATCAGCCAGCAGTACCAGCCAGCAGTACCAGTACCAGCCAGCAGTACCTGTACCCACCAGCAGTACCAGCCAGCAGTACCATTACCAGCCAGCAGCACCAGTACCCACCAGCAGCACCAGTACCCACCAGCACACGCCAGCAGTACCAGTACCAGCCAGCAGTACCAGCCATCGGTATCTGCCAGCAGTACCAGCAGGCAGTACCCAACAGGAGTACCAGCCAGCAGTACCAGCCCTGGAGGACAGCCAGCAGAATCCACCAGTCATAACCACCTGGGGGACAGCAGCAACCAGCTGCAGGAATCCTAAGGAAGAAGTGAAGATTGAGGTCAGTTGAGATGCAGGTAAACCGCTGTGCTTCAGTGTGAAAGGGGCCCTAGTCCCCTTTCACACGAACGGTCTGATGGGGTCTGCCTGTCTGTTTTTCAGGCGGACCCAATCGGACCCTCCATTCAACTCTAAAGAACGGCAGATGTAAACGGACTCGTGTCTGCTTACACCCGCCTATCTGCAATCCAATCTGCTTAAAAATACAGAAGGGGATTTGTCCCCTTCTGTCTGGGTACATCGGAGGGCCCTTAGGGTAGAGCGGGCTGCATCTGTGTCTGCTCTACATATGCCGAGTGGACACAGACCTGCCATCCGCCTGCTACGCTCATTGTGGCCCATGACCGGTTACCAAGTCACTAAAGTGGCCCCTGCTCCTCAAAAGGTTGGGCACCCCTGCCCTAGAGAATAAAATAGCGGGTTTTTTTTTGGGGGGGGGGGGGATACACAATTTCAATGCAAAAAAAAAAAAAACACTGAACCAAATTTTTTTTTGTAAAATATAAAACATGAAGTTATGCCGAGTAAATACTGTTGATACCAAACATGTCAAACGTTAAAACTGCGTGCATCCGTGCAACGGCGACAAACGACATAAATGTTACTATCCATAGGCGATGCTTCAAAAGCCTTTACAGGTTACCACTTTAGATTTACAGAGGAGGTCTGGTGCCAGAATTACTGCCATATGATTTGACGTTCGTGATGGTACGTCACATGTGTGGGGCGACCGCTGTTTGCATGTGTGCAGGACCAACAAGGGCATTTCGCCTTTGCACGTGAGCATGGGGGGGGGCGGCGCACTCTCTTTTCTTTTTTTTTTAATTATACATTTTTATTTTATTTTTTTGGATCACTTTTATTGATGTCTTGTGTAATGCAAACATCCCTTCTGACAGCAATAGGCATGTGACAGGTACTCTTTATGGAGAGATCTGGGGTCTATAAGACCCCCAAATCCCTCCTCTGCACCTAAAAGCATTGAAAACACCAAGATTGGTGTTTTTGAATACTTTTGATTGTTCAAAAATGGCGCTGTTGACATCTGGGTAAACCGGAAGTGATGTCAGGTCATTGCTTCTGGGTTACCATAGCCAAGAGCCGATCAAAGCTGATCTCAGCCTTGTAAGGGTGTCCGGCTAGCCGATGGATTCGCAGACTGGACACTTAGGGAGAACCCGAGCAAGCCACGGAAGGTAAAGAGGGTGGGCTTTAATGCCTTTAATGCCCCCCCCCCCCCCCTCACTGCTCGTAAAAGCAATCCAGCAATCCTACAAGAGAGCCAACTGCCGGTGTTCTGTCGATATGTGCCCGCCGTCGAAAAGTGCCCGCGCATACGCAGAACGGAAGGGCACTCCGGCTGAGTTGCCGATCAGCTGGAGTGACGTCCCATAGCGCATGCGCACATCGTAGAAACCTTTTTTCAACGGGAGATAACATTTCTCTGGCACAATTTAATGCTATGTAAGGAGCGGAGGGACACCGTATTTGTCATATTGTGCCTCGCTGTTGCGCCGCAGGTTTACAGTGAGCCACAATGTGGGTGTCCCTCCACTCTTTGCATAGCTTTCAATTGTGCCCGTGAAATGGTATTGCCTGTCGAAAAAACACTCCTACGATGTGTGCATACGCTATGGTGACGTCACTCCAGCTGATCGGCAACTCAGCTGGAGTGCCCTTCCATTCTGCTCATGCGCGGGCACTTTTCGATGGAGGGCACAAATCTGTAGAATACCGGCTTTAAACAATGGTACCGGGGTGATGCCTGCAGCTGCATCCTGTTCTAACTGCTTGAAGTCCAGCGATGTATGAGTATGTCGCTGGTCGGTAAGTAAAATGTACGGTAGTTTTAATTGAATGTTTAGGTGGACCTAGAACCAAATATAGTTTTGTACTTATATCACTCCCAGGTATGTTTATTACCTCTTACAGAGATCACAGTACTCGCCTGACAATGCCTTCATCTTCTTTTCTCTCCCGAATGTTGGGACCACCATCTTTCCAAGAACCATCTGGGTTCCTTACAACAGTGGTCATCAGCCCTGTCCTCAGAGCCCAATAACAGGCCAGGTTTTATGTATTACCTTGGGGAGATGCAGACTAGAATACTGCAATCACTGAGCAGAAAATGATATCACCTGTAATGTGTTTCTTTTTTTTTTTTTTTTTTTTTTTCCAAAAATTTTTATTGGGTTTTTGAACAAATTTACAGAAAAAATAAGAAGACAACATCTTTTTGTCCAAGTATACAATACATACTAACGAATACGTAATGTATTACAGTAGAGAACATAGATCACATTCAGAGTCAACGCTACTTATGAGGTATCTCGAAACGAGAGAGAGAGAACTAACTCTAACTTAGACACCCCATCTGGGATCAGTCTGTGTCTAATGTGGGAGTTAACTCAAGTCAACAATACATCTGTCCCGTTCCGAGTAAATACTGTGGTAAAAGCAAACATTTCGAGATGGTGTGAAACATGGCAACCACAGTGTAATTTGCGCATTAGCATTAACCAGCACTAGAGGTGACAAGTGCGCAAAAAAGAACAACAAGAAACCAAAGTAAGTAAAAAAAAACAACAAGTGATTCCGACACCGAGAGGTCAGTGAAGACCTGTAATCAACTGAATGGGGTTTTCGGCCTTGAGATCGACTCGTGACGCGTGTAATGTTAGGGGAGGTGGTGAAGGATGTGATAAGACACCCCTGATTCAGGCGGGGGGCAGTGGTTCCGGGTGTAACGCTGGGTATCAGGGTGTGACATCAAGAAAGTCTGCAGGATAGGTGTATTCTGTAGGACGAGGGCGTCGTCACTACAATAGGGACATATGAATTTGGGAATCCAAGTGATCTTGGTCAGCATTGACTTATGTGGAGGATGACAGTAGCGTAAGATATGATACGGTTGATGTTGTCAGGTACAGTTTATCAGGAGTATGGTGGGCATAAGGGTGGGGTGCTAGGGGGGGAGGGGGGGCACAGAGGGGTGGGAGAGGTGGAACGGGAGTATGTGAACGTAGGCGATGGTCACGTCTTGCTACCCTCCCCAAGCAGAAATTGTGGTGCCCACGGAGAATGCCGGGTCAACCGGCGGGAGGGGGAGAGGAGTCTTCTCGAGAACGGAAGAACTGAGGTCCCGCTACAGACAGGGAGGCGGGGACGTGGGGTATCTGGGTTCTTGGTAAATCAAATCCGTTGCGATAAACTCTAGGTAGACTGGTTGAGCAGTTGGGCATATTCCATGGTTGTTTGGAAATGTATCCAACAGGCCCATATAGTGCTAAATTTTTGTGGAGTATCTCTGGAGCAGTGAATGAGCTCTTCCAGTTCGGCAATTCTTTTGATCCTACTAAACCATTCCTTGAGAGTGGGAGTGGTTTGGGATCGCCAGTGGACTGGAATGCATTGTTTTGCTGCATTAATCATGTGCATTGCTAGTGATTTGCGGTAGGATGATTGAGGCAGATGTGTGTGGTGAAGCAGAAATTGGGCCGGGGTTAAGTGTAAGTCATAAGATGTAACCTGGGAAGTGATGCGATGTACTGCCGTCCAGAAGCACTGTATGCGAGGGCATTGCCACCAAATATGTAGCATCGTGCCCTTACCCATTAGGCATCTCCAACAGGATTCAGGGACATCATGGTTAAACTTGTGGAGTAAAGTCGGGGTACGGTACCAACGTGATTGGATTTTGTATCCATTCTCCTGTGTGGATACATTCATGGAGCCCCTGTGGACATTCGTGTGTATGTTACTCCATTCCGTTGGTGATAGAGTGATGGAGAGGTCGCTTTCCCAAGCCTTGCACATGTTTGATTCATTGGGCTGGAGGTCTGCGAAAAGGAGGGTATGAGTTGTAGATATGAGATGGGTCAGGGGGGACGATTGTAGGCATAGTTTTTCAAAGGGCGTCAAGGTCCTGGAGCAGGGGGACTGTCTGTGAAGAGAGTTGAGGAAGTGCGTGATCTGAGTGAACGTCCACGTCGGTATGGCAGGTTTGTCATGTATCGTAGCTAGTTGGGAGGCTGACAGTTGTTGTCCGTGTGCGTAAAAGTGGTGTGCCCGAGGTTGGTTTTGTGGCCAGAAATCCTTCAAAAAACTCTTAGACATACCTGGAGGGAAGTTGGGGTTCATTTTTATGGGGGTCATGGGTCCCGGCACGGAAGAAATGGGCATGCTTTGGCAGAGTCTGTGAAAGCAATTGACAGTGGGTTTGATCAGTGGGTGTTGACCCACCTCAGGGAGAGATTGACAATTTTGAATCCATGGTAAGGATTCGAGAGGTAACGTTGTGAGGGAGGCTTCCAAATCTACCCAGTCTTTTGTCGAGGCATGAACATTCCAGTCAATGACACGTGTTAAATGAACGGCTTTGTAGTAGTTATGAATATCGGGTAGGCCTATGCCACCCAACTGTTTAGGTAATGCAAGGTGAGTGTAGCTTAATCTAGGTTTGCGACCCCCCCAAAGAAATTTGGTACTTAAGCTTCTATATGATTTGAAAAAGGAGGGAGGCAGATAGATAGGTATTGTTTGTAGTACGTAGAGTATTCTTGGTAATGCGTTCATCTTTAGTATTGCTGCCCTGCCAAACCACGAGAAAATTGGTTTATTCCAAAGAGTTAGATCTGTCGTTAGCTTGTTCAGTAGTGGCAGGTAGTTTTTCGTGTAGAGGTCTTGCAGTTTGGCAGGGAGTTGTATGCCTAGATATGTGATCGCGTCAGTCTTCCATTGGAAGGGGAAATTTTCCTTGCATTGAGCTACTACCGAGGGGGGTAGAGTAATATTGAGGGCGAATGATTTGGAGAAGTTGATTTTAAGGTTAGAAATTATGTGGAAGCGTTGAAATTCTGCTAGCAAATTCGGGAGAGTGGTGTGTGGTTGCGAGAGAAAAAGCAGTATGTCGTCCGCAAAGGCGGAGAGTTTGAAATCTTTACTCTTGGTCTTAATGCCTTGTATGTCAGGGTTTTTCCTAATGCTGTTCAGGAGGGGCTCTAGGGTGAGTATGAAGAGTATCGGCGATAGTGGGCATCCCTGTCTCGTACCGTTGTGGATGGAGAAGGCATTCGACAGGGTATCATTCACTCTAATTTTTGCTGATGGGTTGGAGTATAGGGATAAGATGAGACTGAGCATGCGCGGGCCCAGACCTATAGAGTGCAGTACTGCTGCCATGTAATCCCATGCAACCCTGTCGAATGCCTTCTCTGCGTCCAGTGATAGAAAGAAGCCTTGTTGGTTGGATGACGTGATCTGATGATGGAGATTTATTGCCTTTATGGTATTGTCCCTGGCTTCCCGGCCAGGAACAAATCCTACTTGGTCTTTGGAGACAAGGGATGGGAGATATGGCAACAATCTGTTGGCTATTATCTTTGAGAAGATTTTTAAATCCACATTAAGTAGTGAAATAGGCCTATAGTTAGCTGCCTGGGTAGGATCCTTCCCTTCTTTGGGGAGTACCACTATATGAGCTTCTAGCATTACGCGGGATAATGGGGTGGCTGAGGATATAGAGTTGAAAGCTTTCCTGAATGGGGAGCCTAGGGATTCCTTGAATGTTCTATAGTAGCCAGCTGGTAACCCATCTGGGCCCGGGCATTTGCCTGGTTTTAATTGTTTCAAGGCCATGTCCCATTCCTGTTGGGTGATCGGGCCTTCAAGATTGTCAGATGTTTCCTGGGGTATGGATCTGGGGCAGTGTTGGGCTAAGAATTGGTTAATCTTAATTGTTCTGGAGTGGAGGGATGAATTCGAGGGGTTTGAGCCTTCTATATTGTAAAGTGTAGAGTAAAATTTCTCGAATTCCGTGGCTATGTCCGTGTTTTTCGTGTAAACCTCCCCCTTGGGTGAGTGGAGTTTGTGAACCGTGCTTTTTGCTTTCTTAGTACGTAGTGCTTGGGCCAGTAAATGGCCGCTTTTGTTTCCAAACTCATAAAAAAGTTTTTGTGTGAGCATATATTTTTTCCTGGAGATCCTACCCATCTCCTCCTGGATTAGTGATCTGGTGTCTAGAAGTTCTAGATGTGTATCTTGGGCTAGAGTGCGTTTGTGTAATGATTCCAATGTTTTTAATTTGGCAAATAGGTCCGAAAGTGCTTTGCGTTTTTCCTTCCTGATGTTGGCTGTCATTGAAATGATTTTCCCCCTTATAACGCATTTGTGTGCTTCCCATTGTGTCATGCTGGAGGTGTCAGGTGTGTCGTTGTCTTTGAAATAGTTCTCTATACAGAGTCGGAGTTCCTCATGTCGTATAGTATCTGTAAGGATGGTGGGGTCCATTTTCCAGGTCTGGGCGTGATTAATTTTTTCTGGTAATGATAGTGAAATTGAGATGGGGTGGTGGTCAGATATCGTCATAGGTTCTATAGTGGCGTTGGCCAAGAACGGGAGATCCCGTTGGGTCAAGAAAAAATAGTCTAGTCTTGAATAACGGTTGTGTGGGATGGAAAAGAATGTGTAATCCTTTTCTTTGGGATGTAATGTGCGCCAGGTGTCATGAAGCAAGAGATTTTGAAGGCTGAGTTTAACTTGACGTAATGCTTTATATGGCAAATGGGAGGACCCTGAGGATGTGTCAATGAGAGGGTCCAGGGGTACATTAAAGTCTCCCCCGACAATCAGTATGCCTGTTTGGAAAGCGGATAGACGTTGTGAAATGTCACGAAAAAACGGGACTTGAGATGTATTGGGGCTGTATATGTTGGCCAGAGTCAAGGGTTTGTCCTTCCAGGTTCCTTTTAAGAAAAGGAATCTGCCCTGTTCGTCTGCAAGCGAGTCGGTCATCTGGAAAGGGACATTTTTGGAGAGGAGAATCGAAACTCCTTTAGACTTGGCATCCGGGTTCGTTGCATGGAAGCTGTGAGGATAGAAGGAATTCGATAGTTTTGGCATAGTTGTTGAACAGAAGTGGGTCTCTTGCAGGAAGACTATATCCGCCTTCATGCTACGCATGTTAGCTAGCAGTTTCGAGCGTTTTTCCGGGACATTCAAGCCCCTGACGTTAAGAGAGATCAGTTTAAGGGTGGGGCAAGAAGCCCTGTTTTTAATTGAAGCCATAGTGGACAAGTATCGTTGGACTTTTAAGAATATTCTGCCTGGGAAGGGGAGCAAGACGGACCAGTTAGTAATAGGGGTGTTGTAGGGGCCGGGGTGGGAGGAGAGACAAGGACAAGAAACAAGGGGAAGGGAAGCGGGAAGAGGGGGCTGTACTGGTATGTGGGTAGGTGTTTAGTGTCTGGGGAGGGGAGTAGAGAGACAAATGGGTGTGTTCTGGTGGCGGGTTAGACCACAGGTCAACCCGGTGTATAAGGTACCAGAATGGGTCAGTGGGGTCTCACTGAGTCCACTGTGTGTGGGGGTAGTTGGCTGCGGTGCCAAGAAGGACGTGCTCTCGAGTTCCCGTGAGGTCAAGTACGCTTGTAGGGTTGTTAATGGCGGGTTGGGTGCTGAGAGAAATGTATGTATAATACCCGGGATCGTTGTAGGGATGTAGTTCCGGACTATTCCAGGGACAAGGACTACTATTGAAAGTGTTCTGTGGCGGCAGTGGTGGTATCCAGTGACCATAACATGAACAGTAGGTATTAACAGTGCAACTTTAACAACTAACTAGGCATAGGCTAGGAACGAAGAAAAAAAAAGAATCATCTACCCACGGGTTTCGATGGTACGGATCTATGTGTATGTTGGGACGTGTGCCCTCATTTCGTCGGGGGTCTTCTAATGTTCTGGGTCGACCCGAAGGGGGTCTGCAACATTTTCATGAAAAAATAGGGAATGCAGGTAGGACGCAAGACCCCACTTGCCAGGAGGGGGCAGCATCTGGAGAGGCGACACAGGGTCATGACAATGTCATAGAGCTAGCTTAATAAATAAGAAATTTCTACTGAGCAATAACCTCCGAGAGAGCCACCATAGATCAGATGAGGGGTTAGCCCCCTGTGTCACAACAGGGAGTGTTCGCATCTGCGTGTGCGAATGAGGAATAATTGGGGGTGGACTGTGGTCCAATGTGGGCAGTGAGAGTAGTTCATGTGTGGAAGACAGGTGACCTGCCCCGTGATTCAGGTGCATGACCATCTGTTGTCAGGACTATGCATTGGTAAGGTTGCATTTTGAATGTGGAGATTTCAAAGATTACCCTAAAGTTGTTAGTTTTCGTTTTCTTCTCCGTCTATCTATCCCCTCCCCCCTCTATCTCTCCACCTTCTCCCCGGTCCCTTGACTACTCACCGCTCAGTTCGAGCGATTGATTGCAGAAGTGGTTAGTGACCCTCTCGGAGGCATACGACTCAGAGCCCTGTGCGGAAATAGCGTGAATAATGTTTGCACACGATAAAGCATACAGGTGTCTCCGACTGTCAGGAGGGGCTTTGCAGCATCCCCCGGCAGTCGGCGGTCTATACCTTACTCCCCCCCCCCCCCCCCCCCTTGCGCTTCATATTTGTTATACAAGCATACTGTACCACCATATATCAAAGTTTGTCGGTGCAGCTGAAGGTCCCGTGAAAAAAAAAAAAAAAAGGAAAAAAAAGGAATATATTCAAGTGATCATGTTGTCCCGATGTGTCAGATATGGGGTGGCAGGCTGTCGTTGTAGAGAAGTGGAAGTCCAGTTTTCCTCCAATCCGAGTAAGGCAAGGCCGGCACTGTAGTAAAAAAAAAGGGGGGGGGGGGAAGAAGGGAGAGGAAACCAAAAAACAAAAGAAAATGTGCATTCACGACTGGAATGTATGAGGCGTGGGAAACTGATGCGTCAGTTTCATGAGATACTGTCCCTGCGTTGCCCCATGAAGAACCCTCTGGCAGTCAGGGTCAGTCAATCCTTATGGGTTGAGCGGCTGATATGGGCCTCAGAAGGCTTCTGCCCATGCTGTGGGGAAGTGATTTTCCAATGACTCAAGAGGGTTTGGATTCTCTGTGGAAAAGTCCTCTTCAAACAGGCGTAGTGTATTACTGTGGGGGATGACGGAGATGTCGACCCATAGTCGACCCAGAGGGAAATAGAAGTTGGGGGGGTTATTCATGGCAAGTGGTCGGGCACATTGGTTTAGTGGAACAAGTCAATCTTTTAAGAGACAATTGAGCAGGTAGTCGCAGTTAGAGGTGATCCTGAGGGATGCATAAAAAAAAAAGAAAAAAGGAAAGAGAGAGAAAAAAAAGTCTAGCCATACCTGCATCCGAAAGATGGTAGAGTAGATTATGAGTGACGTGCTTTGCGGTGATCTGGCGAGGCGGAGGGGCTTCCATTTCTCAAGGGGCCCGCAGCATGTGAGGGAGACGGAGGTGGGTGAGCTCGGCGACGGCGGCTGATGCTGAAGTTACCTGCTTCAATCACGTCCTCCATTGATACTGCCCTTCTCATCGGGGGGAGGCGAAAATCGCTATACCAGTCTGGTAGATCAACCAGCGGTATATTGAGAGTGGTACAGAAATGCTCCAGGTCCTCCGGGACTCTGAGGTTAACAGAGCGGCCATTTGCAGTGGCTGACAGACAAAATGGGAACTTCCATCTGTACACTATTGATTTCGTTCTCAGTACATCCAGCAGAGGTCGCAATTCTCTTCTTCTCTGCAGGGTAATGGAGGACAGATCTTGAAATATTTTTATGTCTGTTCCTCTGTATGATAATCGGGCTCTACTTCTGGCTTTCCTTAGGATTTCTTCCTTCATGATGAAATCAGTGAGGCAGCATATAACATCCCTAGGGGGATCAGTGTCCCTGCCTCTAGGGCGCAGGGCTCTGTGCATGCGTTCCATGGGGACTGGAGTGTCAGGGGCCCTCTCTAGCAGGTCATTGAAGAGATCAGTAACTGTGCGGGCGAGTATGTTGGTATCTATGGACTCAGGTAGTCCTCTTACCCTCAGGTTCCGGCGTCTCCCCCTGTTATCCAAATCTTCCATGTGTCTGTTAATCTCCCTGAGGTGAACTGCATGCGATTCCGTGATCTGCTGCATATGACACAGGGAGACATCATGGCGGGCCTGCGTCTCTTCTAGTTCCTCCACTTTCAGTGAGATGGCCTGGATGTCCGAGCGCAGTTCTTGTATGGCATCAGATATTGTAGCGGATAATGAGTTTTTGATATCTGCCGCCACAGATCTCAGATCGGCCATACTAAGTGCAGGGGTCGCGGGCATGTCCGGAACAGGAGGCGGGCTGCGGCTGCGGGATCGGGGTGAGTTTCTGCTCGAGGAGCGCGGCTCTCTGGCTGAGGCCTGCATGTCATGCGCGCTGTCCCTAGGCCGCGTCCGGAAGATCTCCGGTATTTGTCGGTTGTTTTGCGAGCCTTGTGTTCTGGGAGACCGCGATCTGGTGGCTGAAGAGCTCCGGGGTGTAATCTCCATGGTCTGTCACTGATATGCTGCCTGTAGGCTGATAGCTGGACCTCTGGGATCGGGAGCTGAGAGGCTAAGCGTCCATCATGGATCGGAGTCAGGCCACGCCCCGTAATGTGTTTCAGTTATCTTGCAAACCTGGCCTGTTAGTGGGCCCTGAGGACAGGGTTGATGAACACTGTCCTACAGCCCAGGTTCTTGTATTGGTTTGTTGAGTTATGCGGCGTACACACACTCGGACTTTCCGGCGGGATTGTCCGCTGGACCCAGTCCAGCAGACAAACCGCCAGACTTTCCAGCGGAGGCCCGCCGGACTTTCCGAGCGTGTGGACTTGCCCACACACGCCCGGACTTTTCCAGCGGACAATCCACCGGCGTTTTGGCCAAAGTTTGCCGGACTTTTGAAATGAACGGTCTTGCCTCGCACACGGAGGAGAGTCCGTTCATTTAGAACGTGACTCCAGGTAGACGGGGCTAGCGAAGGCAGTGAATGCCGCCGCGCTAGCCCCGTCACCTGGTATGGATTTAAAGGGGAATCCCTACGCCGAAAAAAACGGCATGGGGGATCCCCCCAAATCCATCTCACACCCTTATCCGAGCACGCAGCCTGGCCGGTCAGGAAAGGGGGTGGGGACGAGCGAGCGCCCCCCCCCTCCTGAGCTGTACCAGGCCGCGTGCCTTCTACATGGGGGGTGCCCTGGGGAATGGGGGGCCCTGCGGCCCCCCACCCCACCCCACCTTGTCCCCATGTTGATGAGGACAAGGGCCTCTTCCCGACAACCCTGGCCGTTGGTTGTCGGGGTCTGCAGGCGGGGGGCTTATCGTAATCTGGGAGCCCCCTTTAATAAGGGGCCCCCCACCCTATGTGAATGAGTATGAGGTACGATGTACCCCTACCCATTCACCTAAGGAAAATAGTGTAAATAAAAAAACGACACAATTTTTTTAAAATATTTTATTGCACAGCTTCGGGGGTCTTCTTCCATCTTGGGGGGTCTTCTCGCCTTCTCGCCGGACTCCTCCGCTATCTTCTGCTCTTTTACCTAGCTCTCTCACGAGCGGAGGAGCCCGGCTTTCTCCTTTGTCGCCGTCGTCGTCTGGGGGGTCTCGTTCCGCCTTCGGGGGTCTTTGGGGGTCTTCAGGGGTCTCTTCTGTTCTTCTTGCCGCTGTCGTCGCCTTTTGCGTCTTCTTCTTCTTCCGATGTTGACTCATCGCTCTCTCTGGCCGGAATAGCAGAGACGCGGTGTTGTGACTTATATAGGGACAAGGGGCGGGGCCACTGGCTCATGTCACATGGTGACCCCGCCCCCATATGATGTCACAGTCCCGGAGGATGCTGGGACTGTGGGGACTAGCACACAGACGGCAGGATGCGAGTCCAGCGGACAATTTTAAGTCTGAACTTAAAACTTAGTCCGCCGGACTTTTGGGAGGAAAAAGTCCGCCGGCGCCCAGACACGGGCGGATTGTCCGGCGAACTCCAGTCCGGTGGACAATCCCGCGGGAAAGTCCGCTTATGTGTACGGGGCCTTACTTGGATCACACCGTACTTCAGGTGAGTCAGCAGACAATTGGCTGGTGGTACGTTTTTTTTTCTTTCTCATTTTCTTACCATGTAATTATATTGTATTCAGTGAGGTCCTTGGCGATTTTAGTTTTTACTTTTGCTTATGGCACCACCTCGTGACTTGTTACAACGTTACATTGTAGAAAAGACAAACAACCACACACTGCTGACATCACTGCAT
Organism: Lithobates sylvaticus; assembly: GCA_028564925.1. NCBI lineage: Eukaryota > Metazoa > Chordata > Amphibia > Anura > Ranidae > Lithobates > Lithobates sylvaticus. The sequence goes on along the minus strand of CM053030.1, from coordinate 516,838,815 downwards.
CAACAACTTTCTTCCCCAGACTATAACAATAATAGTCCTGCCTTAGAGAGCGCCGTATCCTTTATGCCTTTCACTCCACTAGGCTTAATCGTAGAAATCCATATAATATTCATGTGATGCTAAAACCCACTGCAAGTAAGCGTGGCACACCTGTGCTCAGACCACAACCACACACACTGTGATCCAACGTCAAACTAAAAGGCAACACGGTATGTTAAGCTCATAAAGATCTTCTTTATTGCAGGTCCATCAGGACTAAAACATCCTTTACACAAGAGATTATGATGTATTTCTGAAAAGCATCAACATCTCTTGTGCATAGGATGCTTTACTGCTGTTTTTGGCAAATCTTTACTTTTTGGGTTCAGGTCCACATTAATGTCGCTTCATTTGTTATGAAAAAAACGTGACTAACCCTTCATCCCTCTATGTGACAGCACTGGTGCGTGGTCATTCTGGCACCCAGATCTGTCACACTTGGATAGATCATGTTGCCTTATGAGGAGTTTATGAGTAATCTCCATTAGCAACTGGGAATATTTGTATACATACCGTATTTATCAGCGTATAACACACACCCCAATTTAGGAGGGAATTTTAAGTGAAAAAACTTTTAGTATGGAAGTTTAAAAATGTAAATGCCCATCAATGCAGCCTTATCAGTGTCCATTGCATAAACACAACAAAATACTGGCGCTGGAGCAAACTAGTGCAAATGTGAATTAAAAAAATATAAGTGAATAGATTGCAGCTGCTTTAAAAAAAAGTGCTAAAACTATTAAAAATATGAATACCAGGAAAAAGGAAACAGCGCTAGCACATATATAAAATAATACTCAAATATACTAGTGCATATAGTAAATTATAAGACCGCAGCAAAAAACATAACATTCGCTATGGATTTGCCCACCGGATACATCTAAATAGTGACATAAGTGAATAACAAATAAGTGTCCAAATTAGACTACAATGAATAAATAGTCCAGCAGAGAAAGCAATATATATATATATATATATATTTGCAAATAATAAAAGTCCCCTTCTTGGGCTGAACTCACCAAAGCAGAGCAAATGTGGCAGCTAGTGGATCAAGCAGACATGCTAGGATGGAGTCCAAAATACACAGAATGCAAGCGCAGCTGGTGGCTGGGAGTTATCCAAAGAGACCAAACTATTTGTTTTTCCCTCCGCTGGTGTCAGCTCCAAAGGACCATAAAGATTGCCTCAGAAGAATGGAAATAATAGATGGTGAAGTACTGAAATATGAGGGGATATGATGCGCACTAAGCGCTACTTACAGAATACAAGGCAAGGCAAAGCATATCAGAATGGACTTCCGCGATCGCCGCTGGATCAGCGTGCGTTCCACGGAGGCAGGAAATGACGTCAGTAATAGCGTTGGCCGGAAATTACGTCGACGCGCTTCGCCCCTCCTCCAGGGCGTCATCAAAGGACGATTGCAGCCTTGTCAGTGCAGCCTTGTCCCAGTGCAGCCTTGTCCCAGTGCAGCCTTTCCCCTCAGTGTCCATCGCTTGGACGATTTAAAATTGGTGCCACCGAGGACAGTATCCGATGGGGGACACTATCCGACAGGACAGCGGAGCGGAGCGAACGCCGAGATAGCAGGGACTGGGCGGAGCCGAGATACACATAGCCAAGTGTACTCGGCTCTTCTCGGCTCCGCTCACAGTCACGCCGAGTCCTGCCCTATGATGGACATAACACAGGTCCAATGGCGGGACTGGGCGTGACTGTGAGCGGAGCCGAGAAGAGCCGAGTACACTCGGCTATGTGTATCTCGGCAGCCATTGATCCGCTGCCGCTCACAGTCAGCGGAGATCGGCGGGGGGATCGGTGGGAATCAGCGTATAACACACACCCACGATTTTCCCCTGATTTTAAGGGGAAAAAGGTTTTACGCCGATAAATACGGTAGTTTAGAATAAGAAATAAGATTAGTGTGTATAAATTGCTGTTGGTAAGGGGTTAACCTCTAGATCTAGAGGTAGATATACGACAGGCTTTGGCCTTGAGGATCTAATTCATTTAACAGATCCTTTTGACTTGCAGGAATGTTAGTTGTGTGTGTGTGTGTTATAGGAGATGCTCTGCTATTTACCCGTCGTAAATTCAAGTGCAAGGAGGAGATACCATCTGAGTTGAATACTGTAGTGGAGACTTGACGGGCCAAATTCATTAGCTAGATAAAGGCCTTGTAGTCCCCTGTGTTAACCAACCCTTTATTCACTTCAAAGGGTGTTTGATGTGCTGAGAATATTTTTTTGATCTGTTCAGGAATGGACAATTTGCCCCGGCTATGACCATGCATAGTTAAGTGCCCCATTCAAGGGAAGGTGATGACCTTCTCTTTAATTAATTTCTCTTCAAACTAAATTATCTCCCCAAGAGAGGAGGTGCTAGTGAGGGTCTGAGCTATGCTAGATTAAGGGGAAGGAGAAATTGTCCAATCTTGGAGGAGATACGCCCGGAGTTCATCAGGAATAAAACATCCTTTGCACAAGAGATTATGACGTGTTTCTGAAATGCATCAACATCTCTTGTGCCTAGGATGCTTTACTGCCGTTTTTGGCAAATCTTCACTTTTTGGGTTCAGGTCCATTTTAATGTCGCTTCATTTGTTATGGAGAAACGTGACTAATGCCGCGTACACACGGTCGGAATTTCTGATGGAAACAGTCCGATGGGAACTTTTCATCAGATTTTCCAACCGTGTGTGTGCCCATCGGTCTTTTTCTGTTGGAATCGGACTTTGGATTGAGAACCTGTTCTTAATTTTTCCGACGGAAAACCTTTCTATTGGATTTTCCGATCGTGTGTATGCAATTCCGACACGCAAAATTCCGACGCATGCTCGGAAACAATTTGACGCATGCTCGGAAGCTTTAAACTTCCCTTTAATAGTGCTGTCGAACGTGTTGTATGCCGCGGTGTTATTGACCGTCGGAATTTGGTGTGACCGTGTGTAGGCAAGACAGTTTGAGCGAAATTCCGTCGGAATTCCGACGGGAAAACCATCAGAGCTTATTCCGACCGTGTGTATGTGGCATAGCTCTTCATCCTTCTATGTGACAGCACTGGTGCATGGTCATTCTGGCACCCAGATCTGTCACACTTGGATGGATCCTCAATCCTGTGTAAGCCCCAAGTAGTGTCTTGGAGTCCGTAAAACCAGTTTCTGGTCATACAGTGACATTATGAAAGGCGAAGTGATTGATGGACGTTATGTTTCACCTGGCATGTGTTCATCTGGTGAGAACTAAGGTGGAATCTGGTCCGGGTTTTACCAGTCACCTTGGCAGGGTTGGTTCTGGACCAGATATTGTGGTCCACCTGTGTCCACCAACAGATGGTGTAAATTAAGCAGGACTAGAACAAAGGATTGCTCTTGGCCTGGGACTCAGAAAGCCAAATCCTGAGAGAGCTGCTTATGTGAAGTTTGCTTTGTGAAAGAAAGAAAAGGTTTGCATTATCTTTGTTTTGTGGGTGACTGGGAGAAGCCCTTCACCTCTGAGCGGGGAACCTGCAATGTTTAGTTGATGCCTGGATGGCAAGGATTTATGCTCTGTTTTGTTTGTTTAACCACTTAAGGACGGAAGGATTTACCCCCTTAACCACTTCAGCCCCGGAAGGATTTACCCCCTTCCTGACCGGGCTGTTTTTTGCGACACGGCACTGCGTCGCTTAGCGCGGTCGTGCAACGTTGTACCCAAATAAAATTGACGTCTTTTTTTCCCCACAAATAGAGCTTTCTTTTGGTGGTATTTGATCACCTCTGCGGTTTTTTTATTTTTGCGCTATAAACAAAAAAAGACAGACAATTTAGAAAAAATTAATATTTTTTACTTTTTGCTATAATAAATAATATTTATTATAATATAATAACTATTTAAAAAAAAAAAATTTCATCAGTTTAGGCCAATATGTATTCTTCTACATATTATTTGTAAAAAAAAAAAAAACGCAATAAGCGTATATTGATTGGTTTGTGCAAAATTTATAGCGTCTACAAAATGGGAAATAGATTTATGGCATTTTTATTATTATTATTTTTTTTACTAGTAATGGTGGCGATCAGCGATTTTTAGCGGGACACTCATTTGGAACCATTGGCATTTATACAGCGATCAGTGCTATAAAAATGCACTGATTACTGTGTAAATGTCACTGGCAGGGAAAGGGGGCGATCAAGGGGTCCCTAGATGTGTTTCTAACTGTGAGGGGATGGGACTGACTGGGGGAGGAGACATATCACTGTTCCTACTTAGTAGAAACAGACGATCTGTCTCTCCTCCCCTGTCAGAACAGGGATTTGTGTGTTTACAGTCACTGCTCTGCTAGATTCTGGTAGTGTTGTGACATTAGTTAAAGGTGATTGTGTAAATCCTGGCAAGTTACACCCTAGCACTATTGGGGTCATTTGCATACATGGTGGCACACGTGACTACCAGACTGCTGTAGTTGAGTTTGATACCCCTTGGGGTGGTTCCTTCACTGCTTCATGAAGCCCTAGTAGGGAGAGATTTTCCACACTTTTGGAGCTTATGGGAAAACAAAAGGAGTCAGGAGGACAGAGGTCCTCCTGCTGAGGAAACACCGGAACTCACTCCAGACCCTTTTGATTGCAAAATTTAAAGGGAAACTGTTGGTGTGTCCAAGGAAGGGGTGGATCCTTTTTCTTTTTCTGTAATGGCTGGGGAGCAGGAGGAGCCCGAATCCCGAATCCTGCACCCAGCTTGAGAATAATGAACAAGAAATTATCTAGGAGAGGTGAGACTCTGGACTTTTTATCTATAGAGTGCACTAGAAAACACACACACTTGTGCAGGGAATTCTGGGACTTGTAGTCCATTATAGCCGGGTGTGAATGTAGTAGGACTGTAATTTGCAGCTCTAACCATTCATGCTATTCGAATGACATCCCTTGAGTTCTCCAAGGCTTGTGTTATATATCTTGCTGGTAAATTTGAACCCCTAGGGGACTCACGGGGTGTGGATCTTCATGTATAGTGCACACTTATTTACATCTACTAGGATCACCACCTGCTTTCAGAATCACCAAATGCCATCCATTTGTTTCTCATATGACTTAACTTACGAATGCCGGTCACAATAAAAGACTGACAGGGGTGCTGCTATAGTATTGGATGTTGCACAAGATTGTGCACTTGGACTGTATACTATAAGTTTATGCAAGAAATTATCTCTGACTCTAATAGTAAAAGTGGGCAGAATGTGGTAACTGACTTAGAAGACTGAAAAAAAATGTGTTGTACGGAACTAAGCCCACGTACACACGGTCGGATATTCCAACCACAAAATCTGTCGGATTTTTTCCGATGGATTTTGTCCGAAACTGGTGTTGCATACACACGGTCGGACAAAGTTGTCGGAAAATCCGATCGCTCCGAACATGTTGACGTTCGTTGCGTACGACAGAACTACGTAGAGGCTAGTAGCCAATAGCTTTGGTCTCCTAATTTGATCTGAGCATGCGTGGCACTTTGTCCGTCGGAATTCCCTGCACAGGATCGGAAAAAGTCAGATCGGATTTTGTTGTCGGAAAATTTGAGATCCTACTCTTAAATTTTTTCTGTCGGAATTTCCGTTCCGTTTTCCGTCAGATAGAGCCCACACATGATCGAATTTTCCAACAACATAATCCGATCGGACCTTTTCCGTCTGAATTTCTGACCGTGTGTACAGGGCATAAGAGACACCGCACTCAGTAGAGCCAGAGAAAACATTAAGATGATGGATGAGGAACCTGTTAAACCCAATGTAGAGGTGTCTTTTCCCTACATAGCTCTTAAAAATAACGTGCTTTACCAGGTGGTAAAGCAAGGGGAGGAGGCTAGTGGTTCCCAACCCCTATCGCCGGATGGTATTAGATTTAGCCCATGGTCATGTAATGGGTGGACATCTGGGTATAGAGAGAACCAAGGAGAGAATAACCCAGAGATTCTTTTGGCCTGGGTTACCTGCAGATGTCAAATAATATTGTGAGTCATGCCCAGAGTGTCAGTATTCTGCACTATCGCCCTATTTTTGCAGTCCGCTGGTACCGTTTCCAATAATTGAAGTGCCTTTTGAAAGAATTGGCATGGATCTGGTGGGACCAGTAGTAAAGTCTGCCCGGGGCCATCAGCACATACTGGTAATACTGGACTATGCCACACAATATCCTAAAGCCATTGCCTTGCGTAATACCTCAGCTAAGACTATTGCCAAAGAGCTTGTCCTGGTATTTAGTCGTGTGGCACAAGGTCCACCATTTATGTCCAGATTCACTAAAGAATTGTCTAGGTTGTTCAAAATCTCCCATCTCCGTACCTCTGTCTACCACCCCCAAAATGATGTTCTTTTGAAGAGATTTACCAAAACACTCAAAAACATGTTAAAAAAGGTGGTGGACAAAGATGGAAGAAATTGTTTTTTTTTTTTGTTGCTGCCGTACCTCAGGTTTGCCATACGAGAGGTCCCTCAAGCATCTACAAGGTATTCCCCATTTGAAATATTGTATGATAGACATCCCAGGGGATTGCTAGATGTCGCAAAAGAAACGTGGGAGAGAGAGACCACGCCTCTCCCCTTTTAAATGTACATGATCACACAAGTGGATTATTTTTCAGAGATTTCAGTTTATATACTTTTCATGCATCTTGTAACTAGACCACACAGTATACAGAGATGTACTGGTGGAATATCCAGGGAGGTACAGTCTCACCGGCCCATGGGCGAAAGATCAGTAGAGCTCGTTATACAGGAAGACCCCAGAGTTTCCACATGGTGTGGTAGTATGAGGAGTAAGCCTTAAATCTGAAAAAGAATCCACTTGTGTGATCATGTACATTTAAGAGGTCCTGAAGAAGCGGTCATTAATGCAAAACGCATTGACCCTAGTTCCTCATCTTGACAAACAGCTATACATGTTTGTAGTGGATAATGTTTTGCTGGTATCAAAAAAATTATGATTTCGTACATATTTTTTTCTTACATAAGTGTACTTGTGTGATCACTGGAGGGGTATTTAAGATCCTACTACCTACCTTTTGTTGCATTTTTTTGCCATTGTGACTCAATCCACCATAACATAAGACCACACACAGCCATGTTACATTGTTTTTCAGTTTTTTTGGAACATGACTACTTTTTATTTTATTTTTGTTATTTTTTTTTTTTTTTTCTTGGCTACGTCAGTTAAACTTGTGTGAGAGACCTAAATCAACTTATGCGTTCATCTCTGTCCCTTCTCGTTTTCACATCACTGTAGCCTTTTTTCTCTTTACATCCTGTTTCTTTTACTTATCGTTTTATTTGCTTCTTTTATCTGTGGATGTATTAAAGAATTTGATACTTTCGTCTTTAACATTTCAAATAAAAGGGCTGAAAGCCCACCTTAAGTATTTGGTCTTTTTATTTTATTGAAATAACCAATGTATACCCTTATCACCTATTCCCTCCCCTCCACCTCCCCTCCACCCACACCTCACAGCCTCACACAGTACTTTCTATATACTAAGTCTTTCTAATGCCGCGTACACACGAAGGGACTTTGTCCGCCGGACCTAGTCGAGCGGACAATCCGCCGGACTTTCCAGCTGGGCTTCGGCGGACTTGAAAGCGAATGGACTTGACCACACACGATCACGCTAAAAGTCCGGCGGTTCACGCGATGATGTACAGCACGTACGACGGGACTAGAAAAAGAAAAATCCTAGAAAAATACTTGCTACTGAGCATGCATCCTTTTTGGTCCGCCGGACCATACTACAGACGACCGTATTGTCCGCCAGACTGCCAAGTCCAGCGGATAATTTTAAAACAAAAACTTAAAACCTAGTCCGCCAGACTTTTGGGAAAAAAAGTCCGTCAAAGGCCCACACACGAGGGGATTGTCCGGCGGACTCGAGTCCAGCGGACAATCCCGCGGGAATGTCCCTTCGTGTGTACGCGGCATTACTCAATTTGACCTTTATCCAAGACCTATAACTGGGGCCTTAAAGCCTCTACGTAACTCCTGGTTTCTTTGAATTTTCTCCAACTCTCCCACTTTTCTTTGATGCCCTAATTTTTTTCCTCTATGTTGTGTTTCAGGCATTCCATAGTGTAAGTTTTCTCTACCTCATCTATCCATTCCCAGATAGGTGGACTTTCAAGTTCCTGCCATCTCTTCGGGATAAGTCTTTTTTGCAGCGTTTAATAGATGAGGGACAAGTGATCTTTTGTATTGTTCCGGCCCTTGTGTTGTAGCATGCATCAAGATTACCCATGGGTCGTTTTTCAGATCCATTTGAGTAATTGCCCTGATGTATACTATGATTTCTGCCCAGTATTTTTTAATTTTGTGGCATTTCCACCACAAATGGGCCACTGTACCCTTCTCCTTACAACCTCTCCAGCAGTCTGAGGAATTTCCTTGTTGATATTTGCTTGTTTTATCGGGGGTAGCATACCATGCTGTTATACATTTATAATTAATTTCTGCTGTCTTAGAATCTACTGCCGAAATATGGGTTAATTTCAAGATTTACCTTACAGTGGTCATGTCTATCTGTGAGCCTAACTGCCTTTCCTATCTTTTTATAAATGGCGGCACCTCAAGCCCATCCACCTCTACCAACAGTTTGTATATTTTAGAAATCATGTTTTTGGAATTTTCAACGGTAAAGATTTTTTCCAGTTGAGTCAAATCATCCTCTGTTCTAATCGGTTGGGGTAAGCTGCTGACGAAATGGCACAGCTGGAGGTACCGCCACCTATCTATCTTTAACAAATCCTTTTTCCTTTGTAATTCGTGAAGTGAACATGACTACTGTAGGAGGTACAGGCTTCTTGAAAAAGGATAGGATGACATTAGCCTTTTTTTTCAATTATCTTTTCTTTATCAAAGAAAAGATATTGTATTTTGGTTACTGAGTAGATGACTGCTACATCATCCCAGTGGGAACGTCAATGGGAACCTCAATGGGTCCTTCCACATGTGCAGTGATGCAACAGGACTGCTGGCACAAAAATCTATGGTGTGACACCAGCCTGAAAACAGAATTTCTAAAATGTGTAGGTAGTGGTGTAGGATTTAGACATCTTACATATCCTCCAGAGTCTGGAGGTCAGGTGAAGACTAATTTAGTCTAGGCACCACTTGATCGGAGTATATCAAAAGCAAGGAACAGCAAATGTTCAACATCGAAATAAAAGTTTTGAAGATTGTAACAAATGGAAGTAAAGCAACTCAATCCACCATAAAATAAGACCACACACAGCCATGTTATATTGTTTTTCCATTTTATTGCTTGTTCAGCAGTGGCCGCTACAGAGGATGACCCCCCCCCCCCTTCCATAGTAAAGAGATGGATTTGCAATAAACCAAAATGGAAGGTAGTGGTACACAGATACAATTATTTCTCATGATGTTCAGCTCTCCAAACTAAATAACATTTACATATTTATAAAAAAGCAGAAGAACTCAGATTACTTCCGTCACCAACAGACTGGTGTAAGTTCACAGCGAGAAGAGTTTAGTAGCTGCTACAGGCAAAACGCACTTAAGAATAAAATATTGGGCCTTTAAACAGGCAAGTCACAGTGTATCCAACGGAACTTAAAGTGTACCTGTCATTTCTTGAACAGCAATGGTGTGAGCAAAGCTTGGGACATGACTACTACAGGAGGTACAGGCTTGTTGAGTAAGGATGGGATGACTTGAGCCCTTTTTTCAATTATCTTTATTTTTTTCAGAAAATATATTGTATTTTGGTCACTGAGCAGATGACTGCTACATCATCCCAGTGAGAACATCAATGGGAACCCTAATGGGTCCTGCCACATGTGCAGTGATGCAACAGGACTTCTGGCACAAAACGCTTTGGTGTGACCCCCAGCCTAAAAACAGAATTTCTAAAATGTGTCGGTAGTGGTGCAGGATTCAGAAATCTTACATTTCCTCCAGAATATGGAGACCAGATGAAGACTTATTTGGTCTAGCCACCACTTGATTGGAGGATATCAAAAGCAAGGAACAACAAATGTATAAAATCAAAATACAAGTTTTGAAGAACGTAACAGATGGAAGTGAAGCAACCCTTAAATTCAGTTTGCTTTTTTTTTTAATTAAAAGCAGGTGCCAATGCATTTCGGGGGGCACATACTCCTAAACCCCCCAAAACGTGTTGGCATTAGTCTGTTTCAATAAATAAAGCCAACTTTGAGTTGCTTTGTTTCCATTTGTGGCACTCTTCATAACATTGTCCTAAAAAATAAAAAAAACAAAAGTGATGATTGACAAAGATTTAGCTTGAGCCGAGTCAGAACAATAAGATATGACTTCTGATTGGTTGGTATGGCTTACTGGATTGGGGACCTTGCTAGTTGCCTTCTGGACAGAACCAGTACTTGTAAGCAATTGTCTCCTTTTCTATATCAATGCCTGCCCTATTGATTTTTGAGCAGGTGATTTCACAAGATGCTGTTAAATCTGCCACACTTGGGGACAATCTGCCAGGAAACCAGGCAACCCCTAACTTTTTTTTCCCCGGGATCTTGCACTCTTTTTAGAGCCACAGCTTTTTTTGAAAGTCATATTTTTAACATCAAAAAAAATCAGTAGGTTGCGTTGTCTGTGGCCTTACAACGAAGACCACATGGTGGTAATGGAATAATCAAAGCCCCCCCCAGTTTAAGTCACTGGACCTGTTGGAAATCTGACTGCAATGAATAGAAGTCCTGGGGGTTTTACGTCCTAACAATGTAGTAAGACCTAGTAGACATGTGCAATTCGTTTCGTTTTTCGTTTTTTTTCGTTATTTTCGTTCGTTCGTTTTCATACCAATGAACGAATCGTTCGAAATCGATTAACGAATCATTAGAATCGAACGAATCCGAAAAAAAATAAATTAGAAACAACGAATGTACTAATGAAGAAAATCCGAAAAAACGAAAACGAACGAAAAAATTCGTACATGCGTAACTTTTTTTTTGTTGAATTGGTAATTTTCCGTGTCCCTTACAATGGCGCTGCTAAACGTGCTTCGAATGGATTGAACAAAAAAATTCGTACATTCGTAACTTTTTTTTCGATTCGTAACTTTTTTTTTTTCGATTCGTAACTTTTTTTTTTTTTCCGATTTGTAATTTTCCGTGTCTCTATTGAACCAAAAAATTCGTACATTCGTAACTTTTTTTTCGATTCGCAACTTTTTTTTTCGATTCGTAAATTATTAAAATGTAATAATAGCATACACATTACATAAAATTATGAATTATGCTCCGATTACGAATCTACGAATGTTACGAATGTACGAATAAATATGAATGCGTGCGAAAATTAAACTAACGAAAAAACAAATCAACGAAAAAATAACTCTTACGAATGTACGAATCGTTACGAATACGAACACCGACGACTTACGAATGTACGAATCGTTACGAATCCGAACACCGATGACTTACGAATGTACGAATCGTTACGAATCGACGGAAACGAAAAAAACAAAACGAAAATAAATGAATTTTTTTGTTGTGCACATGTCTAAGACCTAGGCATTGTATGTCTGTGAAGGTTCTCATTTATCCGGGTTATAAAAGCAGTTGGTCACATTCAGTTTATCCTGTAATGTTGAAGATGTTTCGTAGTTTATCCAGGCCACATCTTTAGTTATAATTAGTGTCAGGAAGATACCCCCACAGCCTATGCACCTACTACGCACCTACTACGCTTTTAACGTTCCAACTTTTTTTTTTTCTGCGGACTAGGACTTGCTCATTATCTAAGCCAAGGGTCTCCAAACCTTCTAAACAAAGTGTCAGTTTATTTTCCTTCAGAATTTGAAGGGGCCAGATTGTGGCTAGTAGGAGTAGAAAATATCTTGACGTCGGTAACAATACCCCCATCATTGGTGTCAGTGAGAGGAATATTGCCACATCGTTGGTGTCAGTGGGGAGAACAGTGGCCCATCGTTGGTGTCAGTTGGGAGAACAGTGCCTCATCGTTGGTGTCAGTGGAAGGATCAGTGTCCCATCATTTGGTGTCAGTGGAAGGATCAGTGTCCCATCATTTGGTGTCAGTGGGAGGTATAGCGCCCCATCGTAGGTGTCAGTAGAAGGAATATCGCTCCATCGTTGCTGTCAGTGGGAGGAATAGCACCCCATCGTTGCTGTCAGTGGGAGGAATATTGCCCCATCATTGCTGTCAGTGGGAGGAATAGCGCTCCATCATTGCTTTCAGTGGGAGGAATAGTGCCCCCTCGTTGCTGTCAGTGCGAGGAAAAAATGTCCCGTCATTGGTATCAGTGGAAGGAATAGCGCCCCCTCGTTGCTATCAGTGGGAGGAATAGCATCCCATCGTAGGTGTCAGTAGGAGGAATAGCGCCCCATCATTGCTGTCAGTGGGAGGAAAAGTGTCCCGTCGTTGGTGTCAGTAGGAGGAATAGTGTCCCGTCGTTGGTGTCAGTGGGAGGAATAGTGTCCCATCGTTGCTGTCAGTGGGAGGAATAGCGTCCCATCGTTGCTGTCAGTGGGAGGAATAGCGTCCCATCATTGGTATCAGTAGAAGGAATAGCACCCCATTGTTGCTGTCCGTGGCAGGAATTGTTCCCCATTGTTATTGTCACTGGGATTCAAAGTGCCCCAAGAGCAAGATAAAGGCAAGCAATAGGGCCACATCCGCCCCCAGTATGGAGACCACTGATCCAATCTTTGCCATGTTAAATGGGGGCCTGTAGAAAGGGTTGCCGATTTCTCCATTTTACAATAGGGTTATATATTTAGCCACTTAAGGCACATTCAGGCTCATTCTTAGAAAGCACAAAGCGACAGCCGATTGGCTGCCATGATTTACCACATTTTTGCGCACTACTGCTACTTTTACACTGCGTTACTCCATGCGGCGGAGTTCATCTGGACAAGATGACAGGGACACTTTAAGGCAACAGCGCCATTGAGTTTTTTTTAATTCACATATACAAAAGCAAAAAAACAGGCTGGACTTAAAGATTCCAACATACCAAAATAAAAACAGTCACTGCACAGCAAATACAATAAAGTTTTCAAACTGTAAAATAGACTTTAGATAAACTATGCATCATAAAGAGATTTCCGTCATCTATTTACAATTCACATTGTATCAAAAAAAAGTACATTCATTTTTTTTTTTTTATGTGCTATTACAGAACCATATATACAAGATACTGTACAACGTGGATTTCTTCAGTGATTGGCCTTCAGCGATTGGCCAGGATCCTAAAAAAGGTACAACTTCGGTTGGCACAGGCTTGTCTATGAGCTCTTATTTAAGGGGCCAGCTTCACCACAAGGTGAGTTTTTTTTAGCTTGGGGTGGGACTGTGCCGTATCTCTGCAGAGAGACTGCTGCTTCCAAACAGAGAGCAAGAGTTCTTCTCTGCATTTAGCTGGCAGAGGACAGGCTTTTCTATGCAGGCTGTGGCTGTTTCTAAAGAAAACAAAATTGAAAAAATCTTTGCACCCCTTTTTGTTATGATGTACCTGGAATGTATCTAGCTGATTTAAAATGTAAAATTCAGTTAGGCTTTAAAGAAAATCTCCCGAGGAAGCCTGACTTTTTTTTTTTGGAATGGTATCGTGGTAGCTGTTAGGAGCTGGAAATTCTGCTGGAGATATACAAGATGCCAGTTTGTGATTCCCCTTATCAGCACCCATGCAAAATCAACAGAGCTGAATACTAAAAAAAAAAAAACAACGCCTAATAAAACCTAATTTGGAGTTATAGATAGTAATACAATAAAGAAATAAAGCACAAAACTCACAGCAAAAAATAAAAATAGGAAACTAATGAATAAAACACACATCTCTGGTCATAATGCTAACCCATAACAATCTTAACAATACATTTTGCTTTTTTTTTTTTTCCATTTCACGTAAAAAAAATAAAAAATAAAAATAAAATAAAATAAAAAAAAAATAAAAAGGTTTTATTATTTTTGAAAGGAAATCTAGAATTTGGAGTTTCACTGTTCAGGAATTAAGAGGAAATCTTCCAATGGACACCCTTGCCCCCGTTGCTATCTAAAAGGAGATGTTCCCTCACTTCAAAGAGATTAATTCTCACTTCTTGTGTCTGCACATCTCTGGTCATAATGCTAAAAATTTTATTTTTTAAAGGGGGAAAAAAAAAAAAAGCAAAATATGGTGTTCAATACGTTTTTGCTTTTTTTTTTCCATTTCACGTAAAAAAAAAAAAAAAAAAAAAAAAAAAGGAAAAATTAAAGCGTTTTATTATTGTTGATGAGAAAAAAATATATAAAAAATATATGTGTTGACTGCGCTACCCCTTGTATTATGTGTTTTTACAAGGGGTAGCGCAGTCAACACATATATATTTTTTATATATTTTTTTCTCATACTTTTTTACAGGTTTTGATTTTAGTAGAACCTTATTTGACTGCAGCACACCACACAAACTCACACATCTTCACAAATTTGGATGGTTTGATTATAATATTATTTCAATTTGGTAGACACTTATTTTAGTATTATTGTTGATGGGTAGAGGCTGGATAAATCCCTTTGGGTGGCTTAGGAATGGAAAAGATAACATCATTTTTTTTTTTTTTTGTCATCAGTAGCAGTTACCTGAACAATAATAATAGTATTATTTCCCTTTTTTTTTTTTTTTTTTTTTTTAAAAGGGATATATTCAGTTCATATAAGGTTTACTTACTGCATGTCCTATTATTTCTTGTTATTCAATGATGTATTCTGAGTTAAATCACAAAAAATATTATGTTTTTGCCTCTTAAAATATCGCCAATGGGTTGACAATAATTGAGCCAATCACAAATAATTGTGACACTGTGAGCAGATAGCAAAAAAAATTAAAATTTTAATAAAAATGTAACCAGTCAGTCTTAAGATTTCATGAGCCAAAACACCATTTTTTTTTTTAAATAAAAATTTGCAATATTTTAAGTGTATCTAATTTTTTATTTGTTTGCATTCTGGATTAAATGTGGAAGGATTAGCACATATGATCATTTTTTTTTTTTCGGTATTTGTGCACTAGGAAAATTCACCCTCTCTATTTGTTCTGGTGACTATTGCATTCTAAAAATTGAAAGGAAATCAAAAATGTTGAGTTTTCACTGTAAATTGAATTAAGATAAAATCTTCCAATGCCCCTGTTGCCATCTAAAAGGAGATCTTCCCTCACTTCAAAGAGATAAATTCTCACTTCTTTTGTCTGCACAGACAGCCAAAAAAAAGTCAATTATTTTATCTATTTTCTAGGGCTGTGGAAATTAAAGATTAATTCCTATATTAATCGTAAATTTTTTTGATCAATCAAATTTTTTTTCATCAATCAAATTTTTTTCATCAATCAAAACTCTTTTGATCGGTACTCACCTCTCCGCCGGCTTCCGGGTCTTCAGGGAGTTCCATCGGAGATCCGGTGACGTCACAGACATCGACGTCACCAGACTCCTCCCCCCATCCGTCTGCTAACGCAGGGAATGGGGGAGGAGTCCGGTGACATTGAAGTTCTGATTGAACGTAACGCGTACGGGGGAGGAGCTACGCATGGCGTCACCCGCTGCTGCCCTACAGAACTAACACGATTGTCGGCTTTACATGCTGTGTTTTTATCATCTTTATGTGAGTAGTTGGTGTTTGAACACAAAAATGAAATCTTATACTTAAGCGGTGAGCACTTAGATCTTTTCTTTCTACCCATGATCTGGCGTCCTTGCTGAGATCTAAGGAGACGTGAGAGAAGTTTATGGTCCGTGTTAACCCTTTTGATACCCGCTTGCATGACCACCTGTTTGCACAGGGGTCCATGCCATAGGGTGAGAGTGATTAGTTAGACCGGAGGTGGAGGGATTGTCACGCTTCTGTGGAAAAAAAATGTACTTACGTCAGTGCTACAGTTTGAATTTAAAATGTATTTGTGTGAACTGTGAAGTTAAGTCATGGATTGTGGAAACTAACTAGTGTCGGGTGATTGTATATAGTGTATACCACATTTACCACTGACTAATGCCAAAACCCAAAAAATTCTTTCACATGTTTTTGCTCCTTTAAAATATCACTGACTGGTTAATAATAATTTTGGCAATTACGAATAATTATGACAATTTAATCTCTAAATTAAAAAAAGATTTTATGAGCCAAAACACCAGTTTGTAAAAAAAATAAAAAAAAAATAAAAGAATTAAAAAGTGTGTCTATTGTTTTTTTTTTTTGTTTGTTTTGGATTAAATGTGGAAGGATTAGCATACTTCATTTGTTCCCAATTAGTGCCTCAGGAAGTACTGAAGTCAGAGGATCAATAGGGCAGTTGCGTAATTAGCCATTTTAGAAGAAGGTTGGCAATGGCACTCTACATTGTAAAGAGTTCCATTAAATGCCCACGTCCTGGGCTGTCACCCTCATCCTTGCTTCATTACTTACTAGGGCTCACCCACCATGCCTTTTTTATTTTATTTTATTTTTTTATCACATCTCCCTAAACTATCCAGTGATTCCAGATATGGGGGGGGGGGGGGGGCACGCTATCTCTTCCTTTGGCCCAATAGAAACATTTCAGAGTCTTATTAAAGTGCACCTCTGGCTCAGGAGTAAGGCTCGATTCACATCTATGCATGTTGCTTTTGAGCGTTTTTGCAGTGCTTTTTGCGATGCTTGCCGCGTTTTTAACGCGATTTTGGCGCGATTTGCATTTTTGTATTTTTTATTTTACTTTTTTTTTTTACACTGTGGTTGCTTAGCAACCAGCTATATACAGTGTAAAAAAAAAAAACAACGCAAAATCGCGGCAAAAACGCAGTACTTGCGCTTTGGATGTGGGTCCATTGACTTCTATTACATGCAAAACGCTGCATTTTGCATGAAAAAAAAAGTCCCCAACCCTTTCCAAAAACGCAGAGGCACAAAAATGCATTGATGTGAACATGTTCCATAGGAACCCATGTTAAAAAATTTCCCTGCATTTCTGCAAAATGCAAAATGCATCAAAAAACGCGCTAGTGTGAATGGAGCCTAAATGGTATAAGGGAACCAGAATGTAACTGAAACACATGTACTTTATGTTGTTGGAATGATCCTAAAATATTATTATTACATTTTAACTAAAATAAACAAAAAACTTAAACTAAAATTAAATAAAATAGAGGAAAATACATAAAATAAAAATAAAAACGTAGAAAAAAAATAGGAAAATAGCAAAAACTGCATACTAAACAAAAAAAAAAAAAAAAAAAAGAAAAGCCAATTTTCGTATGTGATTGCTGCAACTGACCTTGCCAGGATAATAAATGCAAAGCCTGCTCTGTACACAGAGAGTTGATGGCTTACAGAATTTTAGGTGGCAAGTCTCTGACCTTTCATTGATCTCTCCAGAACTAGGCACTTTGTGCAAATATTCACAAATCAAAGCTTGTCTCTGACATGTTCTTTAAAAGCTGAACTCCAAATATCATCTAAATCCATTCATTGTGAGCAGTGTTCTTCTTGAATCTCTGTGAACTTTGTGTATTTCCTGCAGATCTGTGCAGTAATCTACTGTGAGACTTTTCCTGTAATAAAGACCGCTCACTGCTGCGCTCTCTCCTTGTGCAGGGTGATTGGTCTCGTCTAGACATGTGCAATTCGTTTCGTTTTTTTCGTTTTCCGTTTTTTTTCGTTATTTTCATTCGTTCGTTTTCGTACGAATGAACGAATCGTTCGAATCGTACGAATCCGATTAACGAATCATTCGAATCGAACGAATCCGAAAAAAACTAATTAGAAACAACAAATGTACTAATGAAGAAAATCCAAAAAACGAAAACGAACGAAAAAATTTGTACATTCGTAACTTTTTTTTTTTGTTGAATTGGTAATTTTCCGTGTCCCTTACAATGGTGCTGCTTAACGTGCTTCGAATGGACTGAACAAAAAAATTCGTACATTCGTAACTTTTTTTTCGATTCGTAACTTTTTTTTTCGATTCATAACTTTTTTTTTTTTTTCGATTTGTAATTTTCCGTGTCTCTATTGAACAAAAAAATTCGTACATTCGTAACTTTTTTTTTCGATTCGTAACTTTTTTCTTCGATTCGTAACTTTTTTTTTCGATTCGCAAATTATTAAAATGTAATAATAGCATACACATTACATAAAATTATGAATTATGCTCCGATTACGAATCTACGAATGTTACAAATGTACAAATAAATACGAATGCGTCCGAAAATTAAACTAACGAAAAAACGAATCAACGAAAAAATAACTCTTACGAATGTACGAATCGTTACGAATCTGAACACCGACGACTTACGAATGTACGAATCGTTACGAATCAACGGAAACGAAAAAAACGAAACAAAAAAAAACAAATTTTTTTCGGAAACGAAAAAAACGAAATGAAAATAAACAAATTTTTTTGTTGTGCACATGTCTAGTCTCGTCTCTGCCCCCTCCTGTAGTTTTCTGCCTGTAGCGGGTGGAGCCTACTGGACCCCTTATGACAGGTCACGGTAACTCTATAGGCCCCTCCGATCCACCCAGATGGAAGGGAACGAATCCCCTTCTATTTTTTATTTTTTTTGAGGATTGGATTGGAGGCAGGAGGGATCTGCTGCTCTGTAGAGGTGAATTGAGGGTCCGATTGGGTAGGGCCGATCGTGTGAAAAGGGCCTAAACTGCTTTCACACTGATGTGCTGTGGTTTACCCACACCGCGGGTGCAGCATAGGGCACCTGTGTCTATCCTGCGGGTTAACTGAACTTTGCCATACACTCTGCCTGTGGCAAAAGCCGGCGGTGCACAGGAAGCATCGACTTATGGGGCTCTGCTCTGCAGCCGCTTTCTTCCTCTATCACCAGCTTCATTCACAACACTGATGCTGTGGTATAACAGGTTGGCAACCTGCGATCTAGGCTTGCTGACCCAAAATTCCAGAGCAGGAGGTCGCAGGCCACATCAGAGGGCTCCGTGGGCCACTGGTTGGCCACCCCTGTCCTAAGCCAAGGAAAAGTGATTGAATAATATGGGTGTAACATGTAACATGGTGCAAAAGGTGGAATTGGCCTTGGAAATGAAACAGTGGACTGTCCAGTTGTCACAATTGTAAGGACCTGGTAATTTTGCAGACAGTGCTTTCACATTTTTTTGTTGGAATTAAAATGGGCATTTAGGGTGCATATGCTCTTTTTTTGGGGGATGCGTTCCTTAACTTGAGTTACTACTGCTTATGCCAGTTGCTGTTGAACAAGTTCTAGCAGAGTGTGCTCAAAGAGGTAGGTTTTGGAGTTATAAATAATTTACAACGCAACCAATCACCAGGAGGTAGGTGCTGGTGAGGTGAGCTTGGGAGATGTTAATTATTTGGCATGTGCCTTGCCACATGGTCTTCACGCCTGGGCAGCTTGCCCCTGGGGATGGTGTGTTAAACTCTGGTTCGCTCTGCGCCAAAGCCCTGGGGGGGTTGTAGGCTATCAAAGAAGCTGGCTTGTTGAAAGCAACCTCATCTTGGTAGGATTGTACACCTTGAGAAAGTACCCACTTAATGAATGTGGTGACTGAGCGGCTAAGAGAGACATTTACGGAAGTGACTTCTCAGCTCCCCTACCTTAGAAACCTATAATCAAGACAACACTAGAACCTAGATCTCCAAAGAAGCCGAAGTCCTATGAGGTAACCAGTCGGCATGGTCCATGAGACTTCTCATTTCCCCTATCTTTGTAAATCTATAATCAAGACAATGGTAGAACCTAGATCTCTAAGAAGCTGAAGTTATACAACGGAGTCCATGGGAGTTCTCAGTTCTCCTACCTTAGAAACCTATAATCAAGACAACACTAGAACCTAGATCTCCAAAGAAGCTGAAGTCCTATGAGGTAACCAGTCGGCATGGTCCATGAGACTTCTCATTTCCCCTATCTTTGTAAATCTATAATCAAGACAATGGTAGAACCTAGATCTCTAAGAAGCTGAAGTTATACGAGGGAGTCCATGGGAGTTCTTAGTTCTCCTACCTTAGAAACCTATAATCAAGACAACATTAGAACCTAGATCTCCAAAGAAGCTGAAGTCCTATAAGGTACCCAGCAGGCATGGTCCTTGAGACTTCTCATTTCCCCTATCTTCGTAAATCTATAATCAAGACAATGGTAGAACCTAGATCTCTAAGAAGCTGAAGTTATACAACGGAGTCCATGGGAGTTCTCAGTTCTCCTACCTTAGAAACCTATAATCAAGACAACATTAGAACCTAGATCTCCAAAGAAGCTAATGTCCTATGAGGTAACCAGCAGGCATGGTCCATGAGACTTCTTATTTCCCCTATCTTTGTAAATCTATAATCAAGACAATGGTAGAACCTAGATCTCCAAAGAAGCTGAAGTCCTGTGAGGTAACCAGCAGGCATGGTCCATGAGACTTCTTATGTCCCCTATCTTTGTAAATCTATAATCAAGATAATGGTAGAACCTAGATCTCCAAAGAAGCTGAAGTCCTATGAGGTAACCAGCAGGCATGGTCCATGAGACTTCTCATTTCCCCTATCTTTGTAAATCTATAATCAAGACAATACTAGAACCTAGATCTCCAAAGAAGCTGAAGTCCTGTGAGGTAACCAGCAGGCATGGTCCATGAGACTTCTTATTTCCCCTATCTTTGTAAATCTATAATCAAGACAATGGTAGAACCTAGATCTCTAAGAAGCTGTAGTTATATGAGGGAGTCCATGGGAGTTTTCAGTTCTCCTACCTTAGAAACCTATAATCAAGACAATGCTAGAACCTAGATCTCTAAAAAGCTGAAGTCCTAAGAGGTAACCATCCATCATAGTCCATGGGAGTTGACAGAGAGCATCAAAGCCTTTAAAGAGGATTGAAGCTTAACCTATTATTAAGATTATTTGCACTTGAATTACCCTGATTTGTTCCTGTTCCTCACCTTCTCTGCAATATTTAAAACTTTTCAATAAACACATTTTTTTGTACCATCTTATGTCCAAAAAAATAAAAACAACCCTACGATCGATGTTCCTGGAGCAGTTCAGTCATGTAAGTAAATGGTTACATCCACAATGTAACCAGTTTCCTATCTGGTTGTCATTTGTTGTAACCTGTTGTTATTTCGATATTTCCTATGGCACAGAAAGCGCCTCGATAACATTATTCTAGGTGTCTCAAATAGCTTAGTTACTTTCACTTTTACATCACCCATCTATGTATCCATCTTTACAATTTTTATTCCAGTAGGAGTTGGCAGGAGGCAAATTGAGCAGGCTAATTCAGCTTTGTTACTAATGCCACCCATTTCTAGGAGCATTCAGAGAAATTTGCTTGGCCAAACTAGAAAAGTATTGTCTCCAAAAAGTTTAAGGTCTGTAGCAGTGCCCACTCCCAGCAAGATCTGCCTGGTACGTCTCTTGTGGGATTTTGAAGATGGAATCGAATTGGGTGCTATAGGTAAAAAGGCACCTTTGGCTTCCCCCATATTCCCGGAAAACCAAGTAATTTTTTTTCCTAGAATGATGTTAGTAAGGAGCTTGGCTTGGGTAGGAGGCAGTGGACAAGCCACTATATTAATTTTGCAAGGGGTTATTCTATATACACTTTATTGTCAAATGTATTGGGACGTCTGCCTTTACACGCCCATGAACGTTAATGGCATCTCAGTCATAGTCCATAGGGCTCAAAATTGAGTTGGCCCACCCTTTGCAGCTATAAAAGCTTCAACTCTTCTGAGAAGGCTGTCCACAAGGTTTAGGAGTGTGTCTATGGGAATGTTTGACCATTCTTCCATAAGTGCATTTGTGAGGTCAGGCACTGATGTTGGGTGAGAAGGCCTGTCTCACTGTCTCCACTCGGAATTTATCCCAAAGGTGTTCTATCGGGTTGAGGTCAAGACTGTGTGCAGGCCAGTCAAGTTCCTCCACCCCAAACTTGCTCATACGTGTCTTTATAGACCTTGCTTTATGCACTGGTCCAAATCATTTCGTGGAGGGGGGATTATGGTGTGGGTTTTTATTTAGGGGTTGGGCTTGGCCCGTCAGCATACCAAGACATTTTGGACAATTTCATCCTCCCAACTTTGTGGCAACAGTTTTGGGGACGGCCCCTTCCTGTTCCAACATGACTGCACACCAGTGTACAAAGCAAGGTCCATAAAGACATGGATGAGCGAGTTTGGGGTGGAGGAACTTGACTGGCCTTCACCTGACCTCAACCCAATAGAACACATTTGGGATGAATTAGACTGAGAGCCAGGACGTCATCAGTGCCTGACCTCACGGAAATGTGCTTCTGGAAGAAACATTCCCATAGACACACTCCTAAACCTTGTTCACAGCCTTCCCAGAAGAGTTGAAGCTGTTATAGCTGCAAAGGGTGGACCAACTCAATATTGAACCCTACAGACTAAGCCCCCGTACACACGGTCGGAAATTCCGACCACAAAATCCTTAGGATTTTTTCCGACGGATTTTGTCCGACACTGGTGTTGCATACACACGGTCGGACAAAGTTGTCGGAAAATCCGATCATTCTGAACGTGGTGACGTTCGTTGCGTAGGACGGAACTACGTAGAGGCTAGTAGCCAATAGCTTTGGTCTCGTAATTTGATCTGAGCATGCGTGGCACTTTGTCCGTCGGAATTCTCTACACACGATCAGAAATAGTCAGATCTGATTTTGTTGTCCGAAAATTTGAGAGCAGGACCTCAAATTTTTCCCGTCGGAAAAAGTCAGATGGAGCCCACACACGGGCGGATTTTCTGACAACATGGTCCGATCGGACATTTTCCGTCGGAATTTCCGACCGTGTGTACGGGGGCTAAGACTGGGATGCCATTTAAGTTAATGTAAAGGCAGGTGTCCCAATGCTTTTGACAATTTAGTGGGTGTATATATATATATATATATATATATATATATATATATATATATATATATATATATATATATATATATATATATATATATATATATATATATATATATATATATATATATATATATATACACACACACACACGGTGTGTATATATATGTAAAGATGGTACTGTGGCAGGAGTTTATAGTACCATAGCACAACCTACAACTACTACATTGGAAAAAAAAAAAAAAACTACTAGTACCCAACCAGTACCTAATGATATTTTGGCACACCAACATTCATTTCTTCATATGGCATTACTGAATATTTGCATATTTGCCCCCACACACTAAACCTATCAAAGAGGGACCTTAGCCAAACTTGATTTGTGTTGAATAGGGTGGGGAAGAGTCAGAATCTCTGTCTGTTTTTATTTCTCTCTGTTTTCCAGTTCGGTGAGATTACCCTCCCCAGCTTCCTGTACCTGTCTTCCAACATGGACCACAGGAAAAATATGACACAGGTGCTAAACCTTCCCCACTGTACCCAAAAAGCAGCTATCGATTGGCATTCCACTTTACTGATTTTAACAAAAACTTTTACATGAGCATATACTACATAACACTCTAAAATAACTCCCAATATATATATATATATTACATAAAATTTCTAATCTATTTCCAAGTTGTTTGGCATTTAAGAACATTTGTTAAATAAACTTAATTTTTTTTATTATTTTTTTAAAGAGAAGCTTATCCTTTTTATCCTAAAATAAATTCTTTTTTTTTTTTTCTTTTTTTTTTTAGCTATTGTAAAATACTTTATCATTTTATACCTTTTTCTTTTAAATCTTGGCACAAGAGTGAAACTGCGAGTACTCCAATAAAAATAGAAATTAAATAAAATTAAATGGTAGTTTAAAAAAAAAAAAAGATGTCTGAATATAATATGGATTCTATAATACGAGTGGAGAAACGTTCTAGATGAAAAATTAGACCTAAAAAAGGGACAAAAATATTTGTTTCAACCCCTTTTTTGTGCATTATTTCACTTTGAAGCTACATTTCGATTTACTTACCGCTATATAAAGTTTTTTTTTCTTCCCTTTTTTTTTTTTTTTTTTTAACACAAAAAGCACCCTGAAAACCCAGCATCACGTCTGGTTCTGAAATGACTAAAAACAGCACGATTTGTACATAGACAATAAACGCTGCCTTTCTAGCTTATGTTGAGCGGCGCGGCGCTCATTTCTGTGTCATTCTGCGACACCCATACAAATTTATTTGTGTAAATGTCCTTTCTTAGTCTGTACTCATTTTTTTATATTTAATAAATATGTTTTTTTTTTTTTTGTTAAAAGCTTCCTTGTTTTCGAAGACTTGCTCAAAAAAAAAAAAAAAAAAAAGACATTCCAGTATAAAGGCGAGTCCGAAGTCTTCTAAATGAATTATTTTTGGGAAAAAAAACAAAAAAAAAAAAGTTCCCTTTTGCCCCAGGGACTCAAAAGGGTTTAAGACGCAAGTCACGCAGCTCCATAAAGTGCAATTCCGAAACAATGAGCGCTCACATTTTCCATCGGCTAACTTGGCTCCGTGGTGGAGACAACACCTTTTGGGCACAATGTCTTGCCCGTAAGTTCCCTCCTGACTTTTCAAGCTTTAGACCAAGGAAAACTCCGCTTGGAAACTGGAACATCTCCTCGTCTTTGGACTGCATTTGGTCAACATGGAAATTTGGGTGCTGAAGTTGGTTCCGTTGCTGCCGCCTAGCGATGGGTGGTGATACTTCATGTCCTTTCCCATGAACCTCTCGAGATTCCACCGTCTCCATTTCCTTTTTAACTCAGCTTGTACCTATGGTATTATAAAGAGAAAAAAAAGTTATCAGCTAATCCCATCGTTAGATAAGAGTTTTGTTTCTTGAGTTTCAGGACTTTTTGTGTATTAAAAGGAGGTAAAGACTCTGGAGAGTGAAACTTATGCCACGCACGATCGGGAATTCGGCCAGCAAAAGTCCGATGAGAGCTTTTGGTCAGAAAACGCGACCGTGCGTTTTCTGACCAAAACTCTTTAATCTCCCTCCTTTAACCACTTGAAGACAAGGCATTTTTTGGCACTTTTTGTTTCCATGTGAAAATCTTTTTTTTTTTTTTTTGCTAGAAAATTTGTTAGAACCCCCAAAAATATTATATATATATATATATATATATATATATATATATATATATATATATTTTATGCGGTGCCCTAGAGCAGGCTTTCTCAACCTTTTAACCCTAGAGGAACCCCAAAAACAATTTTCATGTCTCGAGGAACACTTACTAAAACCAAATCATCATAAAACCAAATCAGCTTAATAAGAACAATGCTCCTTACATTGGTGGTCAATAGGAAGAATTTCCCCCTTAAAGTGGTGTTTAGAATGCCACCCTTAACCACTTTCAGACCGGACCATTTTGCTGGCTTAAGACCAGACCACTTTTTGCGAATGTTACGTTCCATTCGTTTAGATGCGGCATTCATTAATTCCGATAATTCGTAGCTTCAGATAAATTCCGTTTCATTACGTTCACTAACAGTCAAATTTGAAAGGAAATTCCAATACCTATAATTTAATAGTTAGTTATTCTTTTGAATTTTTGGATTTTCTTCCTTGTTTTTGGATTATTATTATTGTAATTATTATTAATTCGTTACATTCCATTTGTTTAGATACGGCATTTGTTATTTCGGATAATTCGCAACTTTGGATAAATTCGTATTCGTTACGCAAACTAACAGCCACATTTGAAAGGAAATTCAAATACCTATAATCTAATAGTTAGTAATAGTTAAGTTATTTCAGATTTTCGGGTTTTTGAATTTCCGAATTTATGAATTTACAAATTTTCAAATTTACTCATTTTCAAATTTATGAATTTTCTAATTTTCAAATTTTTTGAATTTTACAAATTTTCGAATTTACGAATTTCCAAATTTTTCAAATTTACAAATTTTTTTCAAATTTACAATTTTTTTTCAAATTTACAATTTTTTTTCAAATTTACAATTTTTTTTCAAATTTACAATTTTTTTTTCAAATTTACAAATTTTTTGAATTCACAAATTTTCGAATTTTTGGAATTTACGAATTTACAAATTTACGAATTTTCGTATTCGTTACGTTCACTAACAGCCACATTTGAAAGGAAATTCAAATACCTATAATCTAATAGTTAGTAATAGTTAAGGTATTTCAGATTTTCGGGTTTTTGAATTTCCGAATTTATGAATTTACAAATTTTCAAATTTACTCATTTTCTAATTTACTCATTTTCTAATTTATGAATTTACTAATTTTCAAATTTTACAAATTTTCGAATTTTGGAATTTACAAATTTTTCAAATTTACAAATTCTTTGAATTTACTAATTTTCACATTTTTTGAATTTACGAATTTACAAATTTACGAATTTTTCGCATTTATGAATTTCAGAATTTTTCAAATTTACGAATTTTTAGGAATTTACAAATTTACGAATTTTCGTATTCGTTACGTTCACTAACAGCCACATTTGAAAGGAAATCCAAATACCTATAATCTAATAGTTAGTAATAGTTAAGGTATTTCAGATTTTCGGGATTTTACTCATTTTCTAATTTATGAATTTACTAATTTTCAAATTTTACAAATTTTCGAATTTTGGAATTTACAAATTTTTCAAATTTACAAATTCTTTGAATTTACAAATTCTTTGAATTTACTAATTTTCACATTTTTCGAATTTACGAATTTACAAATTTACGAATTTTTCGCATTTATGAATTTCAGAATTTTTCAAATTTACGAATTATTGAATATAAATATTTATGAATATGAATATTCTGAAAAATTTGTTAAACGGGTTTTCATTAATTTGGATATTTCCGAATGAACAAATTTGTCGAAATTTGTTCAAAAACGAATTGCACATGTCTAATAGAGAAAGAATAGTGAGTAATCGTTTGTCACTTTAGGACAGGAAATATGTTATTGGCAGGATCATCAGGTGAAAATAAATGGAAAAAACTAAAAAAAAAAGACGACATCACATCTAAGGACTGATAAGCCACAATACATGTTTTTTTTTTTTTTTATTAGTTTAGACACGCTTTAACGTTTATTTATTTTTTTTTGTTGTTTTATAAACAGAATTTCCCTTACCTCTCCATTCAGGAAGCAATAGAGAACCGCCACAACAAAACCCTGAAAAAAAAAGCGGGATTAAACATGATGAGGATGGACACGGCACTTTGTCAAAGAACAAAGATACATACTTTTTTATGATACATTTCCTTTATTTTTATTATCTTTAGTATAATATTTGGTAACACAACAATAACTATAAGGCTGCTTTCACACTGGGGCGGTTTTCAGGCGGTACAGCGCTAAAAATAGCGCCTGTACACCGCCTGAAAAAACCGGCCCCATTCACTCCAGTGTGAAAGCCGGCGGGCTTTCACACTGGAGCGGTGCGCTAGCAGGACGGTAAAAAAAGTCCTGCTAGCAGCATCTTTGGAGCGGTGAAGGAGCGGTGTATTTACCGCTCCTATATCGCTCCTTCCCATTGAAATCAATGGGAAACCGCGGGGATACCGCCCGCAAACCACCGCTGCAGCGGAGGTTTTTAACCCTTTTGCGGCCGCTAGCGGGGGTTAAAACCACCCCACTAGCGGCCGCATACCGCGGGTAAAACGATGGTAAAGCAGCGCTAAATATAGCGCTGCTTTACCGTCGCCGCCCCGCCCCAGTGTGAAAGCAGCCTAAGAGAATAGGGATGGGCCCGGTGTTCGATTCAAACCCATGTTCGAATCGAACATCGGCCATTCGTCAAGCCCAGAACTATGTGGGCCGTTAGCATCAAATTCGTGTGATGCGAACGGTCCACAATACACTGCGCCAGTCGCAGTGTCTTGCTGGCTGATGATTGGCCAAGCATGCACTGTGACCCCGCATGCTTGGCCAATCATAGAGCCAGCGGCGAGGAGAGCAATAATTGGCCACAGGCAGGATGACTGTGGTTAAGAAGTTGCCCGTTGGAAAAAGCTGCAAAATACTCAAATCCAACAGCGCCATTGTTCAGCATCGTGCACAATAATTGTATACATTGCATGAGCTCCCAATCTTTCTGTACTCTATGGAAATCCTGTTCAGACCCAATACATTGTTGATTGTTGCATCTGCAACTCAATTGATAATCCGCGTTGTAGCAGATAAAGAACGACTTCATTTCTAACGGGTCTGTTTGGGGTTTCACTTCCGACCCCCTCAGCCAATTAGGACAGTCGCACGTCAATCAAAAAACATCACAGCCTTCTGATATTAGGCTAATATCAGCCTGAAGGGTCACGTTTTTATGAGCTTAGCGGATCTTCTTCTGCCAATTAAGGGAAAACCCGGAGCCGGCTGCAGCTCAGGAAGAAATATTCTGCTTAGCTTTGAAGATAAAGGAAGCGTAAATGGAACTTGTATTTTATTTATAATGACAGCTCCCGAGCGCCCAACTCCCGCATTGGCTAGAATGTGCTGCAACACAAGATCGAGCGCGCTGGGCTCAAGGACTCGGTTTTGGTATCTGCATCTGCTCTGCACAACCCACATAATAAAAAAAAAAAAAATGATTTAATTTATTTTGAGTTTTGCTAAATGCTCACAATATTTATGATGAACCCATAAACAAACCCCAGCAATGGTGTCAGTGAATACAATAATAACCACCAACACTGGTGTCAGTGACTACAATAATAACCCCCAACACTGGTGTCAGTGACTACAATAATAACCCCCAACACTGGTGTCAGTGAATACAATAATAACCACCAACACTGGTGTCAGTGAATACAATAATAACCCCCAACACTGGTGTCAGTGACTACAATAATAACCCCCAACACTGGTGTCAGTGAATACAATAATAACCACCAACACTGGTGTCAGTGAATACAATAATAACCCCCAACACTGGTGTCAGTGAATACAATAATAACCCCCAACACTGGTGTCAGTGACTACAATAATAACCCCCAACACTGGTGTCAGTGAATACAGTACAAACCACCAATACTGGTGTCAGTGATTGCAAAAACAACCCCCAACATTGTTGCTAGTGACCACAATATTAATATATTATATTCATTTATTTAATTTCTTTTGAGTTTTGCTAAATATTCACACTATAACCCATCAACAAAAACCCCAGCAATGGTGTCAGTGACTACAAAAATTACCCCCACAGCATTAGTGATAGTTCCTGTAATGTTAACCATCAATATCGATGCCATTGACTGCAATAATAACCCCCAACATTGGCGTCAGTACTATAACAATAATCCCCCCCCCCCAACATTGGTGTCAGTGACTATAACAATAATCCCCCCCCCAACATTAGTGTCAGTGACTATAATATTAACCCCCACAGCATTGATGTCAGTTACTGTAATATTAACCCCCAATATTGATGTCATTGACTGCAATAATCACCCCCCACATTAGTGTATGTGACTATAATAATAACCCCCAACATTGGTGTCAGTGACTATAATAATAACCCTCAACATTGGTGTCAGTGACTATAATAATAACCCCCAACATTAGTATTAGTGATTATAATAATAACCACCAACATTGATGTCAGTTACTGTAATATTAACCCCCAATATTGATGTTATTGACCTCAATAATAACCCCCCAGCATTGGTGTCAGTGACTATAATAATAACCCCCAAAATTAGTATCAGTGACTATAATAATAACCCCCAACATTGGTGTCAGTGACTATAATAATAACCACCAACATTGATGTCAGTTACTGTAATATTAACCCAAAATATTGATGTTATTGACTGCAATAATAACCCCCCAGCATTGGTTACAGTGAATACAGTACAAACCCCAACTTTAGTGTAAGTGACTACAATAATAACCCCCAACGTTGGTGTCAGTGACTATAATAATAACCCCCCAGCATTGGTGTCAGTGACTACAATAATAACCCCCAACATTAGTGAATATAATAATAACCTCTGATATTGGTGTCAATCACTACAATCAAAACCCCCAACGGTGTTCTCTGTGACTGCAAAAATAACCCCAAATACTGGCATCAGTGTCTATAATAATAACCCCCGGCATTAGGCTTTCCTAAAACATACCACTCACCTTTAGAACTTCATAAAGAAGGATAGCCCAGATAAGGGTTAATGAGAGGCATGCAGTGTGTTGCAGTGAAAAGTGACCATGACTACATAGGGCTGAATATGGGATTTACAGGGGTATGGTTGAATAGAGACTAAAGAGTCAATGCATAGTATACAATGCATGTATGCTTCAGTCCTTGTATTACTACTGGGCTACTCCGCAACCAGCAAGTGTTGGAAGCTGTTCTCAGGTCACCCCTCTCTCGGTATCCACAGCATAGGTGTGTACCCCAAAGCTCAAACACATGTGTGTATATATACACACACACACACACACACACACACACACACACATACATATACATATATACACACACATATATATATATATATATATATATATATATATATATATATATATATATATATATATATATATATATATTCATATATATATATATTCACACACACACACACAGAGTGCGCTGCTTGGGGGAATGAGCTCACACTGACACCCTGTGTAGGTGAAACCAGAAAGCCCCTGCCCAACCGGCCATGCCCTCTGAGGTTTACTGAATTACCTACACAGGGGGTGATGCGGCAAGCGCTTTTCCCCAGCGACACAGTGAATTTAAAGACTAATGCCCCATACGCACGCATTTAGATTTTCCGCCAGCAAAAGTCCGATGTGAGCTTTTGGTCGTAAATTCCGACCGTGTGTATGCTCCATCGGACTTTTGCTGGCGGAATTTCCACCAGCAAAAGATTGAGAGCATGTTCTCAGTTTTTCGGTCGGAAGAAGTTTTCCGTCTGTACAAATTTCGACGCGCAAAATTCCTATGCATGCTGGGAAACAATTCGACGCATGCTCGGAAGCATTGAACTTCATTTTCTCGGCTCGTCGTAGTGTTGTACGTCACCGTGTTCTTGAGGGTAGAAAGTTCAGCAAAACTTTTGTGTGACCGTGTGTATGCCAGCCAAGCTTGAGCGGAATCCCGTGTGTGCGGGGCATAACACTAGCCATTATTTTTAGTTTTTAACTTTTAAGTGGGCCCCGTAAAGACAAAATTGGAGTGGGTGTTAATCTTTGAGAACAGCAACATCTAGCGAGGGGAGTAGGGCAAACTAGGGTTCCATGGTGGGGAGGAGCGGGGATTAATGAAAGGGATTGACTTGTGCCTCATAATGAGTGGAAGCTTATTGAACCCACTGGTGTGCATTATCAGTTTCAACTAGATCAGCCTTTCACAACCATCTCAACACAACAAAATAAACTTTTCACACCTTTTCATCCCTGAAATAACTTTCTGGTCTCAGGGAACCCCTAATGAAAATTACTATATGTACTCCTAGTACAGTAGTGTGATGGTCAGTGGGAAAAATGCCCCTCATACTTGTGGTCATTCGGATGAATTACTCCCTTATGCCCCGTACACACGATCGGAAATCCCACTAGCAAAAGACCGATGAGACCTTTTGGTCGGAAATTCCAACCGTGTGTATGCTCCATCGGACTTTAGCTGGCGGAATTTCCACCAGCAAAAGATTGAGAGCAGGTTCTCTATTTT
The DNA here is from genome assembly GCA_028564925.1 of Lithobates sylvaticus. Lineage (NCBI taxonomy): Eukaryota > Metazoa > Chordata > Amphibia > Anura > Ranidae > Lithobates > Lithobates sylvaticus. The sequence continues at coordinate 516,807,234 of CM053030.1, read as the reverse complement.
TCAGACCTATGTGAAATTCCGATCGTCTGTAGCAATTCCGACGCGCAAAATTCCTGCGCATGCTCAGAAACAATTTGACGCATTGCTCGGAAGCATTGAACTTAATTTTCTCGGCTCGTCGTAGTGTTGTACATCACCGCGTTCTTGACGGTCGAAAGTTCAGAGAACAGGTGTGACCGTGTGTATGCAAGCCAAGCTTGAGCGGAATTCCGTCGGAAAAACCATCCAAGGTTTTTCCAACGAAAATTCCGATCGTGTGTACGGGGCATTACGGATAGCTAAAAAGATCAATGGTGTCAGTGGGAACTTATCTGAGAGGCAGAAACTGCTCATTGATTTAGGGACCCCTTAAGCAACCTCTTGAGGAACCCTACTTGAGAAACCCTGAGCTAGACTTTTTGTTTTAAGGATTATACACCAGCAGGTGTGCACGTGCTTTGTGATGCCCTATAGAGCAGGGGTCTCAAACTGGTGGCCCTCCAGCTGTCGTGAAACTACAATTCCCATGAGGCATTGCAAGGCTGACAGTTACAAGCATGACTCCCATAGGCAGAGGCATGATGGGTCTTGTAGTTTTGCAACAGCTGGAGGGCCACCAGTTTGAGGCCCCTGCTATAGAGCATTGAAACACATTGCACAACAATGCAACATGTCCATTTTGCTTTGTTGGGAAAGTAAGCAATAGGACATTGCCTGTGTGTATACATGGGGACTACTTTGGGCAACGCCGCCCAATTGCAGTCCAACCAGGATGATGTGAAGAAGCCCTAAAAACAAATGTAACAATAATAACAGTGTCCCTTTTCTACCTTAAAGAGACATCTATAAGCTTGAGGGTCACCATCCCTGCGTTCTTACCTGGAAGGATCCAAGAATGAGCTCGAAGACTAGTTTGACTTCCACCTTAAAGTTGTCGGGGAAGAAGGCGAACATAATATAATGAACTCCGAAGAGGGGAATTAGCAGAAGAGTTGACTTCGCCAGCCTCCTGCAGAAAAGAGAATTTGTGTCACATCATGAGGCAGTCACCGGAGTCACGGAAACCAGGTAGAGGGATTACAGTCACATTATATCTACACCACACTCTTCCCTGTAATTGCCGGTACACCCGAGGCTTAAAATAAGTCTCCCAGCCTTGGAATGACAGCTGTGTTATTTTCTGTTTACAACAGAGTATTAGCCATTATCTTCTCAGGGAACAAAACCATTTACTTCTTATGAAGTGATAATTTAGCCAATTCCAAAATAGAATGCTTTTTAGAAAATCACCCATTTTTCCCCCGAGTGATTATGGCTGATGTCAACAACTGAGATTTATAGGGAGGCGATATGCATGAACATGAGAGAGGAGGATCATTTCAAATGCCTTGAGAAAATGCAAATGTCTGGTGGAGTTGTCAAACTAAGTTAGGCCATGTGCCATCTGGTTAAAGGGGGTTTTCATCTTCAGTTATATATAGCGCCACCCCAGCAGGGGCCACTTAATTTGACTGGTTATCTCCCAAACAGTGCAGACGCTACCAGCCACCCAAGCAACAGTCCATTCACTCCGGATCCAATATGCAGTCTAGGGGTTGTCTTTCAGATTTTTTGCCGACCCGACTTTGGGGCCTCGTATCTCTGGGCCCAAGTGGCCCCGAGATACGGGGTCCCAAAGTCGATTCGGAAAATTTCATTCTCTGCTGCAGAAAAGTGCTTGACATTTTCCGAACCGACTTTGGGACCCTGTATCTCGAGATACAGGGCCCCGAAGTCGGTCAAATGTGTCCATCTGCAGCAATGTCATTTCGGGACCCTTAGGGTCCAGAGACCCCAAATTTTGGCTGCAGCTAGGGGCATCTAGGAACCCTTTAACTACCAAGTTTGAAGGACCTATGGCTGAAAATGGGCACAGTGAGGCATGCAAATGGGCACAGCGAGGCATGCAAATGGGCATTGTTGACCCTCTTTTACACTTACAGTAGCTGCACATTTCTCACCCTAGGCTTATTCTTGAGTCAATACATTTTTCCAGTTTTTTTGTAGTAAAATTGGGTGCCTCGTCTTATATTCGGTTCGGCTTATACTCGAGTATATACGCTATACAGTATATAGAGTGGCGCAACATACAGGCAAACTGCAATCTATTTCTATTGTGAGGGGAGGGTCAGGGGGCTAGCCAGCCACCTGTCCCATATTTTGTGGAATGTTTTGCTTCGTTTCTGAAGTTCAAAGGTAAGTTTGTACATTGGGATAGCATCGTCGATTAGCTTCAACCATAAGGTTTTTAAAGAGGTCTGTGTTCCCTTCCATGACACCAATATAACTTTTCTAACCTAAAAGTAGAGAATGCGGAGTAGCCTTTTGGCAGGCGTCGATATTTGCAGGTCGCCAAGGATGCCCAGCAGACAATTCTTGGGGTGAACAATGTTAGGGAGGCCTAGGGCTGTGGAGATAAAGGAGCCCACCTCTGCCCAGAGGTCATGAACCATTGGGCATGCCCAAAAACTGTGTAGGAAGTCGGCTTCTTGGCCACACGTTCTCTTTAAATTTGATTGCTTTCCTGATGCTGAAGGAGCATATCTATGGTTGGATACAAAGAATTATTGCCAATGATGTTACTTAGTCCTCTGAGATACGTAATCCAATCTACTTAATTAAAACAGAGAAAGGCTGATTTTCTTTTATTACAACTGTAGCCAAAAACATTAAGGAGCAGCAGAGCAATTAATTACATCCTTGACTTCAGCTGAATCCAGACATGGAATTGAATTGCACAGATCGCACTCCTATAATTATTGATAAAGGAATAATGAGACTGTCAAAAAATAGATACTTGTCTAATATTACCTCCTTTGTTACCTGCTTCGTTGGCTGGAGGTATTTCAGCAAAGTTTGGAGCAGGCCTCGTCTTTGCTACCCAAACCAACCTTTCCAGTTTTTTTTAGTTTAACATTAAAATAATTTGTGGCGCTAGTGGACCAACATCAGATATTGGGGTTGACTTACTAAAACTGGAAAGTGAAAAATGTGGTGCAGCGGTGCACGGTAGCCAATCAGCTTCTAACTTCAGCTTGTTCAATTAAGCTTTGACAAAACAACCTGGAAGTTGATTGGCCAGTTTTCTCGATTCTTCAGCCAGGACCAGCACATCCTGGATAGACTTAAGCCTCGTACACACGATCAGATTGTTGGCCAACAAAACCATGGACTTTTGTCCGAAGGGCGTTGGCCCAAACTTGTCTTGCATACAAACGGCAAAGAACTGTCGGCCAACAAATACGAAGGCAGTGACGTACTACGTTGTTTTTCAGCTCTTTAGCGCCACCCTTTGGGCTCCTTTTGCTAATTTTATGTTAGTACAAGTTTGGCGAGTGTTGATTCACGCTTTTCATTTCGCACTTTTCACCTCGCGCTTTTCTTTTCCTTTCTGAACAGCTGTTCGTCAACCAGCCATGTTGCAGAACCAGAGGAGATAACGTGGTATTTATAATTGGCCTTGGAGTTATTGCTTTGACAATATTTTTTTGGTTGAATAATAATGATTTGATTTGGTAGATTTTGGTATATTTTGATTTGGTATATTTTCTATATTTTTGGATGCATAGAATGCACTTTTTGGTTAAGTTCTATTGGCAGATAGCATGTCTATTTTTTATTTTGTTTTCTTTTTTTTTAATGCACAATAAAAAAATTGTGTAGAATAATACTTGGCTATGTGTTTTACTTCAAATGACAGTTTGGGAGTCGGCAGTTACATTAAAAAAAAATACAATGTAAAATTGACAAGGGACACCAACATAGTTGTATCTTTGATCTTAAAAACTACAGGCTAATGGTGTGTGGTAACTTGCCCAAAAAAAATAAAAAATAAAAACATAATAATATTATTCTTGATATCACTAGAAAAAAAAAAGCCTTTGAAAATTAGTTTGCAATAACTCCATCAGTATCACCAGCAAAGCAGCTTCATTATTATCAAATTAAAGAAGAAGAGAATTGTGCGCTGCATTTCCAGATTTCATAATTTGCCGCGTCACGAATGTTAATTCTCCATTACGAATGCTAGTTTACAAGACCGACCGCTTCCGGCTCGTCCTTGCTTCCGAGCATGCGTGTTTGTACTTTTGACCGATGGACTTGTGTACACACGCTTGTAAAATCCGACAACAGACATTTGTTTGCGGAAAATTTTAAAACCTGCCATCCAACATTTGTCCGCGGAAAATCCGCCAATTGTCCGATGGAGCGTACACACGGTCGGATTTTCCGCCAACAGCCTTTCATCGAACATTTCCCGTCGGAAAGTCCGATCGTGTGTGCGAGGCATTACAGTAACTGTGGTTTTAACCAGTTGTATTCTAATTTTTTTAAATCTAATCATTTGTATATGGAAATTAAATTTTTTTTTATTTTTTAAGCCTTTTTGGTATGTGTAAAGTCCCACCCCATTTTTGTTCTCATTCGATAACTGGAAGTTGATTGGTTTCTATGCAGAGCCGCACCAGATTTTGCACGCCAGTTTTCGTAAATCACCCCCATGGTTTTTAAGTATTTATTACTTCTCACAGAGACCACCGACAATGCTTTCATCGGCTTTTCTCTTCAGAGGGACAGAGCCATCTTTTGTTCAGGCATCATCCAGGGTCACCACCTACTTCCTGGACTGAGATGACGACTCAGAATTGACACAATCACAATCAATTGACACAATCATGCAAGCTTCGCGAGTTGGATCGTGGGTCCCGCATACGAAGTTAGAATCACTCCCCAGGACACACTTAACCCCTTAATTGCCCCCTAGTGGTTAACCCCTTCACTGCCAGTGTCATTTACACAGGAATCAATACATTTGTATAGAACTGATTGCTGTATAAAGGATAATGGTCTCAAAAAAAGTGTCAAAAATGTCCAATGTGTCCGTCATAATGTCGCAGTCACAATAAAAATCTCTGATCGCCGCCATTACTAGTAAAAAAAAAAAATGATTAATAAAAATGCCATAAAATCATCCCCTATTTTGTAAACGCTATAACTTTTGCGCAAACCAATCAATCGCTTATTGCGATTTTTTTTTTACCAAAAATATGTAGAAGAATACGTATCGGCCTGAACTGAGGAAAAAAAATAGTTTTTTTTATATATTTTTGGGGGATATTTATTATAGCAAAATGTAAGAAATTTGTTTTTTTCAAAATGGTTGCTCTTTTTTTTGTTTATATCGCAAAAAATAAAAACCACAGGGGTGATCAAATACCACCAAAAGAAATCTCTATTTGTGGGGAAAAAAGGACGTCAATTTTGTTTGGGAGCGACGTCGCACCACCGCGCAATTGTCAGTTAAAGCGACGAGGTGCCGAATCGCAAAAAGTGCTCTGTTCTTTGGCCAGCAAAATGGTCCGGGGCTGCAGTGGTTAAGGATGGCTATTAAATGGTAAAAGGTTGAGATTTTTTTTTTTTGAAAAATGATACTGTTGCTGTATATTGTCAAAGATGTCAGAAATTTCTTCATGCAGACTTGTAAATTTACTGACAAGTATATTGGATCGTGTCCTTTTTTTCCAGACTGCTGTTGTTCTCTTACCTTTACACTGGAATGCAGATGAGGTTATCTCCTGATTGCGCATTCAGACAGACATATTAAATTTACTGGTTGCACTCCGGTTGCGGATGCTTTGTGCCAATATTAAATGGAAAAGCTAAATTGATTTACTTCCTGCAAAGTGACCTCTGCGGTCCAGATTGTGGTTTCTCTGAGTTAATTGCTTTCTGGTAAACTCATTTTCTCAACATTTTAAACCACTGAGTGCATTGAGTTCAGTCATCTGTTCAGTTCTTAAAGAGAACCTGTCAAAATCATTTTATGGGAACTACCACTACAGCCTGAGTTAAAAATGTACAAGTGCCCATGTCATCATCTTCATCCTTACTCCCCTAGTTAATAAATCACTGTTTTAACAAACTATTACACAGCCAGCAAAATCAGCACTCTTATCCATATGCTTGTCCCAGGTCAGCAAATCAAGTCGTAGTAAGGCATAGATCAGGGGTTTCAAACTAATTTTAATTGCGGGACTCTTTAGCAGCATAGCTACCTTCAAAAAGCTGGTTGTATCTAGGGTGCGCTACGTACAGAGTGTAGTGCGATATGTACAGAGTGCAGGGTTTCGAGGTGTGCTACGTACAGAGTGCAGAGTTCAGGAGTGCATTACATACAGAGTGCAGGGTTCAGGATTGTGCTATGTACAGAGTGCAGTGTTTCGAGGTGTGCTACGTGCAGATTTCAGGAGTGCATTACATACAGAGTGCAGGGTTTAGGGGTGTGCTATGTGCAGAGTTTAGGGGTGTGCTATGTACAGATTGCAGGGTTTAGGGGTGTGCTATTTACAGAGTGCAGGGTTTAGGGGTGCGCTATGTAAAGGGTGCAGAGTTCAGGAGTGCATTACATACAGAATGCAGAAGTGCATTACAAACTGAGTGCAGGGTTCAGGGGTGTGCTATGTACAGAGTGCAGGGTTTGGGTGTGCTATTTACAGAGTGCAGGGTTTAGGGGTGCGCTATGTACAGAGTGCAGAGTTCAGGAGTGCATTACATACAGAGTGCAGAGTTCAGGAGTGCATTACATACAGAGTGCAGGGTTCAGGAGTGTGCTATGTACAGAGTGCAGCTTTTTGCAGGGTTTAGGAATGCGCTATACATAGCGCACAACCCCAACTCCAACCACCCCAAAGCTTCCTCACATTTCTCTCTCCTACCTCCTTGTGTAGGGGGCTTTGCCTCACCATGCAGGGAGATTGTTCGCTCTGTCAAATTCTGGAGATCTGTTTCCGCTGCACCCCTACATGAGTGGGGGCAGGGATCTGTTCATTCCGGGGGCACTTAGCGCAAAACTGTCCCTTGTAAACACAGAAGGCTTCTGTGTTTACAAGTGACAGTAGGAAGCAGGAGTGGAGGGTGAGGACCGGAGGTGGTGGAATAGAGTTCTGCCACGTTCCGGTTGCAAAACTGGGTGTGAGAGCCACATGACAAGGCCAGGTGGGCCGGATTCCGCCCATGGGCCTTGTGTTTGACATATGTGCCATAGATGAACATGATGACCCATGGCCTAAATTTCTATTAGGCATAGATGAACACGATGACCCATATGCTAAATTTTTACTTCTAAAAAATGTCCCAAGTCTGAGTTGAAAAAAACAACAAAAAAAAAAAAAAAAGGGCAACCCAGACTGCAATGCTCATTTGATTCCAGAGCGGTCCTCCCTGCAGTACCTCTCACCACAGAATGTAATATATATCTATACATATTAGCAAATTTGGGTGAGCTTCATGTAATAGCAGATCCTTCAATACAAGATATACACATCAAGCAGGATCCACACTCACCGCTATAATTTACCGAACAGATGAGATGCAATACTGAAAATTTTTGGCATCACATGCCATCTGTCTGGTTATATGTATACAGTATTTATATATATTAGATCCCGGACGAGCCCCCACTTGTTTACTAAATACTGTGCTGTTGTCATCTGCCTTCATCATAGGACGAATAAAAGATTTTAATTGCCACAAATATTCAGTATCACATCCCATCTGCTTGGTTATATACAGTATATTTACTGTTCAGCTGTAAGAGTCCAGGGCTTACTACGCATGCACCAATGGCGCGTTGCCACAAGAGGAAATCCGTGCCAACTGAGCATGCGCCAAAGACCCCTCAGGGCGCAACCCGCACTTGCGCAGAAGACTAGATGGAAGGAAAATGCCCAGGACGTTCACAGGAAGTGACCTCAACCTGATGGAAAAAGGCGGGAAAATACCCATGAGGCGCACAGGAAGTGACTTCAAACTTCCCTATATAAGCCCAGCCCAGACACTGCCAAATTGATGGATTATCTTCAGTCCCCCCTTCTTCCTGTGCTAGTGTGTGATCTGTCTGAACCTTTTGTTACCTGGAAACCTATTTGACTACTCTTGATTGATGCTTGCCATTGACCTCGGATTTGTACCTTAACCATTCTACTTCTTTGCCCCTTTTGTACTCAGCTGCCAGATTGGAACCGACCCCCGGCTTGAATCTCGACCATTCTTCTTCGGATTAACCCTTTTATGCTTCGTTGCCCAACTGGACTTGACCTTGGCTCGGATCTTGGACTAAGGCTTGCACGGTGCTCCGCACCCCTGGCACCTCTGCCACTTAGTGTCCACCAAGTCTCTGTCTCCATCTCCAGAGGCTTTAAGGACACAAGGTGCAAGGAAGGCCTCCCCACTACTTCGGTCTCACATCAGGTACGTGGCTCTCGTGACAGCAGCTGCCAACCAGGGAAATGTCTCACTGCCTGTGATTAGCCGTGAGCAGTGTCGGCTTCCTGGTGGGATCCAGTACGTGGAAGTTCGAACACGTCCACGCCTAATACTGAATAACAATTTCTTGTTTTGTTAGTCCTGACCTGGCTGGGAACACTCTGACTTTGTAGATAAGCTGATATGAGATGACTGTATAATACATAATGTATAGTATGTATATGTAAATCCGACAAGAGAATAAAATCTACAGCCAATAACTGTAAAGGGAAGGGAACAGCCACCTCTGCCTCTGGTATATCCAGCCCTGCAGACAGAGTTTTAGGGCCAGTTCACACTGCCTGCACACTAAACCGCAGCAATTTAGTGTGCAGGCAGCTGTCCATTCTGGCAGCAGTGAGATGGCGGTAGGGGATGGTGTGAGGCACGTTTCAGTGCATCACACAGTTCCCCGTTTTTTTTTGTCTTTATTTGAAGTGCACAAAGTGACAGTACAATGATGTCACTGTGCAGCCGCGTGGTGCACTGTGCTGCTGTGCAGCGCCATGCAATACCTGCCTGTAGTCTGCAAAAAAATGCTGCACATCTGCCAAGGACATATCATGAATTCAGTGGGCCTGTGTGCAAGATCAAAAGTGGGGCCTAGGCATCCAGAAAACCTTTAGGTGTGCCGTGGCAAAAAGTGTTTGTGGTTTAAATTGTGCTAAATATTGGGCGTGGCTTAAAGGGGGTGTGGTTAGAGCCTGAGATGACTTACATAGTGCAGAATGTGGGGGGAAAAGAGGTGTGCGCTTTAAAAAACATGTTTTTAAAAAAGCAGTACAAAGTGTAATGAAAATGTGCAAAAGCCATCGCCACTAAACATGTTTGAGTTTACTGTGGTCAAATTCTAAAAAGCAAAGTTGGGGGGGTTGTGGGATCTGAGGAGGAGAGGGAGGGGTTTTGAAGGACCTGAGGAGTATAGAGGGGGGTCTGAGGAGCAGAAGCGTCTGGGGAGGACTAAGGAGCAATGGGGGGATCTTGGGGGTCTGAAAAGGAGGGGAAAGGTCTGGAGGGTCTAAAAAGAAGAAAAGGGGGTTCTGGGGGGGGGGTCTTAGGAAGGGAGAGGGCAAGTCTAGGGAGTCTGAGGGGGAGAAAGGGGGTTTTGGAGGAGGTGATGGGGGTCTGAGGAGGAGAGAGGGGGGTCTGAGGTGAAGAGAGGGGATGTCTAAGGAAAGAGGAGAGGTATCAGGGGTCTGAGGTAGACAGAAGGGAGAGGGGAGGTCTAGGGAGTCTGAGGGGGAGAAAGGGGGTTGCGAGGAGGGTCTGAGGAGAGGTGGGTCTGAGGAGGAGAGAGGGGGGTCTGAGAAGAGAGAGAATGTCTAAGGAAAGAGGGGAAGTATCGAGGGTCTGAGGAAAAGAGAAGGGAGATCTGGGGGGTCTTAGGTAGGGAGAGGGGAGGTCTAGGGAGTCTGAGGGGGAGAAAGGGGGTTCTGAGGAGGAAGAGAGAGAGGGGGTCTGAGGGGAAGAGAGGGGATGTCTGAAGGGAAGAGAGGGGATGTCTGAAGGGAAGAGAGGGGATGTCTGAAGGGAAGAGAGGGGATGTCTGAGGGGAAGAGAGGGGATGTCTGAGGGGAAGAGAGGGGATGTCTGAGGGGAAGAGAGGGGATGTCTGAGGGGAAGAGAGGGGATGTCTGAGGGGAAGAGAGGGGATGTCTGAGGGGAAGAGAGGGGATGTCTGAGGGGGAAGAGAGGGGATGTCTGAGGGGAAGAGAGGGGAGGTTTAGGGAGTCTGAGGAAGAGAGAAGGAGGTCTGGGGGTGGGTTCTGAGGAGGAGAGACGGTAGGGTTTTTTTGGGCTCAAGAAAGTAACTGTGGTTTCTTTTTGTAATCCATGTGGGCAGTGTGTGTAAGGGCACAGTGGGCCCCCCTTACTTCTGGGCCCTGCACACATGAATTATATGCCACTGACATCTGTATTTTATCACAGCTCCTCTGCACCTCCAGGATTCATTGCAATGTGAACAGGACACATAGAAAACAATTACCTTCTGTTTTTCCTAGTGGTGGTCCACATTCGTCCAGTACGGTAAAATGCAGGGCCTTGCTGTTTTTTTTACATTTTAATAGCAACCAGGAAGCTCTGGCACTGTCCTGTATTATTATATAATTTTTTTTTTTTTTTAACTCCAAAAAGTGAGCTTTAACGTGTTCAGTATTTGTAGCCAAAAGATCAAGGGTACTGATTTCTGTACCTTGGAGGTCATATGGGAGCCGAGGAACAAGCATGCAATTCCTTTTCTGCACCTGGATGTGTGTGATGCTTCCTACACGATTACTTAGCTAGGTCTACTGTATATTAATTATATCATAAAGAAAATTATATATTATCTATATGTTATCTGTATAATTATTCGCTTGACCAATCAATGTACATAAAAAAATAAAATAAAAACTTTCAATGGCAGCACTACCAAATTATCAACAAGGTTATCAACAAAACATATGCAAATTAATAAAAAATATATAATAATATAAAACAAAGTGACAAATAAAAAAGCTACATTAATAAAACATTTTTGACACATTTTTGGGACATTTGTCATTTATACAGAAATCAGTGCTATTTAAATAGCACTGATTCCTATGTAAATGACAGTTGTAGTGAAGGGGTTAACCGCTAGGGGGCGGGGAGGAGTCAGTGTGACGTGTTGTGTTTTTTTTACAGTAGGGGGGCGTGGCTGTACGTCTGACGTCATTGATCGGCGTTCCCGATGACAGGGAACCGCCGATCACTGACAGTCAGTGTAGGAAGCGCGGGGAGAGGTTTGTTTACATAGACCTCTCCCCGTTCTTCAGCTCCGTAACCCGATCGCGGGATACCAGCGGCGATCGGGTCCGCTGGTCCCGCGGCCGTGGTCACGGAGCTCCCGACCAGGTCGCGAGCGCGCCACTGGCGGCGTGCGCGCGCCCCCCGGGCAGGCAAATTAAAGGGGACGTACCCGTACGTGCTTTTGCCTGCCCGTGCCATTCTGTAGACGTATATCTACATGAGGCGGTCGGGAAGCGGTTAATGGATACATACAATAAATCTTGTGACATGTTTGTGTGTTATAAACCATATAATTCATGTGAATTCTCTTCTCAAGATCTCCTCCTGTCAAGCTCCCTTGTTTCCTCCTCCCATGCTCGTCTCCAGGATTTCTCCAGAGCCTCTCCTATCCTCTGGAACTCGCTACCTCAACCTGTCCGGCTATCCCCTACTCTAGCTACCTTCAGGCGATCCCTGAAAACTCATCTCTTCAGGGAAGCCTATCATGTCTCCAACTAATCTTTTACCACTTCCATCAGCTCATTCCCCACAGTTACAACCTTTTGTATCACCTCCCCCACCCTATTAGATTGTAAGCTCTTCTGAGCAGGGCCCCCTTAATCCTCTTGTATTTTATTGAATTATAACTGTATTGTCTCCCTTTTAATATTGTAAAGCGCTGCGTAAACTGTTGGCGCTATATAAATCCTGAAATAAATAAATAAATAAAATGTGATGTATCAAATAAAGTTATAAACTGATCAGTTTTTTCAAAAGATCTTTATTGAATAAATTTTATTTGATACATCACATGAATTATATGGTATATTGGTTTATAACACAAACATGTCACAAGATTTATTTTGTAATAATCTTATAATAATGTATCAACTGATTATTATTTTAACTTCTTCATTTGTCACTTGGTGTTATTTTGTTTTATTTATTGATTTGCATAAGTTTTGCACTTTATCATTTGGTAGCGCTGCAATTAATATTTGTTTTATTTTATTGGGAAGTCATTTTGGAAGTAGTGCAGCTGCTGTGCAATTTGGAAGTTTTTTTATTTTTAAAGCGTGGAGTAATGGAGATAATATTGTTTTTTTTCCTAATCAATGCATACAGATTGAATCACAAGCTGAGCATAAAAAAAAAAGTACCACCTGCAGAATTATTTTTGATCAAGACGCGTGGATTGTATGGTCTCGGAATTTATTGATTGTATGCTGTATCTGAGAACAGATCATAGTTGCCAAGTGATTATGCAAGATCAATTGACAATTGATTGGTATTAGCACGTTAAGTCATTGCTTAATCTTCTTCTATTTTGCCTTTCTTGGATTCTTGCACTGTATGGGCTGATATGGCTGGACAGGTACAGGAAAAGACTTTGGATTCTGTGAGGGTCGGACAGGTTACATGACGTGAGAGTGGACGGACATGTCTGGAGATACGACCTAACTCTCTATAGCTGCTCATTACATCAGACATGTCATGTCCACCCTGGGATTATGTTTGATGTTCGCTGTAACACTACAGAGTTTCCTGATCTCCGTCTCTTTCCCCTGATGTGTTCTCTGACATCGCTCTCCTGCTGAGAAGACATGATGAATGAAAGTTCACCTCTCTTCTTCCGCTAACATATTCTTAATTAAAGCCAAGTAATGTCTTGTGCATCACAGGCAGCACAGCGACGCAAATGTCAGTCGTTAAAGGCCATGCACAGTTCCCGAGCTGGCACTGATTCTGATCCTTCTGTATGTAAATTCTTCCCATCGGTTGTCTTAGGTGCAGTATGTTGCTCAAGACTCAGCGCAACGTCTTTGTTTTAGATCAGTATTGTTAAACAGTTCCTCTACATTAGTGGTCAGTAGAAAAGGGCATCTTTAGATTGGTGGTCAGTGGGAAAAGGACCACCTTATACTGGTGATCATGGAAGAAGAGGCCCATTGCGATGGTGGTCATTGGGAATAATCCAGCTTTCCACTGGTGGTCACTGGGAAGAATGCTCCTTACATTGGTCATCAGTAGAGATGGGCATCTTTAGATTGGTGGTCAGTGGGAAAAGGACCACCTTATACCGGTGATCAAGGAAGAAGAGGCCCATTGCGATGGTGGTCATTGGGAATAATCCAGCTTTCCATTGGTGGTCACTGGAAAGAATGCTCCTTACATTGGTCATCAGTAGAGATGGGCACCTTTAGATTGGTGGCCAGTGGGGGAAGGACCACCTTACATTGGCAATTATTCACTGGTGATCAGGAAAGAAGAGGCTTATTGCACTGGTGGACCACCACTGTACATTGGACCACTTGGACCCCCTTACATTGGCGTTTATTGGGATATTGATTCCCTTACACTGGTGATCAGGGAAGAAGGGGCCCATTGCACTGGTGATGAGTGGGAAGAATGCTCTTTACATTCATGGTCAGTAGAGAAGGGCCACTTTAGATTGGTGGTCAGAAAGAAAAGAACCACCTTGCATAGGCAATTATTGGGAGATTGACCTCTTACATTGGTGGTCAGAGAAGACGAGGCCAGTTGCACTGGTGGCCAGAGGGAAGAATTCCCCTTACATTCGTGGTCAGTAGAAAAGGGTATCTTTAGATTGGTGGTCAGTGGGAAAAGACCACCTTACACTGGTGATCATGTAAGAAGAGGCCCCTTGCAATGGTGGTCATTGGGAATAATGCCCCTTTCCATTGGTGGTCACTGGGAATAATGCTCCTTACATTGGTCATCCATAGAGAATGGCACCCTTAGATTGGTGTCCAGTGGAAGAAGGACCACCTTACATTGGTGATCAGGAAAGAAGAGGCCCATTGCACTGGTGGTCAGTGGAAAAAATGCTCTTTACATTGGTGGTCAGTAGAGAAGAGCACCTTTAGATTGGTGGTCAGAGGGAGAAGGACCACCGTACATTGGCAATTATTGGGAGATTTATTCCCTTACACTGGTGATTCTGGAAGAAGGGGCCTATTGCACTGGTTGTTAGTGGGAAGAATACCACTTACACTGGTGGTCAGTGAGAAGAATGTCCCTTACATTGGTGGTCAGCAGAAATGGGCATCTATAGATTGGTAGTCGGTGGGAAAAGGACCACCAAGAGGCTCATTGCACTGGCGGTCAGTGGGAATAATGCCCCTCCCGCTGGTGGTCACTGGGAAGAATGCTCCTTATATTGATCGTCAATAGACAAGGCCATCTTTAGATTGGTGGCCAGTGGCCTATCAGGAGGAGCTGCAGAGATGCACAGCTCAGGTGGGAGAATCTGTCCACAGGACAAATATTATGCCGCGTACACACAAGCAAATTTTCCGACGGAATTCCGCTCAAGCTTGGCTTGCATACACATGGTCACGCAAAAGTTCGCTGAACTTTCGACCATCAAGAACGCGGTGACGTACAACACTACGACGAGCCGAGAAAATTACGTTCAATGCTTCCGAGCATGCGTCAAATTGTTTCCGTGCATGCGTAGGAATTTTGCGCGTCAGAATTGGTACAGACAATCGAAATTTCTGATAGAAACTTTTTCAGTCTGAAAAATTGAGAACCTGCTCTCAAACTTTTGCTGGCGGAAATTCGGCCAGCAAAGGTCTGATGGAGCATACACACGGTCGCATTTTCCAACAAAAAACTCTCATCGGTCTTTTGCTTGTCGAAATTCCGATCGTGTATACGCAGCATGAGTGGTGCTCTCCACAAATCTGGCCTTTATGGAAGAGTGGCAAGAAAGCCATTGTCGAAAGAAAGCCATGAGAAGTCCTGTTTGCAGTTTGTGAGAAGCCATGTGGGGGACACAGCAAACATGTGGAAGAAGGTGCTCTGGTCAGATGAGACCAAAATTGTACTTTTTGGCCTAAAAGCAAAACGCTATGTGTGGGGAAAACTAACACTGCACATCACCCTGAACACACCATCCCCACTGTGAAACATGGCGGTGGCAGCATCATGTTGCTGGGATGATTTTCTTCAGCAGGGACAGGGAAGCTGGTCAGAGTTGATGGGAAGATGGATGGAGCCAAATACAGGGCAATCTTAGAAGAAAACCTGTTAGAGTCTGCAAAAGACTTGAGACTGGGGGGGAGGTTCACCTTCCGGCAGGACAACGACCCGAAACACACAGCCAGAGCTACAATGGAATGGTTTAGATCAAAGCATATTAATGTGTTAGAATGGCCCAGCCACAGTCCAGACATAAATCCAATTGAGAATCTGTGGCAAGACTTGCAAATTGCTGTTCACAGACGCTCTCCATCCAATCTGACAGAGCTTGAGATATTCTGCAAAGAAGAATGGGGCAAAAATGTCCCTCTCTAGATGTGCAAAGCTGGTAGAGACATCCCCAAAAAGACTTGCAGCTGTAATTGTAGTGAAAGGCGGTTCTACAAAGTATTGACTCCGGGGGGGCGCCATACAAATGCCCCCCCCACACTTTTCACATATTTATTTGTAAAAAATGTTAAACATTTATCATTTTCCTTCCACTTCACAATAATGTGCCACTTTGTGTTGGTCCATCACATAAAATCCCAATAAAATACATTTACGTTTTTGGTTGTAACATGACAAAATGTGGAAAATTTCAAGGGGTATGAATACTTTTTCAAGGCACTGTATCATAGGTGTCCTATTTGCTCTGTCAAGTGTTGTTGACCCCAAAATTATAAAGGCACCATGAAATAGGAGATGATTTAGCCACGGTGTAAGGAACCCCTACTAACATCTAGAGGGACCCCTGTATTCCAGGGTACCCTGGTTAAGAATGGCTGCTTTAATCACTTGTCTATCAAGGAACATTTATAAACAGCATGGTAGATAAGTGGCTAAATCAACTCGTGAGCTTGGTACTGGCATTAAAAGCTGGCAAAGGGCAGCTCTACCCTGGCAGCACCAAGGTGGTTCCCAGGCTCTCCTGTAGCTCTGGGGACCCTGGGACCATGGGAAGCTGCTCATACAATGAGAGTAGGAGGAACTGGAAGAACATCCGATCCCTCCCTGCCGCTAATCACCCCAGAAGCGACATGCATTCCGTCACTTCCAGGGTCACAGCTGTCATTCCTTGGCTAGTATAGCCAAGGATGCAGCTGTTCCAGCATGATTTGTGTTTGTCTAACAGCATTGGAGGGCAGGGGAGACATTAAGGGGTCCAATAGACCCCCAATGTCTCCATAAAGAGTACCTGTCACCTGCCCATGTTATCACATAGGAGCTTGATAGCCCCCTTGTGATAGCAATAATGTAAAAAATTATATATAATGTATATATATAATATATATATATATATATATATATATATATATACACACACACACAAGTGTAAAAGAAGATCTTTATAAAATAATTGAAAAAAAATTGAAAGCACCTCCGTCACCCCCCATATAAAAAGTGCAGCGTAGGACAAACATCAATTTTGCCACACATGATGTGAACGTCAGAGTGAGAGCAATAATTCTAAGGTCATTATTTATGAATACCGTATATACTCGAGTATAAGCCGAGTTTTTCAGCACATTTTTTTTGTGCTGAAAGTGCCCCCCTCGGCTTATACTGGAGTCAAGCACTTTTCTCGAGTCAAGCACTTTTCTGCAGCAGAGAATGACATTTTCTGACCTGAGTTTGGGGCCCCGTATCTCGGGGCCACTTGATGCTAGGAACCCCAAATTTGGTGTCCAAACCTAGTGGAACTAGCACTACAACATATCCAAATTTCCTAGCATTTCCTGGGGTTCCTAGCATCAAGTGGCCCAGAGATACAGGGCCCCAAAGTCGGTCAACTGTGTCCATCTGCAGCAATGTCATTTCGGGACCCTTTGGGTCCAGATACCCCAAATTTTGCTGCAGCTAGGGGGCATCTAGAAACCCTTAACTTCCGAGTTTGAAGTTCGGGGGACCTATGGCTGCAAATGGGCATAGTGAGGCATGCTAATGGGCACAGTGAGGCATGCTAATGGGCACAGTGAGGCATTCAAATTGGCACAGTGAGGCTTCAAATGGGCACAGTGAGGCATTCAAATGGGCACAGTGAGGCTAATGGGCACAGTGAGGCATGCTAATGGGCACAGTGAGGCATGCTAATGGGCACAGTGAGGCATGCTAATGGGCACAGTGAGGCATGCAAATGGGCACAGTGAGGCATGCAAATGGGCACAGTGAGGCATGCAAATGGGCACAGTGAGGCATGCAAATGGGCACAGTGAGGCATGCAAATGGGCACAGTGAGGCATGCAAATGGGCACAGTGAGGCTGCAAATGGGCACAGTGAGGCTGCAAGTGGGCATTGTTGACCCTCTTTTCCACTTACATTAGCTGCGCATTTCTCACCCTAGGCTTATTCTCGAGTCAATACGCTTTCCCATTTTTTTGTGGTAAAATTAGGTGCCTCGGCTTATATTCGGGTCGGCTTATACTCGAGTATATATGGTAACTGTAAAATGGTAACCTGTGAAAACTTTTTAACCGTCCCCTATGGAAAATTTCGGGTAGCATTTTTTTTATTTATTTATTTTTTGCAATTCCATGGGTGTGCTCAGTTTTAAGACTTGACATGTTTGGTATCTATTTGCTTGATGCAACCACACTCTTATATTTTACCCAAAATTGGGTATAATATTGTGCGACATTAAAAATTGCAACCACCACCATTTTATTATCCAGGGTCTCTGCTTTCATAAAATATATTCTTTTGGGGGGTCTGCAGTAATTTCTAGCAAAAAAAATGCATATTTTAACATGTGTGAAAAATTTTAACATTGCCCTGGTAAACAAATGGTTAAAATATCATACAAAAGTGTTCAGATGGGCAACACGGGGCAAAATGTATGCTGACCAGCGGCTCAGATACTTTATTGTTTTAACATATATATTATTGTCAGCCTCTGTAATCTCACACATGGCTGCGTTTATATCCGCGGATCCAGAATTTCGTCACACCGCAACTGGCTGAGCGTTCTCCTAGAACTTCCTATGCAAGCAAATGGACTTTTAAATCCTTTGCTTGACACCTATATAATTTTCATTTATATACGCAGCTTTTAGTGGTGTTGAGCAGACAAGGTAGCTCTAATTTCAGCAGAGTGCAAGAAAATCAGGTTGGCATTTATAGGAAAGACTGGGTCAGAGCAGCCTGCATTTTTTTTTTTTTTTTAGAGTGATGTGCTGATGGGCCTTCAAGAAATGTGGACATCTGGTAAAATAGAAAAAAAAAAAAATAAACAAAAAAAATAAAAAGTTTATATAAAAAAAAAAATACTTTCAGAGTATTTAATTGAGGTATATTTATTGTAGCTCCCTATTAGGATAATTGTTCAAGCTAAAAATTCAAAAAAGAGACACCTAGAGGTACTATGACCTAAATATGGGGTTCTTGGTGGTAGCAGATGGGGGAAGGAGTAGGTGAGGAAAACGTCTAATAATAAATAGGGGTAAGGGATAATATAAAGTGGATATGGGGTGAGTTTGGGCCCCCTGATGTTTAGACAGGGTGGCTATTGAATTTATTTGCCGAGCGATAGTTGCCTTGGCCAATTGTTAGGAGGTCAATTGATTTCGCCCTAATTCTAGAATTGCTGCACTTCTCTCTTCTGTCGCTAGGTGGCCGGGTATCTGGTGACATTAGATAAGACAAGGGCATAGCAAGGACAGATTAGGAATGAATGGGGTGTCTCAGCCAATGGGCAGGGATATTCTTGGGTCCCTTGGCCTGCTGGGAAAACCTATTTATTTGGGTGGAGTCAGGAGATCAGGGGTTCTGTGCCACCTGGACGGCTGTCTGGGTGGATGTGTGTTGTATTGCCCCAGGCTGCTAGGCCAGAAACCTAAGGCCTATCCCAAGGGCTGTCTGAGGGCCTATCCAGAAGCAGGAAAGCAGCGTAGGGTTGGACTACGGGCTTGTAGTCCAACCAGAAGTAATGGTTCCGCCGGCCGGGGAACCAGTAGTGGTTGGAGGTAGAAGGAAAGCCTTCGCCACTAATGGACCATCCACCTTGCTACTGGAGACCATTGTGAGTAAGCTGAGGCCAGTACCAGAGCAGACTTCTCGCCAGACGGGGACTGGGAGGAAGTGGGAAAACTTCAGCAAGTGCCAAGTCAGGGACCTAGCGGGACAACAGAGGTGATGCTTGTGGAGTGCCAAGCCAGGGACCTAACGTGTCAGCAGGGCTGAAGCTTGAACAGTTACTGTGAGTGCCAAGCCAGGGACCCAGCAGTGAAGCGGGGGTGCTGTTTGAGGAAGACACTGAGTACTAACAGTGAAAGAACTCAGAGGATCCACTGGATAGTGGAACTGAAGTCTAGTGAGAGAGACTGGGAGCTCGTTGAGTGAAGACCCATAGTGAGTGTGTGTGCTACCTATATAGAAGTGGTGTCCGGCTGGAAGCTCCAGGCTAGTGGGTGCAGGGTCCAGGCAGCGGCTCCAGGCTAGCGGGTGCGGGGTCCGGGCAGCGGCTCCAGGCTAGCGGGTGCGGGGTCAGGGTAGCGGCTCAGGCTAGCGGGTGCGGGGTCAGGGTATCGGCTCTAGGCTAGCGGGTGCGGGGTCAGGGTAGCGGCTCAAGGCTAGCGAGTGTGTGTCAGTGGGCCGCGGCTCCAGGCTAGCGGGGTCAGGGTAGCGGCTCCAGGCTAGCGGATGCGGGGTCAGGGTAGCGGCTCCAGGCTAGCGGGTGCGGGGTCAGGGTAGCGGCTCCAGGCTAGCGGGTGCGGGTCAGGGTAGCGGCTCCAGGCTAGCGGGTGCAGGGTCAGGGTAGCGGCTCCAGGCTAGCGGGTGCGGGGTCAGGGTAGCTGCTCCAGGCTAGCGGGTGTGTGTCAGTGGGCCGCGGCTCAAGGCTAGCGAGTGTGGGGTCCGTGGGACGCGGCTCCAGGCTAGCGGGTGCAGGGTCTGGGCAGCGGCTCCAGGCTTCCTCTCTGGCTCCAGCGGCTTCCTCCCTGGCTCCAAGTCAGGCATCCAATAGGATCGCCTGACATTTTGGGCAATCGGGAAACAGGTCTCACACCTGCTTCCTGATTGGCGAGGAGAAGATTTAGTGTGAAAATAGCAAAAAATGGGTCTAATCACGTGCTTCAAACCCCCCCCCCCCCCAATTCCCGCCATAGGAATTCATGCGCCCGGCGTCCTGGATAGGGAGAGCGGCGGTGGTGTTGGGGCCGCCACTGCTCTCTTTACTTCACTCCCTCTATTTATACATTTTTCTTTCTCTTTATCTTACTTTCTCTATCCTTATCTCACACGCTTTCTCTTTATCTCACTCTCTATCTCTTCTACCTCTCTCTCCCTTTTTCTTTGTGTTTTATACAAAATAATTTTTTTTAGAAGAGAAAACTTTCAGAGGACCCCATATTTACTGTAGCCCCCTGTAATCTCCCAGGTTAAAGGTTCAAATAGACGACTCAGTTTTATATTGCTCCGATGGTGTTGGTAAGACAGCCGTTAACGTCCCTACATGACCGAAATACAGGGGCAATGACAGACTGCTTTGAGAATTCCTGTTAATAAAAGGACGGACGGGTGGGAATCGCCAGCGTAATTGGAAGAGAACGTACAATATGCTGCGTGGAATTCCCGCAGTGATCTTGTGGTTTTTGTGCTTCTGCAGGAAACAAAGAGTCTTGGCCATGAATGGGACTTGGACACATAAACTCATCTTGGACGGCTTCCTGGTGTACTTTTTCACTTAATAACAAACATTCCGGTTACATCTTTGGGGACCAAATTTAAAGGAAATCTCCGATAAAGCCTCCTCTGCTGTTTACTTTTTTTGTATGCAAAACAAACAATAATCACTGGGGTCTACATGCAAGAACAATTCTGGGAACGGGGTGCCAAATCTTTACACAAGCATGAAAAAAAGGCAAAAGGACGCTCTAAAGATTGCACCCTTAACCCCTTCCCGCCCAGCCCTGGCATCCCTTATAAAAAGGTCTTTACGCCCAGGGGGCAGGGAGAACTTTCCGATCACGTGACCACCATGATTGAATTTTTATTGATGGCACTCCTTTCCCCGCCCCCTTCCTTTCTCGCAACCTTTCGGGGACACGTCACATATTCCAGGAGGCTACGGGACCATTCACAAAGTGATGTGCGAGCTTGTGCATGCACAGTGGGCAGCTGTCGCGGGTTCCTCAAGAAGCAACAACTGGCTTCTGTATAAAAAAAGATGGCGGTGCCAGTGACCCAGAGCTGTAAGAAGAACCAGCTGCAGGAAGACAGCACTGGACCCCATGCACTGGTAAGTACAGCGGAACCTTGGTTTACGAGTAACGCGGTTAACGAGCGTTTTGAAAGACGAGCTAGTTTTTTTTTTTTTAATTCTGACTCGGTTTGCAAGTGTTGTCTCGCAAAACGAGCAGAATTTAAGTTAACGGTGCGTGCAGAACCGCATTTGGCCAGAGGTGCGGGGGTGTTGGGGACACTCGGAAAGGTTTGGAGCCATTCGGAAATACTCAGGATCACTCGGAAATACTTGGAAACACTCAGAAATACTTCATTCCCGAGTGTTTCCGAGCCTTTCCGAGTTCAGCCGAGCTGTCCTCGAGTATTTCCGAGGCTCTCCGGCGCCCCCCTTACCTCTGGCCACATGCGGTATTGCATGTAATAGAAGTCAATGCGGAACAAATTATCTTAGTTTTCATTGACTTCTATGGGGAAACTCGCTTTGATATGCGAGTGCTATGGATTACAAGCATTCTCCTGGAACGGATTATGCTCGTAATCCAAGGTTCCACTGTACCTTATTTTACAGTATTTCTGGCTGCTGACTTTTAAAAAAGGAAAAAAAAAAAACAGTTTCTCTTTAATGCATACATAAACCCAAGATCTATTTCTTAGCATGTTTGGCATTATGTGATCCTGTATAGCAATTTTTTTTTTAGTTGTGAGACGACTGCAACATTTCTTACCTAGGGATCCTGCCAGTAACAGCACTTCCTGTTGTTGCAGGCTGACAGCGCTAAGCCACTGCGTCATAATTAGCAACAGAGTTATAAACCTGTCACACAAGGCCCTACAGTTGGCCAATGGCCACCCTATCATGTCTATCAGATAGGTAACCAACCAACCAATCTTAATCCCCTTCCAGCCAGCGGGAGCCAGTCTTTTAAGGGGTTCCTTATTGCTAGGTGGCAGAGGGGGGCTTTTTTTAAACTGTGATTGGTTGTCACAGTAATCATATGATTGGGAGCCCATCCTGGGTTCCCAATCGTAAACAGTAGCCTGGCAGATGTTGGTGACAGTGACTTGAAGGCATCAGAAAAAAATCTGATTAGGGAGGCCATACTCTACTTCCAAGGAGTCAAAAGTACATTGTTTTTTTTTTAATTATTAGGTGAAGTAATGGCTCATGTACACTCAGGGTCGATGCTACCACTAGGCAAACTAGGCAGCCGCCTAGGTTGCACTGCTGGCTAGAGTACCCGATCACTGGTGTTCCTACTCTCTTCAGCAAACAACTAAGTCTTAGCATCAGCAGGCAGCCGCCACTCCGTTCGTACATAGTGTCAGCAGAGGACTGTGTCCCGACTCCCGAATGAATGGAAGCAAGCATTCATTGATGGGCGCTGGTGAGGCTGCATTTGATGGGCGCTGGTGAGGCTGCATTTGATGGGCGCGGTGAGGCTGCATTTGATGGGCGCCGGTGAGGCTGCATTTGATGGGCGCCGGTGAGGCTGCATTTGATGGGCGCCGGTGAGGCTGCATTTGATGGGCGCCGGTGAGGCTGCATTTGATGGGCGCCGGTGAGGCTGCATTTGATGGGCGCCGGTGAGGCTGCATTTGATGAGCGCCGGTAAAGCTGCATTTGATGGTCGCCGGTAAAGCTGCATTGATGGGCACTTCATTAAAAAGTGGGGTATACATGGGCAGGGCAAAGAGGGTGGAGTCAGGGGTGGAGCAAGGGGGGGGGGGACGGCAAAATGAGGTTTCGCCTAGGGTGTCAAAAATGCTTGCACCAGCCCTGTGTACACTACAGCTTCTAAACTTGCGTTTTTTTTGCCAAAGCTCCTAAACTCAACTCTATAACAGCCACACATTAGGTACACATAGGCTTTTACGAGAGTTTAGAAACTGCTGCAGTTAGGGGAGGTTCAACCTTCCTTAACTTCCCTCTCCTGAAGGCAGAAGAACCGTGTTCAGGATAGGAAAGTTTTGACAACAGGCCACAAAAACGTGCAAAATCACTGCGCCATTTTGCGTTTTTCCCACGGCCGGCAGTCATGTGTACATGTAGCCTAAGGATGCTAAATAAAGATTTTAAAGCGGAAGTAAACCCATCGATTTAACAGTCTAAATAAAAAAAAGGCATGCCGTGAATGCTAACTGCACATTGGCTGTGCTCTCAACCAAACAGTCAAACCATCCAATGGCTGGTGTCATAACGGATCACATGTGCAGCACTGTGGCAGTTGTAGATTAAACAGAGGCAAAGATGGCAGCTTCCTTGGCTGAAAACGACAGGGGGGGTTTACTTCCACTTTAAGTGGCTCTAGAGGTCTGACATGTCCTCTGCACAGTATTCCAATCAACAATGCTACTCAAAAGAATGTGAATGTTCTCAACTGGAGCACCGTGCCTGGAGGTTTAATGGACCACAGGACAGAGCATCTGGATCTCTAGCAAGAGATCCATACGCACCAGAAGTCTTCTATAACCAAAAAAAAAGGCCTTTAGAATCTTCATTTCTCTAGCACCCTGACTCCACCTAATAATAAAAAAAGCTTTAACCAATTGGGCTTTCACCTCTACAAATTGACTTTTGATTATTTTTGTTGTCAATTTTTCCCATCAGATTTCAATTACATTCAGCCATTCTGTCACCTGGGTTTTTGTTGCTTTGTTTTAGGTGACAAAACAAATGAAACCACAGTGGAGAATTATTAAACCCATCATGGTGCCAATGCCATTATTTTGCTGAAAGCTGAGAGAAGACACCTTGTATGTGGTAGATTGGCCTGGTTGGAGGCTGATGGAGAGATCCAAAATTGCTAACAAAACTGCCATTTGTATTGCCAACATTATTCTACCCGACCTCCACTATATACTCTAATTACCTAATATTAGCCTTAAACTTCCCTAACATTAGCCTTAAAGGGGTTGTAAACCTTCGTGTTTTTTTACCTTAATGCATCCTATGGCAGCGCCCGGCCCCCCAGCCCCCCCGTTTTACTTACCTGAGCCCTGGAACTTGACCTGCCTGGGACGCGCTGTCTCTCTGCCTGGGTTTCTTGGCTCTTGATTGGATAGATTGGTAGCAGCGCAGCCATTGGCTCCCGCTGCTGTCAATCAAATCCAATGACGCGGGTGCCGGGGGGTTGGGTCGAGTCATACATTTGGCGGCTAGGGATGCCGAATGCTGGACTCGGGAGCGCGCCGGCAATGTAACCCCCTCGGGGAAGCGCTTCTGATGTGGGGAGGAGCCACGAGAGCCGCCGGGGGACCCCAGAAAAGGATGTTCGGAGCCACTCTGTGCAAAACGAGCTGCACAGTGGAGGTAAGTATGACATATTTGTTATTTAACCACTTCAACCCCGCCCACTGTCATATGACGTCCACAAGGTGGATCTCCCATCCTGGGTGGATGTCATATGATGTCCTCCAATTCCCGGCCATCTAGGGGGCGCGCACTGTGTAAATGTGAATGGTCCCAAAACTCGGACTCGATCGCCGCGGGTATACCCGCGATCGTCTCACGGGAAGGCTGAACGGGGAGATGCGGAAATAAACAGCATCTCCCCATTCTGCCTAGCAACTAGTGACGCCGATCTCTGCTCCCTGTGATTGGAGCAAGAGATCAGCATTCACTAGCTCACAGCCACGCCCCCCCCACAGTTAGAAACATGCCTCTAGGAACATATAACCCCTACACTGCCACCTAGTGGTTAACCCCTTACCTGCCAGTGTCATTTACACAGGAATCAGTGCATTTAAATAGCATTGATTGCTGTATAAATGACAATGGTCCCAAAAATGTGTCAAAAGTGTCCGAAGTGTCCACTGCAATGTCGCAGTCACAAAAAAAAAAAATCGCAGATCACCGCCATTACTAGTAAAAAAAATGCAATAAATCTATCCCCTATTTTGTAGACGCTATAACTTTTGCGCAAACCAATCAATATACGCTTATTGCGATTTTTTTTTTTTACCAAAAATATGTAGAAGAATACATATCGGCCTAAACTGAGTAAAAAATGTATTATTTTTTTTTTAAATTGGATATTTATTATAGCAAAAAGTTTTTTCAAAATTGTCGCTCTTCTTTTGTTTATAGCGCAAAAAATAAAAACCACAGAGGTGATCAAATACCACCAAAAGAAAGCTCTATTTGTGGGAAAAAAAGGACGTCAATTTTGTTTGGGTGCAATGTCGCATGTCCGCGCAATTGTCAGTTAAAGTGACGCAGTGCCGAACCGCAAAAAGTGCTCTTTGTAAGTAAGGGTGTAAAATCCGCCGTGGCTGAAGTGGTTAAAAAAACAAACCCTTACAATCACTTTAAACTTCATTCAAATTTATACTTTAACAGCACAAAATAACATACAATATTATATATTATAATACAATTGTATAATCCTAATGCCGCGTACACACGATCGGAATTCTCGTCGGAAAAAAACGACGGTCAATAACACAGCGGCATAAAACACGTTCGACAGCACTATAAAAAGGGAAGTTTAATGCTTCCGAGCATGCGTCAAATTGTTTCCGAGCATGCGTCGGAATTTTGCGTGTCGGAATTGCATACACACTATCGGAAAATCTGATAGAAAGGTTTTCCGTCAGAAAAATTGAGCACAGGTTCTCAATCCAAAGTCCGTCGGAAATTCCGACAGAAAAAGACCGTTGGGCATACACACAGTCGGAAAATCCAATGAAAAGGTCCCATCGGATTGTTTCCATCGGAAATTCTGACCGCGTGTACGCCGCATAAGTCTTTCTTTTTTTCTTTTCTTTCAACCTCTCACTTTTTCACCCAAATATTCTCTTTCTTTCCAGTTACAGCCTAAAACAGAACATAGAAGAAGGGAAGGGTGTATAGGAAGAAGACCCACGCTTATTCCGTACAGGATGTTATAGGAACACACAGCTGGCAAATGAGGCGAGACGCCATTAGGCAAACCCTCTGACCCCCCCAAGTCGGAGATAGCACCAAACTTCACAAAAGCTCTGCCATTGTATCTGAGTGGAGATGTGTTTTATAGTGACAGCCCCCCTGAAATCCTGCAAGTCCAAACTCTGAACAATATGCATCTCATTAACTGTAACAAGAGTTAATGAGAATAAAGTTGACAAGTATCCGCTGGTAGGAGACTCCGGGAAAGTACAAAGGGCCCTGTGCTTGGTTTGGTTCCCAATCTGCCGGCACGAAATGGCACTGGAATTATGCCCATAGGGGAAGCTTATGCTCCAATAAACAAAACTCTCTTCTGGGGCCT
This sequence comes from Lithobates sylvaticus, assembly GCA_028564925.1. NCBI lineage: Eukaryota > Metazoa > Chordata > Amphibia > Anura > Ranidae > Lithobates > Lithobates sylvaticus. The sequence continues at coordinate 516,780,744 of CM053030.1, read as the reverse complement.
TTATACGGCCGCACGGGATGACACATAAAATAGACCTATTTTGTCTTTATTAACGAGCAGATTCCTTAAGCAAGTGCCAACGGTGAGCTTGGAAATTGCAGAGATTTAGAAGACAGGCAGCCAAAAATAGTTCTGCTGATACTTAAAGGACACGTCCCCCGAGACAGCAGTTGTAAATGAATGTGCAGAATTGTACCACATTTTCCACTCCCGCTGTGTTATACTGCTACATAGCTTGCAGACTTAATGCAACCACCCAGTCTTCTACCCAATATTTCCATTATTGGTGAAATTTATGATCATAGCTATACCATTTTATCTTCTTCTTTTAAGCCAGGGATCTCCAAACTAGGGCCCTCCAGCTGTTGCAGAACTACACGTCCCATGAGGCATTGTAAAACTCTGACATTCACAGACATGACTAGGCATGATGGGAATTGTAGTTTCTCAACAACTGGAGGGCCATAGTTTGGAGACCCCTGATTTAGGCCCTAAAAAGTACATTATATAGCCCAAACTATGTGGACACCCCTCCGAATGGTGTAGTTTAGGTGTTTCCAGTGAAAGGAGCTGTTGGTGCTACAGCAGGGTTTTTTCAAGTATGGTCTGTGTGACGGATCCTGTACTCAAGGTGTCCGCCGTAAATGCTTCCTAAGTCCTGGAACATGAGTCCAATGGATCTGGTTATAGGAACCCCCAAGAATTAGACAACACTAGTTCTTGGAGTACATCAGGAATGATCTTTATTTGACATGTCACACAAATTTATACAGCCGGATGACCAGTAACTAACATAATTAGCATGAGCTAATTATCTAATCATTGACCCAGACTAGTTGACTGAGAGAAGACCCCTCAGGGCAAGACTCTAAGGCTCCTAGCTCATTTGAATGACTATTCAATAGACATTACCATATTACCATAAACATTAACACAGGGCTAATTAGCACAACAACATCTTACAAACCAGACTAGACTCATTTACACAACAGACAGGTGGCTTGAGTTCATGACATTAGCATCTGACAGTGTGTGTCCCAACAGCATGATTCAACGCACATTATATATACACACATATATACAGCATTGAATCTGACTGGGGTTGGGGTTCTCCTTCACCCTGTGCCCCTTAAAATCCAGGGTCCATAATCGGTTGGCAGGAGGCTCGCATTTAGTCCACTCAAAAAGCCTGTGTCCCGGCTAGGTCTGTCACAGTCTGTAGTCCAAATGTGACCCGCTCCAAGCTTTCATCAAGCCAGTAGCTAGGGTCAGTGGTGTATTCTCAATGTGGGCCCAATGTGCTGGCACACAAGTCTCAGTGCAGGTCAGCAAAGGTCCACTAGCAACCAATCACATGACTGCCCCAGCACCTCCAGGAGGATGAAACTTCCTACGAACACACCTGCTTCACCCCCCGCCCTGCTGCAACAGCTGCAATGCAAGTATGTAAGATAAGGTCAGACCCTGACTGATAGGTATCCGAATGTAAGGGGGTACTCTGATGTAAGGGGGGACTCTGGTGAGGACCCTGATGTAAGGGGGGACTCGGATGTGGGGTCTGATGTAAGGGGGCACTTGGATGTAGGCTTTGATGTAAGGGGGCACTAGGATGTCAACTCTGATGTAGGGGGAGACACTGATGTAAGAGGGGAAACGGATGTGCACTCTGATGTACAGGAGCTGGAGGTGGGGGCACTGATGTAAGAGGGGGCCTAGATGTAGACTCTGATGTATGGGGGGGGCGCTCATGTAAGAGTGGACTTTAGTGGGGAGTCTGACGTAAGGGGAGAGACTGATGTAAGGGGAGACTCTGATAGGAAAGGTGCAGACTGAATTTATTTTTGTTCAGTCTATATTAATGGCTCAAGTTTTTTGGGAATTTCTTTGCTTTGATAAGTTCTTTCTCTGTTGTTCTGAATAATAGCATGCTGGTTACAAAAAAAGCTCCAAGTAAAACAAATTCATTTATTTCAATTTTATGCATTCTTTTTTTCATTTATAAAATATATGATGTGGCCCTCGTACTGAAAAGTTTGGAGACACTTGTGCAACTACAGCACACAAAGACATTGTAGACAACTGTGCTTTTCCGACCTTGTGGTCACATTTTGGTGAAGACTCTTTTCTGTTCCAGCATGACTGTCCCCCCGTGTACAAAGCCAACTCAATAAAGACATGGTTTGACCAGTATGGTGTGGAGGAAGTCAAGTGTCCTTCACATAGCCCTGACCTCAACCTTACTGAACACCTTTGGGATGAATTGGAATGCAGATAGTAAGCCAGGTCTTTTCATCCATCATCGTTACCTGACCTCATAAATGGTGGCCAGCTCCATAATGACATGGCTTGACCAGTTTGGTGTAGAGGAACTCAAGTGGCCTTCAAAGAGCCCTGACCTCAACCCTACTGAACACCTTTTTGATGTATGGGAAGGCTTATTGTGAGCCAGGTCTTCCATCCAATATCAGTACCTGACCTGACAAATGCTCTTTTGGCTGAATAGGCAAACATTCACACTAGTAAGTATTTGAGAACAATTTTCAGTCACACTCAGACACACTCCAAAATTTTGTGGAAAGCCTTCCCAGAAGAGTCCATATGAACTCTATATTAATGTCCATGATCCAGATAGAGGTATTTTCTGGGGGAGTGATATAAACTCTGTGCAAGGTAATAATTGCCTGAAAATAGTACACTAAAGCATAGTACAGTACACTATACATAAAAATATGCAAATATGTCTGATGATAGGTCCACTGTAAGACATGATACCATTTGGAACTTTTCATTATCTTGTCATCCTAACACAAATTTCCACAATACTGTACATTCCGCAGAAAATGTAATAGTTTCTGGGAGATGGTATATGGATGATATAAAATATGGAGCAAATGTTCATGCAGACTTGTGAGTGTACATTCATGAACTATTTTCAACTTGCAATTTCAAAGCGTTAACTAAAATAAAAAAAAATACTTCTGCTTAAAAAATGTACATCACCTAAAATGGATACCTACGTATATTGACTGTTTTCGTTCCTCCCAACATCTGGTGAGTGCAGCTTCTGGACCAAAATCCTGATGATACAGATGAAAAGTATAAAATTGACCTAAAAAGACAAAAAAAACAAAAAAAAACATTACTCTGAAACAAAATAATATTTGGAATTAACAGGGCAAGAGTAGCTTTAAAAAACATTGAAGAAAAAAAAAAAAAAAATCAAACCAATTTTCATTACTGCCTGCCTTGTAGTTGTATTCGGATAGCGGCGGAATTAAGTCACGTATAGCGAGACAGGATAGCAGCCATCTCGGGCCTGACATCAGCCTGCTTGGGACTTTGTGTCATATATCGCAAGTATGATGATGTCAAGCCCAAAGGATACAGCTATGCGAGGCGAAGCGGAGCCGGATCGGGAACAGATGACATGGCGGCTAAAAATCATTAATTAGGAGTTACCACGACTGTGCAGCTTCAGGCAACCACACAATACACAAAAACAACACATATAATAAATAACATACAGCAATAGTAAAATACACTTTATGAAATTAAAGAGTTCTTCAAAAAAATATCTGGAAATAGAAATTATTGAACGTTCAGTGGTTTAGTTTACCTAATTTTTGATTTAGAAAATCTATTTTCTGTCACTAACTCCATGGCAGCATACGAATGGGCAAACTCCAACTTCGCTCTTACCACACAGGACCCCACTTCCATGAATTTTGTGGCTCAGCCGTGGCTGAACCAGTCTACATGTGAAGCTAGCATCCTTATCGTGTTATTTTTGGTGTTAAAGTTTGTTAGCTATAGCTGTAGATGAAACCTTACTTGTTCTCTATCCTACCCTTGTTTGGGGCTAGCTATTTCCCATTCATATGATGCTATGGAGTTAATGATGGAAAACGTAAAATTGTTCTCAAATACTTACCAAAATGTTATTTTCTGATTTACTCCATGGCAGAATAGGGTCCCTTCCAGTTGTTGAGTAGGCTAGTTACATAACACGTGGACTGGATCAGGCTCAACGTTTATGGATGTGAGTTCCTATGTGATTGAAACCTTACTTGTTCTGCATCTCACCCTGGTTTGGGGCTAGCTATTTCCCATTCGTATGTTAACATGGAGTTAATGAGGGAAAATTGCTATCAAATACTTATTGTTGTTTTTATTTTTTTTCTTGATTAACTCTATGGCAGCATGGGATCCTTCCCAGTTGTTGAGTTGGCTAGTTACAGAACACGTGGACTGGATCAGCCTCAAAACGTACTGAAGTGGGGTCTTAAGTGATTGAAACCCTACTTGTTCTGCATCCCACTCCTGTATGTGGCTAACTATTTCCTATTCATATGCAGCCATGGAGTTAATGAGGGAAAACTGAAAATTGTTCTCAAATACTTACTAAAATGTTATTTTCCTGATTAACGCCATGGTAGCATAGAGTCCCATCCAGTTTTTGAGTAGGCTAGTTATGGAACACGTGGACTGGATTAGCCTTAAAATGTATTGAAGTGGGGTCCTATGTGATTGAAACCTTACTTTTTTTTGAATTGCAACCCTTGTATGGGTTCAGTTATGTCCCATTTGTATGGAGTTAATGAGGGAAAACTGAAAATTGTTCTCAAATATATACCAAAATGTTCAATTTCTGATTTACTCCATGGCAGCATAGGGTGCCTTCCAGTTGTTGCGTAGGCTAGTTATATAACATGTGGACTGGATTAGCCTCAAAATGTATGGATGCAAGGTCCTATGTGATTGAAACCTTACTTATGCATCCCACCCTTGCTTGGGGATAGCCATTTCCCATTTGTATGCTGCCATGGACTTAATGAGGGAAAATTGTTATCAAATACGTATTGTAATTTTTTCTTTCTTGATTAACTCCATGGCAGCATGGGATTCTTCCCAGTTGTTGAGTTAGCAAGTTACGGAACACGTGGACTGGATCAGCCTTAGAATGTATTGAAGTGGGGTCCTATGTGTTGGAAACCTTACTTGTTCTGCATCCCACTCTTGTATTCAGCTGTATTCAGCTATTCAACTATTTCCCAATTCATATTCTGCCATGGAGTTAATGAGGGAAAACTGAAAATTGTTCTGAAATACTTACCAAAAATTTTCCTTTCTTAATTAACGCCATTGTGGCATAGGATCGCTTCCAGTTGTTGAGCAGGCTAGTTACGGAACACATGGACTGGATCAGACTCATAGTTTATGGGAGTGGGGTCCAAGGGGTAGGAATGAGGGCAGAGTCTACCCAGCGTTACGGAACACGTGGAGTGGAACAGTCTTGAAATTTATTGAAGTGGGGTCCTATGTGTTTGAAACCTTGTTCTGCATCCCACTCTTGTATCCAGCTAACTATTTCCCAATTCGTATTCTGCCATGGAGCTAATGAGGGAAAACTGAAAATTGTTCTGAAATACTTACCAAAATGTTTCCTTTCTTAATTAACGCCATTGTGGCATAGGATCCCTTCCAGTTGTTGAGCAGGCTAGTTACGGAACACATGGACTGGATCAGACTCAAAGTTTATGGGGGTTAGGGTCCAAGGGGTAGGAGCGAGGGCAAAGTCTACCTATTCATCTACTGCCACGCCCGTTAATCAGGAAAGTAAAATTACGGTAAGTATTTGATAACATAACAAATTTCTGTTTTCGTTCAAAAGGATATTTTTCACAAATTTCTTTATTTGGATAGGATGAGGAACCGTTTTTTATAGGGGTGTCCCTACACAGGCATTTTTTTTTAATGAACTCTGCAGTTTTAAAAAAAAAGATTGAAAACAACTTTTGTTTATTAACCTTAACTGGTAAAGCTTGTATAAGATTTTAGGGATTGGGTTTACATTAATTCAACATTTCTGATAACAATTTACAATAATTAGTACTTTTTGCAATACAATAAAAAAAAAATAACAACATAAATATTTTCTACAATTTAACAATTTGGCTCAAAAAAATTTCTAGACAGTACATTTAGAGCACCAGGAAATGGGAAATTGGTGTCTAATTTTGGTCAAACTTGTAAGCTAAACCTTTTGGTTTATTACACCAATGTTACCATTAACAACCCAACAGAAAGAAAACATTGTGTGCTCATCTCTACTTATCTATCTGTCCTGAAGAAGCTAATATTTTAGCGAAACGCGTCAACCAGCAAGTTTTTGGAGGCATTACTGGATCAGAAATTTTTCTTTTACCTTGATACAGTATTAAATTAAGCTTTTTCCTGTAGGTCCAGTCCTCTATAACTGCATTATTGGGTAACTGTTTCCATACAGGGTGTTGTTTGCATGTTGTTTATATGTTTTTTTAACTATGTTGTAATACATTTTATACTTTTTTACTGATTCGATCTCTCATTATGTGCCCACAAAGTCCGTTCATTTTTTGACTTGGTCAATCCTTGAATATAATTATATCAAATTGTTCAAAACAGAAAGGACGGCAATGGTATGTGGTCATCACAACCACTTTAGAAATCCCCCCCTACAACTTCTTACTGCTTCCCTTAAGTTTGCTAATGAGAAATAGTAATAATTTAGTCCTATATGCCGAGTGCTTTGGTAATTAGAATAAGATTCGTGTGGTTTGAGATACGGCATTCAGATCCAATCCTAAAAATGGCCTTTTCCCCGATGTTTACTGCATCAACCCCCCAGAACTCCCTTTGACTATTCAGTTGGAAGTTACATAATAACACATTAAGGCATAATTATAGGCAAAAACATTTTTATTTTGGATTTGGTAATAAACTAGAACCCCTCTTAACCCCTTCACGCCTAAGGGTAAAATAAATCTTAATGCCTAAGCACAATTTTGCAACTTTGACATGTGTTAGTAAAACCGTACAAATCATCACAACTACTTTGTGCATCCAGGTGGATTATACCTTGTTTTTTTTAGGACAAATTGGGCTTTCATTTGATGGTAAATGGTAATGAATATCTCATGATTTTTTTTTTTTTTATCATTATGATTAGACAGTACATTTTAGAGCACCAAAAAATGGGTGTCTAATTTTGGTCAAACTTGTTAGCTAAACCTTTTGGTTTATTACACCAATGTTGCCATTAACAACCCAACAGAAAGAAAACATTGTGTGCTCATCTCTACTTATCTATCTGTCCTGAAGAAGCTAATATTTTAGCGAAACGCGTCAACCAGCAAGTTTTTGGAGGCATTACTGGACCAGAAATTTTTATAATGGTAATGAATATCTCATGATTTTTTTTTATTATTATTATCAAAGGAAAACTGGCCCAAAAGAATAAAATTATTTTAAAATAATTTTTTTTTTAAATTTAGCTGTATACTTCTTGTAATTACCATAACCTACCACCAAAAAAATAAAAAAATAAAATACATTCTCCAGTTCCTCGCAGTGTTACCACATATGTGCAGGTTATTTGTTGTTTGTACTCGTAGTAGAGAAACAAGTGTGCGTATTTTTCACTTTTTTTTATCCTACCTAAAACACACTGACACTAAGCCCAGGTTCACATTGATGCAAATCGAATGCCAAATCAGCGGCTATTGCGGTGCCGCACCAATTCCCAAAGGTAGTTTCTGCACTACTTTTGGCGACTTCGGGTGCGATTTCAATAGATATCTGCCCCCCAAGCCAGACTGACTGAGCGGAACTCACACAGTTTCAATGCCGCAGCAGTGTGAACCTAGGCTAAAGGCCCCTTTCACGCGCGTGCGACTTTTCCTGCGACTGTGGACATCAGGCGTCGCATGACAAGTCATACCCCATGATTCCCAATGATAACCATTCATATATGTGCGACTTCAAGTCGCACCGACTTCAAATTAGTCCCTGTACTACTTTGGTCCGACGTTGATGTGAGTTGAGGTCCATAGCCCTCAAGTTTACACAGGCATTCCCTGGAATCGCGGCAAAATCACGGCTACAAAATTGCACGACTTTTAAGTTGCGGTAGTGTGAAAGGGGCCTAACTGACAAGGCTACTAATTAAAAAAAAAAATCCCGCCCAAAATATACTGACCCTGACCTTGGACCCTTACTTGACCCAAACACTAAGCCCCCGTACACACGGTCGGAAATTGCGACCACAAAATCCATCCGATTTTTTTCCGAAACTGGTGTTGCATACACACAGTCGGACAAAGTTGTCGGAAAATCCGATCATTCCCGAACGTGGTGGCGTTCGCTGCGTACTACGGAACTATGTAGAGGCTAGTAGCCAATAGCTTTGGTCTCGTAATTTGATCTGAGCATGCGTGGCACTTTGTCCGTCGGAATTCTCTACACACGATCGGAAAGTCAGATCGGATTTTGTTGTCGGAAAATTTGAGGTCCTGCTCTCAAATTTTTTCCGTCGGAAATTCCGCTGGAAAAAGCCTGCTAGGACCTACACACATCCGATCAGACTTTTTCCATCGGAATATCCGACCGTGTGTACGGGGCACAACACTGACACTGATCTAGATAAAAACTTGGTCTAGGTATTTTTTCTTTATTTTTTATTATTATTATTATTTATTTTTGTACACACTTTTTTATTTTATTTTTCTGCAAGGAGAGAGAAAGATACAATGTATCTTTCCTCTCCATTCACAGAGAGAGAAAAACAGGGGCGGGCTTCACAGTGACCAATCAGAGGCTACCACAGCGATCAGGTGACCCGGAATGGGGAGTTCCGGGTCCCGATCGTTAGACTCCGGTCTCTGTGTGGCGCACTGCCAGCACAAAGACAGATGGGCATATATGCGGCCCAATGGCAAAAAGCCCAGCCTAGTGCACATTTTTAGGGACTCCCATTTTAAAAACAAAGAGGCCAAAAACGAACGATTCTGCTCCTGTACTAAAAGTAATTTAAAAAAAGTCTTTACAGTCGCCTGGCTATGCTTACGCTAAGGGTAAACGGGGGGGGGGGGGGGGGGGGGGGTCAAGGTTTTTATTGCCATCTGTGTCCATGTTGGGGAGATTTATTGTGACCATGAATAAAAGTGAGGGCAAATCCAATTTGGAGTTGCCCCTAAAACAGGAAGAGAGGGAAAATCTTCGAATGGGGACACTTGTTCCTGTAACAACTGTTTGAAAAGGGAAATTCCTTACATTGTAACGCTATCCTCTCACTTCTACAGGATGGAACTAATGACACATAAATGACCCAAAATAATGCGGTTTTAAACCTCCACTGCTCTATTCAAAATTTCTAAACCCATGAAGAAAAAAAAAATGAATATATTGCAGTTAACCAATCCTTAGATGTGGTGGCTGCATTAATTTTTTCTTTTTAGGTTTTTTTTTTTTTCATTAATCTTCACCAAGTGATCTGGCCAGACACACTTCCTATCTTAGGGTGGCTCCACTTTGGCTAGAGGAGCAACAGAGACACCATTGGACAGCAGCATTGCCAATCTGGGGAGATGGTAGTGTTAGAAGCACTATCAAAATTAGATAGACTGAAACTTAACCTGACAGACAGCTTGGTCTGTTAACCACTTGCCCACTACTATTTTTAGCTTTCAGCTTTAAATGACAATTGCACCCATCAGTGTCACCTATCAGTGCCCATCAGAGCTGCCCATCAGTGCTCCATATCAGTGCCCATCAGAGCTGCATATTAGTGCCTTTCTCATCAGTGCCCTTCAATGCCATCTTATCAGGGCCCATCAGTGCTGCCTATTAGTGCCACCTATCAATGCCTATCAGGGCTACATATCAGTGCTGCATATTAGTGCCTCCTCATCAGTGCCCTTCAATGCCGTCTCATCAGGGTTCATCAGTGCCGCCTCATTAGTGCTCACCAGAGCAGCCTTATCAGTGTCCATCAGAGCAGCCTCATCAGTGCAGCCTCAACAGGGCCCATATGTGCAGCCTCAACAGGGCCCATATGTGCAGCCTCAACAGGGCCCATATGTGCAGCCTCAACAGGGCCCATGTGTGCAGCCTCAACAGGGCCCATATGTGCAGCCTCATCAGTGCCCATCAGAGCTGCCCATCAGTGCTCCATATCAGTGCCCATTAGTGCTGCATATTAGTGCCTTTCTCATCAGTGCTCTTCAATACCATCTTTACAGGGCCCATCAGTGCCGCCTATCTGTGCTGCCTATTAGTGCCACCTATCAATGCTTATCAGTGCTGCCTATCAGTGCTACATATCAGTGCTGCCTATCAGTGCCCATCAGCGCTGCATATTAGTGCCTCATCAGTGCCCTCAAAGCTGTCTCATTAGTGCTCATCAGTGCCGCCTCATTAGTGCAGCCTCATCAGGGCCCATCAGTGCAGCAACATCAGGGCCCATCAGTGCAGCAGCATCAGGGCCCATCAGTGCAGCAGCATCATGGCCCATCAGTGCAGCAGCATCAGGGCCCATCAGTGCAGCAGCATCAGGGCCCATCAGTGAAGGAGAAAGATTACTTATTTACAAAATTTTATAACAGAAACTTATAAAAACGTTTCTTTTTTTCAAAATTTTCGGTCTTTTTTTGCTTTTATTTTAAGCAAAAAAAAAAAAAAAAAAAATCCAGTGATGATTAAATACCACCGAATACCACCAAAAGAAAGTTCCCCCTACAAGCTCTAAACTATCAAAATTTTGTTTGGGTACAGCGTTGCGCGACTGCACAATTTACCAGTAAAATTGGCACAATGCTGAATAGCAAAAAACGCCTTGGTCATAAAGGTGGCAAAACCTTCCGGTAGTCAAGTGATTAAGCAACCATCGTGTAATATTAGATCTGATTGGGCCATGTATAAAAGTTATCTGTAGTCTACCATGGACAGAACACACTAGTACAATTATAATAGACAATTCCTTTTTTTTTTTGTTTTTTTTGTTGTTTTTCAGACAAGTATTCAAGTATGACTGTAAAATACTTTACCAATATTGAGACCAAAATTGGAGTTTTGATGATCCACCAAAGGTGGGACTCGATTGTGTCCCAGCACCTGCGTAGAGATAACAAGGCAATAAAACCACAAAATGTTTTTGACACAAGTGAATACAGAAATTGAAAAAAAGTCCGACATGGGTAAAACGAGCCAAACTGTTTTGGTTTTGTTCAAGCAATGCTAGAAAAATCTCCAAAAAGCCACTAAATATATCTAAAAGCCAATTTTATTTTTTAAATTTTAAAAAATTTTGGATGATGTTGTCAAGGGTTGAATTTTTATTACTGTCTGCTTTGAAAATTCGCTCTCTCTATTTGTCCTTGTGATCGTTACCAGGATAAAAAGTGATAGGAAAATCCCAAAAACTTTAAACTGTCAGCTTTGTTCCGGTGACGACTTCACATTTTTCTTACTTTCACTCAATGTCTGTTGTGTTTATGAGACGGGAAGTGAAGGGAAATCTCACCAATTTTGCCTTTAGATACACTTTGATTTACCGTAATTTTATTATTTAACCCATCACAGATGAATGTAGCACAACAAGGCCATCTTAATAGCATCATGGGCCCCTGGGCAAAGTAATGCACCCCCCACCAGCCTGCCCCAATGTATGCACCTACACTCAAGAATTATAGTATAAAATAGTTGATAGAATTAAAGTGGTTGTAAAGGCAGATTTTTTTATTTTTTTTTTTATCTCAATACATTCTATGCATTAAGATTAAAAAAAAAACTTCTGTGTGCAGCAGCCCCCATCAGCCCCCCCCCCCCCCAATACTTACCTGAGCCCCATTTCGATCCAGCGATGTTGCACGAGAGACCCCGCTGTCCGGGACTCTCCCTCCTAAATTAGCTAAGACACTGGGCGCCATTGGCTCCCGCTGCTGTCAATCAAAGTCAGTCAGTCAGCCAATGAGGAGAGAGAGGAGGCGAGGCCAAGCCGCGGCTCGTGTCTGAAAGGACACACAGAGCAGTGGCTCGGGTGCCCCCATAGCAAGCTACTTGCTGTGGGGGCAGTTGGCAGGATGGAGGGGCCAGGTGCACCGGAGAGGGACCACAGAAGAGGAGGATCTGGGCTGCTCTGTGCAAAACAATTACACAGAGCAGGTAAGTATGACATGCTTTAACAACAAGTATCACTTTACACATACATTCACTAGTACTTAAAAAATATAAAAAGGACAATAAGAAAATATGCCATAAAGCAAAGACTAATCAACACAGTACAGGGGGAAAAGCCGAAGGGCACAGTGCAAGGGGGTCAGGAAGGCACAGTACAGGGGGGATCAGAAGGGCACAATACAAGGGGGTCAGGAAGGCACAGTACAGGGGGGATCAGAAGGGCACAGTACTAGGATCAGGAGGGCACAATACAGGGGGGATCAGAGGGGCACAATACTAGGATCAGGAGGGCACAGTACAAGGGGGGGTCAGGAGGGCACAGTACAAGGGGGTCAGGAGGGCACAGTACAAGGGGGTCAGGAAGGCACAGTACAAGGGGGTCAGGAGGGAACAGTACAAGGGGATCAGGAGGGGACAGTACAAGGGGATCAGGAGGGCACAGTACAAGGGGATCAGGAGGGCACAGTACAAGGGGATCAGGAGGGCACAGTACAAGGGGATCAGAAGGGGACAGTACAAGGGGGTCAGGAGGGAACAGTACAAGGGGATCAGGAGGGCACAGTACAAGGGGATCAGGAGGGCACAGTACAAGGGGATCAGGAGGGCACAGTACAAGGGGATCAGGAGGGCACAATACAGGGGGGATCTGAGGGGCACAATACTAGGATCAGGAGGGCACAGCACAAGGGGATCAGAAGGGGACAGTACAAGGGGATCAGGAGGGCACAGTACAAGGGGATCAGGAGGGCACAGTACAAGGGGATCAGGAGGGCACAGTACAAGGGGATCAGGAGGGCACAGTACAAGGGGATCAGGAGGGCACAATACAGGGGGGATCTGAGGGGCACAATACTAGGATCAGTAGGGCACAGTACAAGGGGATCAGGAGGGCACAATACAGGGGGGATCTGAGGGGCACAATACTGGGATCAGGAGGGCACAGTACAAGGGGATCAGGAGGGCACAATACAGGGGGGATCTGAGGGGCACAATACTAGGATCAGGAGGGCACAGTACAAGGGGATCAGGAGGGCACAATACAGGGGGGATCTGAGGGGCACAATACTAGGATCAGAAGGGCACAATACTAGGATCAGGAGGGCACAGTACAAGGGGATCAGGAGGGCACAGTACAAGGGGATCAGGAGGGCACAGTACAAGGGGGGGATCAGAAGGGCACAATACTAGGATCAGGAGGGCACAGTACAGGTTCCAGGATGCTGCCGAGGACACAGCCATCCTGGGACAGCTTAGTAAAAAGCATGACTGTCCCGAAAAATCCAGGACTGTTGGCAAATATGTAATGCAAGATTATCATGGGGCCCTCATGCATTAGGCTAGCCCTGTTTCACAATGCTTCTGAACAGAGTAAGAGCATTAAAGTAATTCTTAACCTATTTTTTTTTTTTTTTTTTTTTTAAATATGAAACATGCTATAGTTACCTGCTCTGTGCAGTGGTTTTGCACAGAGCAGCCCCAAAGCTCCCCCTCTTCAGGTGAGTGGCCCCCATAACAAGGCGCTTGCTGTGGGGGCACTCATGCTCACGTTCCGTCACAGGGCATGATTGACGGAAGCAGGAGCAAATGGCTCCCGCTGTTGCATCTCTGTCCTGTGAGGAGGGAGAGAGCCGCTGCTCTTGGGCACAGCGCTGGATCGAGATCGGGCTCAGGTTAGTATTTAGAAGAGAGGAGGGTTCCCGATCACAGAAGTTTTTTTTTACCTTAATGCAGAGAAAGCATTTAGGTTAAAAAAAAAACCTAAGCCTTTAGAACCACTTTAATTCTAGGGCCATTACTCACTCTTAACTTTAAAATGATAACCAGTCAACGCTTTTAAAGCATTGCCTAGGGAAAAAGTGTCATTTGGGGTCAGATCTGTCTGCCGCAATGTCGCAGTCCTGTAAAAAAAACGCAGATCGCTGCCATTACCAGTAAAAAACAATAAAAAAAGTCCCTCTTTCTATCCATAGTTTGTAGATATGATAACTTTTGCGAAAACCAATCAATATACGCTTATTGGGATTTTTCAGCCTAAACTGATGAAGAAATTAGTTTTATATATGTATATATATATATATATATATTTTTATATTTATTTTTTTTTTTTTTTTTTTTAATTGTCGCTCTTTGTTTGTTTATAGTGCAAAAAAATAAAGACCACAGAGGCGATGAAATACCACCAAAAGAAAGCTCTATTTGTTGGAAAAAAGGACATCACGACCGCGCAATTGTCAGTTAAATCGACGCAGTGCGATATCGCAAAAAATGGCCTGGTCATGAAGGGGGCAAATCCTTCCAGTCCTTAAGTGGTTAAAGTGATATTAAAAACATTTTTTAAAAAGAAAATAACAAACATGTTATACTTACCTGCTCTGTGTAATGGTTTTGCACAGAGCAGCATTGATCCTCCACTTCTTGGGTGCCCCCCCTGCTGGCGCCCCTCCCTGCCAAGTGCCCCCAAAGCAGACAGCTTGCTGTGGGGGGCACCAGAGCAGGCTCGCTCCCAAGCCGCTGCTCTGTCTGTCCACTCACGCGCTCGGCCCCCTCGCTCCTCATTGGCTCACTGCCTCGGATTGACAGCAGCTGGAGCCAATGGGGAGGGAGAGTCCTCAGAGAGCCGAGGCTCTCGTGCAACATCGCTGGATCGTGATGGGGCTCGAGCAAGTATTTTTTTTTTTTAAATAACAAACATATCATACTTACCTCCACTGTGCAGCTCGTTTTGCACAGAGTGGCCCCGAACCTGGTCTTCTGGGGTCCCTCGGCGGCTGTCTCGGCTTCCCCCCCCGCAAGTACTTCTCACGTTCATGCGAGCTCCCCTCGCATGGTGAGAAGCACTTGCAGGCTCGCTCCCGTGATTCAGCCGGCGGCTATAGCCACTCGCTGTATCACTCGACCCCGCCCCCCTGGCGCGCCGCATCACTGGATGTGATTGACAGCAGCTCGAGCCAATGGCTGCGCTGCTTTCAATCCATCCACTCTAGCCAATCAACGACCAGGGTGAGCGGTGAAGAGGACGTCCGGAGCCAGGTAAGTAAAACGGGGGGGGGGGGGGGGGGGGGCGGTATAGTCAGATGTTTTAATGCATTAACCACTTCAGTACCCGCCTATAGTAATATGACGCCCACAAGATGGATCTCCCATCCTGGGTGGGCGTCATATGATGTCCTCCTATTTGCGGCCATCTAGGGGGCACGCGCACCCGCGGTGTCGCTCGGGACCCGGTGCGCATGCCCGACGGCCACGATGTCCGCCGGGCACCCGCGATTGCCTGTGAAAACAGCGGGACCGTAACACACACACAGCTCCACGTCCTGTCACTGGAGAGGAGACCGATGGTGTGTTCCCAGAACAGAGGAACACCGATCGGTCTCCTCCCCTTGTGAGTCCCCTCCCCCCACAGTTAGAATCACTTGCAGGGAACATATATTAACCCCTGCAGCGCCCCCTAGTGTTAACCCCTTCCCTGCCAGTCACATTTACACAGTAATCAGTGCAATTTTATAGCAGCGATCGCTGTGTAAATGTGAATGGTCCCAAAAATGTGTCAAAAGTGTCCGCCGCAAACTCGCAGGCACGAAAAAAAAATCGTAGATCGCCGCCATTACTAGTAAAAAATAAATAAAAATGCAATAAATCTATCTCCTATTTTGTAAACGCTATAACTTTGCGCAAACCAATCAATAAACGCTTATTGCGAATTTTTTTACCAAAAATATGTAGAAGAGTATGTATCGGCCTAAACTGAGGAAAATTTTTTTATTTTTTTCAAAAAAAATTGGATATTTATTATAGCAAAAAGTAAAAAATATTGTGTTTTTTTTCAAAATTGTCGCTCTTCTTTTGTTTATGGCGCAAAAAATAAAAACCGCAGAGGTGATCAAATACCACCAAAAGAAAGCTCTATTTGTGGGGAAAAAAAGGACGTGAATTTTGTTTAGGTGCAACGTCGCACGACCGCGCAATTGTCAGTTAAAGCGACGCAGTGCCGAATCGCAAAAAGTGCTCTGGTAAGGAAGGGGGTAAAATCGCCCGGGGCTGAAGCGGTTAAGGTGAAAATTTTTTTACCTTTACAACCCCTTTAAAGTAAAAAAAACCTTGAGCCTTTACAACCATTTTAAAGCGGAAGTAAACCCATCGATTTAACAATTTAAAAAAAAAAGGCATGCCGGTAATGCTAACTGCACATTGGCTGTGCTCTAAACCAAACAGTCAAACCATCCAATGGCTGGTGTCATAACAGATCACATGTGCAGCACTGTGGCAGTTGAAGATTAAACAGAGGCAAAGATGGCAGCTTCCTTGGCTGAAAACGATAAGGGGGGTTTACTTCCACTTTAAAGTGAATTATTTTATTATAATATATATCGTCAGTAAATATAATGGTTTCATTTTGGATTCAGCTTTGGTGTATATCGGACAATTCATTTCCTTAGGATTTGGGACGGTATATTCGATTTTCTACGCTTTGTAAGACTGTAGCGGAGATTTATCCTCTGCTGTAGGTATGAGATAAGAGGATTGGTGGGGAGGGTAGCGGGCGTCTGTGTACTCCGCTCAGAGGGAAAGGATTGAACAATTTCTTGCACTTTGAATAGCATTTAGCTATCGCCGGCGGAGCCAATCTTTCAGCTCATTGAGATAATTAGAGAAATACAGGTGTGATTGTTGGCTCTGGACTGTCTTTTGTTTATGCGATTAGTCTCTGATTAGGCTCCGGCGATGGAGGGGAATACATTAGCACAGCTGGATTTTGTATTGTGGGGAGTCGGTGGGTAGAGCAGAGAGAGAGAAATCAGTGAATATCTATTAGCCGAACCCAAAATCGGCAAGAACTTCGTCACTTTTGGTTTCAGAACACTGAATTCCCCAGCTGCTGTGGACGGGGAAAAGACTAACTGAACATGATCTGTACTTGACTAGCTTTATTGGAGTGCAAAAGGAGGCATTAGGGGTCAAACATACCCCCCCTGATGTCTCATTGAAGAATACACTATATTGCCAAAAGTATTAGGACACCTGCCTTTACACGCACATGAACTTTAATGGCATCCCAGACTTCGTGCGTAGGGTTCAATATTGAGGGCGTAGTGTTTAACCACTTCCCACCCGGCCAATGTACATATACGGCCGGGTGGGAGCCGTCTACTTCTGAATGGACGTTTCCGGAACGTCCTTCAGAAGTAGAGGGATCGCGCGCGCGTGCCCGCGCAGCGGCGCGATCCCGATGCGGCCGTGTCACCCGGACACGGCGCATCTCGGATCGGCAGGAGGGCTCGGTGATTGGCCCTCCTGATCACATGACGGCCGTGTCGAATCACAGCCGTCATGTGATGTAAACAAACAGCCGGTTGCTAGGCAATCGGCTCTCCTCTCCTCACACGGAAGTCGTCGCTGAGGAGAGGAGAGCGGATCGCTGCAGCCGGCTGGTGATCAGTGAGTATGAGCTGTTTTTTTTACAGCTTTTTACTCACTGATCACCAGTGTAGTGTCCCCACAGTAAAACACACATGTCCCCACAGTAAAACACACATGTTCCCAAAACACACATGTCCCCAAAACACACATGTCCCCAAATAATAAAAACACATGTCCCCCACATATGTCCCAGTAAAATAACATGTGCCAATGATTATCTGCACACCCCTTTTACATGATCATTTGCGTACATATGTCCGTGATCACGCGAACCAATTATTATACACTTAACAGATTTTTTTTTTTTACAAAAAACATGTAGCAGAATACATTTTGGCTTAAATTTATGACAAAATTTGATTTTATTGGATTTCTTTTAAAAAATAAAGGAGAAAATATTGTTTTTTTTCAAAATTTCCGCTATGTTTTCTCTTATATCGCAAAAAATAAAATACGGAGTCGCGAATAAATACCACCAAACTAAAGCTCTATTTGTGCGAACAAAATGATAAAAAATTAATTTGGTTACAGCATTGCATGACCGCGCAATTGTCACTGAAATTGCGAGAGCGCTGAAATCTGAAAATTGGTCTGGGCAGGAAGGGTGTTTAAGTGCACAGTAAGCAAGTGGTTAAAGGTTAGTGTGTTTGATTAAAGTGACATGTGCTATCCAATGATCAATGTGCCAATCCCAAAGCAATAAATAAATGAATAAGTAAACCTGCTGTGTAAAGGTAAATAGGGGCTGTGGACTAATACTGTCCTCAAATGTTCCCTATAAGGATATATGTGGTGTGGCCTGTGCTATAAAGTGACTTGGTGCTATTCAAGTAATACCAGTGCTAATATCATACAATCAAGTGTCCAAAAAACGGAAAATGTATAAATTAATTGATAATAGGGAATAATATAGAGATCTAAAAATGTACCGTATATACTCGAGTATAAGCCGACCCGAATATAAGCCGAGGCACCTAATTTTACCACAAAAAACTGGGAAAACGCATTGACTCGAGTATAAGCCTAGGGTGAGAAATGCGCAGCTACTGTAAGTGGAAAAGAGGGTCAACAATGCTCATTTGCAGCCTCACTGTGCCCATTTGCAGCCTCACTGTGCCCATTTGCAGCCATAGGTCCCCTGAACTTCAAGCTTGGTAGTTAAGGGTTCCTAGATGCCCCCTAGCTGCAGCCAAAATGTGGGGTCCCTGGACCCAAAGGGTCCCAAAATGACATTGCTACAGATGGACACAGTTGACCGAATTTGGGGCCCTGTATCTCGGGCCACTTGGTGCTAGGAACCCCAAATTTGATATGTTGATATGTTATGTGATATGATATGTTGATATGTTGTAATGTTGGTACCACTTGGTGTGCACACCAAATTTGGGGTTCCTAGCACCAAGTGGCCCCGAGATATGGGGCCCCAAAGTCGGGTCGGAAAATGTCAAGCACTTTTCTGCAGCAAAAAATGACATTTTCCAACCCGACTTTGCTGCCCCATATCTTGGGGCCACTTGGTGCTAGGAACCCCAAATTTGATATGCAAACCAAGTGGAACCAACATACAACATCGGAAAATGTCATTTTTTGCTGCAGAAAAGTGCTTGACGTGAGTATAAGCCGAGGGGGGCACTTTAAGAACAAAAAAAATGTGCTGAAAAACTCGGCTTATACTCCAGTATATACGGTAGATATAAAAAATTAAACGTTGAAAACTAAATGTAGCCTTTACAACCACTTTAACTAATCTACAGGCCTACGATGTGCATTTTAACATGTCTGCAATAAACGCAAAAATGGTTCCAGCAGCGAAAGGGTCAAAAAGACCTATTAAGCCCTTCCTGGTCTTGTAGAGGTCAAGTCCTTGATATCATACAATATAAATTAAATGGTCCTGATGTATGAAGTCAATTCATCCTTAGCAGACGCTGCAGTCCTGTCCGAATGAATTTGCCTAACGACAAATCAACGTCTTGCGACAGCTCTGTTTATAGTAATTAGACATTGGGTGACAACACGGCTGAAATATGGACCTTAAAGAGGGTCGCAAAGGTGAATTTTTTATAGTTCAGCAGTTTTGCTAATGCGATTTTACAAAGCAGTCATTAACATAATCTTGTGTAGGAAAAAAAAAAAAAAACAATAAAACATAAATTATACGAAAACAACAAAGTAAATATATATCTTTAGCACAGCTTTCGGTATAATAAAGAACAAAAATGATACAAAAAAAAAAAAACTGAATGAAGTGAATAGCTTTCTTACCCCGAATCGTCAAAGTAAATTCTCGCTAGGGTCCATGCTGTGATAAATACAGAGGGCGCACCTACAGATAAAATACATTTTCGCTTGTCAGACTGAAATTCATTTGGAAAATACACTGCTATAGCTATTGATTAAGTGCCAGAGATAATTTGTCGGAGGTCGGGGGGTAGTCGCATTGTTCCCGGAATTCTCTATTGATCTCTAAACCTCTTCCATTATCAAACTCATACTTCCCAAGTGCCTTCTTATGTTTTTTTTTTTAAATAATGTTTGTGAAATATTAAGGGTATATGCTTCTTGCAAAGAATATAGGAGTACCTTTACTATCAGGGGAAAGGTTTGTAGACATGTTACCATCACACCTACCTAATATGAGCAAAAGGAAATAAAATAGCGAGTTCAGATATTTCCAGTGATGGGTACGGTTAATGCTATAGCATATAAAGACATTTAGACCAAGGTTGCTCAACTAGGGTTCCTCCAGAGGTTGCTAGGGGTTCTTTGAGCAATGACCAATTTCTGCCTCTCAGATAAGTTCCCAATGACACCATTGATCTTTAGCCATCTGTAAGGGGGGAATTCTTCTCAATGACCTCAAGTGTAAGGAACATTTTTTCCCACTATCACACCATCATGTATCATGAGTTGTAGATAAAAGTCATTTTTATCAGGGTCTCCCTGAGACCAGAAGGTTATTTCAAGGGTTCCTCTTGTGTTAAAAAGGTTGAAAGGCTGTTTTAGACAGTTTGAATTTGGAACAAGTTAAGACTTCTCACCCAACATCTTTATGTCATAAAGACATTGTTTGACCAGTTTGGTGTGGAGGAACTCAAGTGCCCTGCACAGAGCCCTGACCCCAACCCTACTGAACACCTTTGGGATGAATTTGAAACAAGTTAAGTCTTCTCACCCAGCATCTCCATAAAGACATGGTTTGACCAGTTTGGTGTGGAGGAACTCAAACGGCCTGCACACAGCCCTAACCCCAACCCTACTGAATATCTTTGGGAAGAATTCTAACAAGCCAGCTATACTTAACCAACATCTTCATAGAGACATGGTTTAATCAGTTTCAATGTGGGGGGACCTGAGTGTCCTGCACAGAGCCCTGACCTCAGCCCTAGCGAATACCTTTGGTATGAATTGGAACAAGTTAAGTCTTCTCACCCAACATCTCCATAAAGACATGGTTTGACCAGTTTTTTTGTGGAGGAACTCAAACGGCCTGCACACAGCCCTAACCCCAACCCTACTGAATACCTTTGGGATGAATTCTAACAAGCCAGGTCTTCTTAGCCAACATCTCCATAAAGACATGGTTTGACTAGTTTGGTATGGAGGAATTGAGTGTCCTGCACATAACCCTGACCTCAATCCTTCTGAACACCTTTGGGATGAATTGGAACACCAATGGTGAGCCAGGTCTTCCCATCCAACATCAGTACCTAACCTCACAAATCCTCTTTTGGCTGAAAGGGACTCCCCAAGACACACTCCAAAATCTCATGAAACCCTGGGTGTTGCTTTTTTTGATAATTTGAAAGGGTAAGCAAAATTTCGAATTAACTGATTTTGAAATGGTCAGATGTCCACAACTTACTGGGTAAACAATGCCCACCTGCAGCCTCACTGTGTCCATTTGCAGCCTCACTGTGCCCACCTGCAGCCTCACTGTGCCCATTTGCAGCCTCACTGTGCCCATTTGCAGCCTCACTGTGCCCAGCAGCCTCACTGTGCCCATTTGCAGCCGTACATTTGATTACTAAAACAGCGGGCGTCTCCCGCTGTGTTATGCAGTCTGTTCGGCGGCCGTTCATTGTAACAAAGCCCCTCCTCCCCCTCGTCCGTGATAGAGGAACACTCATACAGTTTCCCAGCATTGTATCAGTGTTCCTCTATCACGGACGAGGAGGAGGCGGGGCTTTATTAGGAGGACGGCCGCCGAACAGACTGCTTGACACAGCGGAGACACCCGCTCTTCTAGTAATCAAAGGTGCGGCTGCTGTACTGCTCACTCGAGTATAAGCCTGGGGGGGGGGGGGGGTTCAGCCTAAATAATGGGCTGAAAAACTCGGCTTATACTCGAGTATATATGGTATTAACTCTACAGGAAGGCCTTTTTTTAAAAATGTTATTCTAACAACAACAGAGTTGTTTTAACAGTAAATCCCAAGTGTCATTACATTGTTGCTTGAGAATGCCAAAGTTTCTCATTACAAAGTACTACAATCTGAAGGTACTGGTAGCTTGTGGTTCTCCGACAGCAAATGCTTTTATGTACTTTGTCTTTATTTACGTGTACTTATTTTTTTTTTTTTTTATTTGAAGACTTTTTAAAAAGTATTTTACTCACCCCATCCAATGAGGATGTACCACCAGAAATACTTTTTCTCTGAGAAGAAGGAGATGACGAGCAGGTTGTGGAGGTAAAGGCCTTCAACCAGAAGCCAGAAGAAGTTGGCCATGATGCAGTACTGGAAAAACACCATTGCAGCTTTACATCCAGTCTGGAATAAAACATAAAGCCGAGAGATATTAACAATCAATAGATACAAAACTCCACACCAGATGTGTCCAATGTCAGCCCTCTAGTCCAGGATCCTCATCTACTTTGGTTCTCTCTAGGTAAAAGGAATGTACCTTTTTTTGTATATTAACCCTTTCATGACTACGCCTATTTCTGACATTTGGTGTTTACAAGTTAAAATCTATATTTTTTGCTAGAAAATTACTTAGAACCCCCAAACATTATATATATATTTTTAGCAGAGAATCTAGAGAATAAAACGGCGATTGTTGCAATATTTTATGTCACACGGTATTTGTGCAGCGGTGTTTTAAGCGCAACTTTTTTGGGAAAAAGATACTTTCGTGAATTTAAAAAAAACGAAACAGTAAAGTTAGCCCAATTTTTTTTGGATAATGTGAAAGATGATGTTACGCCGAGTAAATAGATACCAAACATGTCACGCTTTATAAATTGTACGCACTCGTGGAATGGCGACAAACTACGGTACCTAAAAATCTCCATAGGCGGACGCTTTAAAAATGTTTTACGGTTACCAGGTTAGAGTTACGGAGGAGGTCTAGTGCTAGAATTATTGCTCTGACGATCACGGCGAAACCTCACATGTGTGATTTGAACACCGTTTACATATGCGGGCGCGACTTCCGTATGCGTTTTCTTTGCTGCACGAGCTCGCGGGGAAGGGGGCGCTATAAAAACATTTTTTTTTCTTATTTATTTTATTTAATTTTAGATAATTAAATTGTGTTTTTTAAAAAAATAAATAAATTGATCGCTTTTATTGCTGTCACAAGGAATGTAAACATACCTTGTGACAGTAATAGGTGGTTACAGGTACTCTTTATGGAGGGATCGGGGGCTCCAAAAGACCCTTCAAAGTATTCAGATCACCGAAAACGGTTTATCTGAATACTGTGTACTTTTTAAAATCCGGCGCCATTGGCAGTCGAGTAAACAGGAAGTGACGTTGTGACGTCGCTTCCGTGTTTACATCAAGGAGACTGGAACCAAGCCGTTTCTGGCTTCGTTCAAGTCTGTCTCTAGCCGCCGGAAGCGGCGGATGTTCGATCGGGCCTTCCGATGGAACGGGAGGCCTGGGAAGAGCGGCGTGAGGCGGCGGGAGGGGGGGGGGGACACCCCCTCTCGCTCCTCCAGTATAACAGCCGAGCGGCTTTTAGCCGCATCAGTTGTTATACCTGGATAGCCAATCGCCCGCTCTAAACAACGGTACCGGGATGATGCCTGCAGCTGCGGGCATCATCCCGGTATAACCCTCGAAAGCCGAGTACGCATATCTGGGTACGCTCGGTGGGAAAGGGGTTTATACATGAATATTTTGTATTTACTACTATGTGTTGTGGTATGCTGCTTTGGAAAAACAGCGCAGATGTGATTTTCACTGCCTTTACTTGGATGCCTTAACTCAATTTGCTTTAAACGTGCGTTTGTAAACTTCCCACAATGAAGCAATTATATGTAAATGGGCCTATAAAGTATAAGTATATCTAAAACCCATTTTATTTTCTTCATTATGTTAATTTTATATTCAGTTTATATTGTTTGTCATCTGTGACTCATTGGGTAGATTTCTCATCACTTCCGGTCCAGTAGACTTTACAGGTCATGAGAGGATATCTCTTTCCAATCTGAGGTACAGTATATCGCCCTCCTAGACAATTGTCATGGGAAAGAATGTTCTTATTGGAAGATTTCCACTTATTCCTGTTCTGGTGGCAACTCAAAATTGTGGATTTATTCTCACTTACGTTCCAGGGTTCTAACCCATCACCTTTCCAAATCTAAAAAAAAAAAAATACAAGAAAAAGAACCGCTGCTCCAGGTGTATAAAGATAAGGCTAATTGGAGTATCTTGCAGAGTGCCAGCCCGGGCCCGCCTCCGTGGGAAACTTGGAAAGAAAGAAAGAAATGACTGCACATCCAGAACTTCCGATTGGTGTTATCTTTGTGAAACAAAATAAAAGGCAGACACCAAACTGTGGTCACGTAGACGCGTTTCACACAGACATCTTGTGCTTAACCGGTTCCCGACCAGCGCACGAAGATATACGTCGGCAGAATGGCACGGACAGGCAGGAGGGCGTATATACAAGTCCCTCCTTAATGCCGTCCATGCCACCCGCGATCGTCTCACGGGAAGGCAGAACGGGGAGATGCGGAAATAGACAGCATCTCCCCGTTCTGCCTAGCAACTAGTGACGCCGATCTCTGCTCCCTATGATTGGAGGAGATCAGCATTCACTAGCTGACAGCCACGCCCCCCCCCACAGTAAGAAACACACCCCTAGGCATACTTAACCCCTACACTTCCCCCTTGTGGTTAACCCCTTCACTGCCAGTGTCATTTATACAGGAATCAATGCTTTTAAATAGCACTGATTGCTGTATAAATGACAACGGTCCCAAAAATGTGTCAAAAATGCCTGATGTGTCCGCCATAATGTCGCAGTCACAATAAAAATCGCTGATCTCCGCCATTACTAATAAAAAAAAGTATTAATAAAAATTCTATAAAAACTATCCCCTATCTTGTAAACGCTATAACTTCTGCGCAAACCAATCAATAATCGCTTATTGCGATTTTTTTTTTACCAAAAGTATGTAGAGAAATACGTATCGGCCTAAACTGAGGAAAACAAATGTTTTTTTATATATTTTTGGGGGATATTTATTATAGCAAAAAATAAAAAATAATGCTTTTTTTTTCAAAATTGTCGCCCTTTTTTATTTATAGCGCAAAAACTAAAAACCGCAGAGGCGATCAAATACAACCACAAGAAAGCTCTATGTTTGGGAAAAAAAGGACGTCAATTTTGTTTGGGAGCCAGGTCGCACGACCGCGCAATTGTCAGTTAAAGCGACTCAGTGCCGAATCGCAAAAAGGGGCCTGGTCCTTTGGCTGCAAATTGGTCCGGTCTGAAAGTGGTTAATCATGTAATGAGAAAGTGGAGTTGACTCAAGTGATGCGTTGGAGGAGTTTGGAGCTTTAGAGGCTGCCAATATAGATTCAATACTCTTTCGTTCAAACCAACAAGATCAATTATCTGGGCATCCCAAGTCCCTTTTCCCCATCCAAGTTAAACCCCCTCAATAAAAACAACAAAAACAAGCTGATAGACTGTTCATTGTCTGGCAATGTGTGACTGGAGGTGAATGCCCGTCTACACCCAGCGACCCCACGAGGGGCACCGCTACAGTAGCAAGGTACTGAATAACCTCAATACAATACTTCCTGGGGAAAACACCAGTGAGCCGGACTGACCTTCAAAACATTTACCAAAGCCAAGTCTTGCCCAAACAGCGAATGATTAAACACACACACGGGAACCTTCCATCACACTTAACGCATTACAGCTGTCAGTAGTTTGCCGCCATAGAAATGTTATCAGCTTATTTTAGCAAATAGCTTGGAAAATGTTTTCATAAATTAAATACAGGGTAACTCCTCGTACATGGTGAAGTCATTGGAATGAATCAAAGATTTATGGTTCAGAGTTTTCTTCAAGTTAATAAAGCCTAATTCCAGCCAAAACGTTCTGGGTTAGAACATTTTTCAGGTTTTCTTGCTGCCCAAAAATCCATTGTAAAGATTTTTCCCAGTAAAATTACAAGCAAAGAGGTTCTTAAAGGGTCCCCATAAGGCAGTGGTCTCCAAACTGCCACCCAGGGGCTGGATGTGGCCCCTTGCTAGCCTTTATCTGGCCTTTGGGGCACTATTACATCCAATGACACCAACAATGGGGCATAATTCCTGCCACTAACATCGACAATGGGGGACTATTCCTCCCACTGACACCAATGATGGGGCACTATTTCTCCCAATGACACCAACAATGGGGGATTACTCCCCTCACTAACACCAGTGATGGGACACTGTTCCTTCCAATAACACTAAAGATGGGGCATTCTTTGCTCTCACTGACACCCGGATATCCTCTACTCCCACTGGCTACAGTCCGCCCCCCCTAAAGTCTGATGAACAGTTTGGAAAGTTTGGAGACCCCCTGCCATAAGGGACAGTTAAGTTATAGGTGGATTGTGGGGAGCTGAATCAGCCCCTGGCTTCTTATACGTCTTGGAGGCTCCAACCATATAATCACCCTGGCCATAAGTCTTGATTCTGTCCCTGTCCACCCAGGAGTTTTGGGTGTTCATCTCCCCTTTTTGAGATGAGAAAGAGAAGACTTTTAGGAGCCTTCACATTAAACAAAAGAGAGAAATGACTGAAGAGGAAAGAAGAACAGAGGGCTATGGTTCCAAAAGAGGGACAGTACCTCCAAGTAAAGGACAGTTGGCATCTTTTGGGCGTTCCCACAAACTTTTGTATGTACCAGCTTCTCCTTTTACATTCTCCATTATATAAGATAAATTAAAAATCCACCAGTGGGCCCCGGAAGACATCAGTTGTGATGAAACAAGTAGGGCGGAGCCTGCTGTGATGTCATCGCATTACCCGAAGTCTGCAGGAAGCCATTTTGTATATAAAAATGTATTTGTTCGCGGTGTTGAAGATAGTTCAACATGTTCTCTTTATATTTTTTATCATTAGGGCTCTTTCACACGGACGGTCCGTATGTCCGTTTTTCATCCTTCCGTTTTCGGATGAAAAACGGACATACAGGCATCCCTATGGGATAGCGGGTGTCAGCGGATGAGCATCCGCTGACACCCGCTCTCGTCCGTGCCCGCTCTGCTCCGTTTCTGCAGACGGAGGAAAACCCTATTTTTTCATCCGTCATCCGTCCATAGGGGAGAGCGGCGCTCTGACAGGTCCGTCCCTGCGCTGTGTGCAGAGACGGACCTGTCATCTTCCTGCTCAGCGGAGATCGCTCCGGCGATCCCCGCTGAGCAAGCGGCCATCAGTGCTGATCCGCCCCGTGTGAAAGAGCCCTTATGATAATATCTCACAGTGTGTTTGCAGCCTTCTCCTAAAACATTTTTGTACACCTAAGCACAGTTTACGTCCCCGATAGTGATTAGCTACACCTGTTTGAGTTTACAAGTTATATTTAGGTGGGGGTGATCCTTTTTCCAACTCAGTGATTTTTGTTTTTGGATTTTTTTTTGGACATGTTGGTGTTATATCTTTCACTTGCACTAAGTAAATACAGCTGGATAAGACAAAAACTGTGTATGTCTTTATTATAGGCTGCAAAGCAGCAAAATGTGATTATTTTAAAAGGGGGCAATTCTTTTCTTTAACCACTGTACATATATTCAACTAAGTGTACCTACTGGAGAGGTGTCTTGCTCTGGCCCCTATTTTCAAGTCAATAGATGCAAATTATAGGCTTTGTGTTGGGGTTGACTCTAATCACTACAGAGCAGCTTGGCACATAGACCACCTCCGACTACAAGATGCTCCTCATTTTATATCTGCCTGGGATCCTCCTTTCAGCCTGCAATGCACAGCTCTACACTGGATTCTCAGGTCTACTATACCCTCTCAACACAATAGAAGCAGAATAAACTTGTTTGGAATTATTGTTTGGATTTATCACTGTCTGCAAAAGGTTAATCCATTTGTTTTCAGAAAACTCCACGCCTTTATTTTTTTATTGCCACCATAAAGCGATTCATTTCTAAATACCAGTTAGGTTTAATTGGCTTATTCTGTGGAGTAACCTTTGCCTTGAAAATACTGGCACGGCTACTGGTGACTTTTCTCAGCGCTGGGAAGTTGAGAGAAATCTGGGTTTTAGTACAACCTCCAACCACCCCTCTTGTCTAGCCAATGCCCCCTGTCTTTTCTTCCTTACAAATCTTCATTCCTTAAGGTCTACTGAGAAAAGCTTTTTTTTTGGTACCATAAATGTTTTTATAGCAACAGCTTTTTCACCCGACCTCGAAATTACTGAACTGGTATTTTCAAATGCTAATTCAAAGGAAACAAAGTGATAAAAGCTAAACCTATTTGGAAACTAGTCTGATGTATCACCTACTAAAAAAAAGGTTCATTTCTTTGTGTTTAAGAAAATTCCACTCCACGTGTTTATTTTTTTTACTACCACCATGAAACAATTTATTTCCAAATGTCAGTTGGGTTCCATTGGCTTTTTCTGTAGAGTAACCTTTGCCATGAAGATATTATACGTAGGTATTGGTAACTTTTCTCATTGCTGGGAGGTTAAGAGGAATCAGGGTTGTAGCGTAGCCCCCAACCATTCCTCTTGTCTAGCCAATGTCCTCTGTCCTTTCTTCTAGGGGTGCAACGGATCATGGCGATCCGTGATCCGAACGGGTCACCCCGTTCGGATCGGCACACCCCGCGATCCGTGGCCTCTTAGCTCCAGAGCGACGGCGGCCATCTTGGTACACCCAGCGGCCTTAGGAAAGGCCGCGGCTTCGGCCTAGCCCTGGAGCGGCGGCCATCTTGGTACACCCGGCCACTGTTTACAATGTGATCGCTCCGTCAAACTCTGCATTACCCAGCCAATACCCTGCATTACCCAGCATATACTCTGCATTACCCGGCCAATACTCTGCAATACCCGGCCAATACTCTGCGATACTCTGCATTACACCAGCCAATACTCTGCGATACTCTGCATTACACCAGCCTATACTCTGCGATACTCTGCATTACACCAGCCTATACTCTGCGATACTCTGCATTACACCAGCCAATACTCTGCGATACTCTGCATTACACCAGCCAATACTCTGCATTACACCAGCCAATACTCTGCATTACACCAGCCAATACTCTGCATTACACCAGCCAATACTCTGCATTACACCAGCCAATACTCTGCATTACACCAGCCAATACTCTGCGATACTCTGCATTACACCAGCCAATACTCTGCGATACTCTGCATTACCCAGCCAATACTCTGCGATACCCTGCCAATGCTCTGCGATACCCTGCCAATACTCTGCCATACCCATACGACAGACTTTGGATTGAGAGCCTGTTCTTAATTTTTCCAAATGAAAACCTTTCTATCGGATTTTTCGATCGTGTGTATGCAATTCCGACACGCAAAATTCCGACGCATGCTCGGAAACTATTTGACGCATTCTCAGAAGCATTAAACTTCCCTTTTATAGTGCCGTCGAAGTGTTGTATGTCGTGATGCTATTGACCGTCAGAATTTGGTGTGACCGTGTGTAGGCAAGACAGTTTGAGCGAAATTCCGTCAGAATTCCGACATGAAAACCATCAGAGCTTTTTCCCGACTAAAATTCTGACCGTGTGTACGCGGCATAAAGGTTTTATACCAACAGATTTCTCTTTCGACCTCTAAATGACTGAACTGGTAATTTCAAATGCTAATTCAAAGGAAACAAAATGATAAAAACTAAACATCTTTGGGAAAATAGTCTGATTTATCACCTAATAGAAGAAGGTTCATTGCTTTGTGTTTAAGAAAATTTCACTCCATGCCTTAATTGTTTTTACTACCACCATGGAACAATTTCCACATGCCAGTTGGGTTTAATTGGCTTTTTCTGTGGAGTAACCTTTGCCATTAAAATATTAGCACATGTATTGATGACTTTTCACTGGTCTAGCCAATGTCATCTGTCCTTTCTTCCTTACGAATCATCACTCCTTGTGGTCTAGTGAAAAAAATAACTTTCTTTGGTACCATTTACTACCACTATAAAACAATTCATTTCCAGATGTCAGTTGGGTTTAACTGGCTTTTTATGTGGAGTAACCTTTGCCATGGAAGTAGCGTGACTACTGGTGACTTTTCTCAGCGATGGAAGGATAAAAGGAATCAAGATTTTAGCATAACTCCCAGCTGCCCCTGTTGTCTCGCCAATGTCCCCAGTCTGTCTTTTTTGTCCCTCTTGGAGGTCTAGTGAAAAAACCTTTAAAGCGGAAGTAAACCCATCGATTTAACAGTTTAAAAAAAAAGGCATGCCGGGAATGCTAACTGCACATTGGCTGTGCTCTCAACCAAACAGTCAAACCATCCAATGGCTGGTGTCATAACGGATCACATGTGCAGCACCGTGGCAGATTAAGATTAAACAAAGGCAAAGATGGCAGCTTCCACTTTAAGCTACAAAAATAAATAAATGTGTGTTATAGCAGAACATTTTCCAATCCTTGTTAGCATTTTACCACATGTATACTGCGATGGATTAGTGCCAGGAAAGGAATATTACGGTATTTGATACAATTTTCAGTTTCCTTGACCTCTAAATGACTGAACTGGTATTTTCAAATGCTAATTCAATAAAAACAAAGTGATGAAATAAAGCATGTTTGGAAAAAAAAAAAAAAAAAAAAAAAAAAATCAGATTTATCACCTTCTAAATTAGTGTTAATCAATCCATTTTTATTGCCGTCATGAAGCCATTCATTTTTAAATACTAGCTGGGTTTAATTGTTTTTTTTCTGTGGAGTAAAATGTGCCATTAAATTACTAGTGTTGCTAATAGTGACTTTTCTCAGGGATAGAAGGTAGCAGGGAATCAAGTTATTAGCATAAAGCTCAAGCGCCCCTCCTTCTCAAGATTGGGTGGGGGAGCTTGTGACAAAGGAAAACCGATAGGCACAATCCCCAAAAAGTCAATAGTGAAATTAGCAGGGTGCCCCCGAGTCTCCCACTAGGGGACATGGGTATGTAGGGGGATTTCATGTGCTTAACGGAGGTCATATACAGAAAAAAATCTATAAATATTAAAAGCTAGAATATTTATTTATACATAGTTTAAAATCTGGAAGTACAATCTAAAAACATGGAAACACGTTTTTTTAAGTGCCAAGATCGTCATCAATCAACAAAGCATAAAGTGACAGTCGGATCAACGTGTTTCACCTGGATCGGGCTTCTTCAGGATCCACAATGTATCAGCAGGCAGAATAACAATTTGCCTTGCATAAGGGGATGGTCCAAATAAAGCCTCATGCATCGGGGTAATTTGAAGAGAGAGGTGCTATTTATTTTAATTCAAGCCGTTCCCATAGTATT
The DNA here is from genome assembly GCA_028564925.1 of Lithobates sylvaticus. Lineage (NCBI taxonomy): Eukaryota > Metazoa > Chordata > Amphibia > Anura > Ranidae > Lithobates > Lithobates sylvaticus. The sequence goes on along the minus strand of CM053030.1, from coordinate 516,749,589 downwards.
GTTTTCCAGTCTGACTACAGGCAGGGTTGGTGGGTTTTCTTTTGTTGATTCACGTGGATAGCAGGTGGGGCTTCCATTTGAGATCGTTCTTACTATCCTCCCTCTTCATATTACCTTGATGCATGAGGCTTTATTTGGATCATACCCTTATGCAAGGCAAACTGTTATTTTGCCTGCTGATACATTGCGACTATCAAGCCAATCCTGAAAAAGCCTGATACGGGCAAAAGGCGCCGATCCGACTATCACTTTGTTGGTTGTATGACAAACTTGGCACTTAAAAAAAAAACTTGTTTCCATGTTTTTAGATTGTACTTCCAGATTTTAAACTTTGTATAAATAAATATTCTAGCTTTTAAAATATATTGATTTTTTTTCCTGTATATTACTTCCGTCAGACACGTGAAATCCCCTACACACCCGTGTCTCCCCTAGTGGGAGACTCAGGGACACCCTGCTAATTTCACTGTCCCTCTTGTTTAGCCAATGTCCCCTGTCCATCCTGTCCCCAACTGTCCCTCTTGTTTAGCCAATGTCCCCTGTCCATCCTGTCCCTCTTTGAGGTCTAGCGAAAAACTCTTAGCTGATAAAAAATGTTTGAAGAGCAACAGATTTTTTACAATTGACCTCTACATGACTGAACCAGTATTTTTGCCAATTCTAAGGAAATAAAATGTTGAAAAAATAAATAAAAATAATATGCTTTATCATGTTTTGAATGAGGGCTTATCTTCATATTCCAATTAATGCCTTTCATTTTTAATTGCCACCATTAAGTCGTTCAATTCCAAATGCCAGTTGGGTTGAATTGTCTTTAATTGTCTTTTTCTGTGGAGTAACTTTTGACATTAAAACATTAGCGCAGATACTGCTGGTGACATTTCTCAGTGATGGGAGGATGAGAGGAATCAATATTTTAGTATACCTCCCTCTTGTCAAGCCAATATCCCCCGTCCATCTCCCTATCTGCCCCTCTTGGAGGTCTAGTAAACAAAACTCTTTAGCTACTAAAAATGTGTGCTATACCGTAGAAAAATATTTTTCCCCTGACCTCTAAAAGACTAAACTAGTAAATTTCAATTGCTAATTTAAAGAAAACAAAAGTGATAAAAAAAGTTATTTGGAAAATAATCAGACTTATCACGTTTGAAGTTCATTTTCTTTGCGTTACAGGAAATTCAACCCCAATGTCTTTATATTTTTATTGCTGCCATAAAACCATCCATTTATAAATACCAGTTGGGTTTAATTAACTTTTTTGGAAAAGTAAAATTTATCCTGAAAATATTAATATGGCTAATAGTGACTTTGCTCAGCGATAGAAGAGTGAGGGGAATCAGGATTTTAGTATAAAACAATAAATACCCAAAGAGCACAAAATTGGAGTTTTAAGGTGCAGAAAAATCAAAAACAAATTTTTCAAAAAAAATATTGAATTTTCTTACATAAACTTTATAAAACGATTGGTAAAATTTAGGCCATAACGACCCAGTGGTCAAGGTATAAAAGTGCAATTGCCTCTACATGTTTCACCACAAACGTGGCTTCTTCTGGTGCTTTTGTAGAACCTTGTTATTTGATATTTTCCACCCTTCAAAATGGTCTTGGTTCCAAATGATCCCCTAGACCCATCAAAAGGTTTTATGGGGAACGTCTGTGCCAAAAAGGTGGAAAAAGAGGCATGGCCCTATAGCAGCACCTAGTGTTTCAAGGAATTTTAATGAATGGATCAATGTTTCAATCCTTTTCCATATACATACCTCTTCTAATGCCAGCAAATTTACTGGGTAATTAAGCCATCAGCGCACTTTCCTCTTTTAGTTTATCAGTGTTCCTTGGCTCAGTGTCCGACCGACACCTCTTTAACCAGTGAGGACATTTTTTTTCCCAATCACAAGGGATAAACCCTTTTACATGGGTTAAGAGCCTCATTGCAACAGTGTGGCAACTTGTGATTGAGTGAAAAAAATGCCTCTATTTCATCCTTTTTGGCACAGACGTTCCCCATAAAACCTTTTGATGGGTCTAGGGCAGGGGTGCCCAACCTTTTAAAGAGTGAGGGCCACTTAAGCGACTTAGTAACCAGTTGCGGGCCACAATGAGCGGATTGGGCAGATGACAGGTCCGTGTCCACTTCCGCTCTACTCTATGGGCCCTCTGATCCGATCAGATGGAAGGGGACGGATCCACTTCTGTTTTTTTAGCAGATCGGATCTGAGGTAGGCGGGTGTAAACGGACACAAGTCTGTTTTCATCTGCCGCTCCATAGAGGTGAATAGAGTGTCTCCGATTGGGTTGGCCCGATCATGTAAAAGGGGCCTAAGGCAGCTTTTACACTGATGGTTTGTGATCTACCCATGCTGCAGGTGCAGCACAGTTCGCCTGTGGTTTTCCTGTGGGTTAACTGCACTTTGCCATACAATTCTATTATATCCTGTAGGTTTGGTGCACTTTCTGAAAGCGCCCCAACCCACAGGTAAAACCAGAAGTCTATGGCTCAGTGCAGGTAACCCGCAGGTGCACCTGCGGATCAGTTTGAAAGCAGCCCAGTAACCACTGCAGAACAGATATGCCCATATATACACTGTGATTTTAGTGAGTTCCATTCAGTTATCGCCAGCTGCTGCTGTCCAAGGCAGAGCGCATTTGGTATCACTCCGCCTATGACAGGAGGCGGCGCTATACAGGAAGCGTTGGCTTATGCGGCTCTGCAGGTGCTTGCTTCCTCTACCGTCAGCTTCATTCACAACACTGATGCTCTGGGATGACGAGTCAGCAACCTGCAATCTGGGCTTGCCAACCTGCCATCCCAGGGCAAGAGGTCGCGGGCCACATCAGAGGGTTCCGCGGGCCACATATGGCCCCTGGGCCACTGGTTGGGCACCCCTGGTCTAGGGGATCATTTGGAACCAAGACCATTTTGAAGGGTGGCAAATATCAAATAACAAGGTTCTAGCAAAGGCTCCAGAAGATGCCACGTTTGTGAAACATGAGGTGAGGCAATCACACTTTTGTACCTTGACCACTGGGTCATTATGGCCTAAATTTTACCAAATCGTTTGATAAAGTTTATGTAATAAAATTTTTTTGTAAAATTTTCTTTTGATTGATTTATCTGACACCTTAAAACTCCAATATTGTGCTCCTTGGGTATATATTGTTTTGTCCTATTTAAAGGAGGTGGTGCATTTATTAGAGTCTCCCAGCTCCAATACCAATTTGAAGGATTTTAGTATAACTCTCAACCGTCCCTCTTGTTTAGACAATGTCCGCTGTCCATCCTGTCCCCAACTGTCCCTCTTTGAGGTCTATGTAAAAACTTTTCAGCTAATAAAAATCTTAATATAGCAACAAATTGTTTCACCTGGCCTCTCAATGATTGAACCTGTATTTTAAATGCTAGTTCTAAAGAAAACGAAGTGATGAAAGAAACAGATTTAAAAAATAGTCTGATTTATCACCTTTTGCATAAGGGTTTCATTTTCCAAGTATTCCAGACAATTCCACTCAACATCTTTCTTTATTTACTGCTGCCATAGAGCCATTTATTTTCAAATACCAGGTGGGTTTCATATCTGTGGAATAACTTCTGCTGTGAAAATATTAGTGTAGCTGCTGTTGATTCTTCTCTTGGGAAGACAAGAAGAATCAAGCTTTTAGCATAACTCCCAACCATCCATCTTGTCTAGTCAATGTACCCTGTCCATCTTTCCTCCCCAACCATCCCTCTTGTAGGTCTACTGAAAAATCCTTCTAGCTACGAGACAAGAGGAGTTAGGATTTTGGCATAACTCCCAATCGTCCCTCTTGTCTAGTAATGGTACCTTGTCCATCTTTCCTCCCCAACATCCCTCTTGGAGGTCTACTGAAAAATCCTTCTAGCTACGAGACAAGAGGAGCTAGGAGTTTGGCATAACTCCCAATCGTCCCTCTTGTCTAGTCATGGTACCCTGTTCATCTTTCCTCCCCAACCATCCCTCTTGGAGGTCTTCTGAAAAATCCTTCTAGTTACGAGACAAGAGGAGTTAGGATTTTGGCATAACTCCCAATTGTCCCTCTTGTCTAGTCATGGTACCCTGTTCATCTTTCCTCCCCAACCATCCCTCTTGGAGGTCTAGAGAAAAATCTTTCTAGCTACAAGACAAGAGGAGTCAAGATTTTGGCATAACTCCCACTCGTCTTTCTTGTCTAGCCAATGTCTCCTGTCCATCCATCGTCTCCAACAATTCCTGTTCCCCAACCAATATCACCTGTCCATCCTAAAGCTTAGTACACACTATCCATTTTTTCGTTCAACCCAGTGGGCGAAAGAAACTGAAGAGCTCAGGGGGAGATCCTGTACTAACAATCTGATGTTAGTACAGTGATCCCCCCCACTGAGCTATTGTGTTCAGACAGGGGAAACCCACAACCCCCCTTCCCCCACCAGCGCTGATTGGATGCCGATCGGACCTTTTTCAGTCATGCCCTTTCGACGGAAGCCAGACATTCGGCCGGCTTCTGTTGGACCGGCTGCTGTATACACAGACTGAATGTGGGCCGGTTTCTATTGAACTGGTTGATACCGCCCGATTATCGGCCTGCGTGTATCTGGCTTTACTCACCAATTTCTCTTTAAAGGTTTAGTGAAAAAAAAGTTTTAGCTACTGTAGCATTACCCCCACAGGAGCCGATAGATTTAGTTGTTTTTTCCCTGAAAAGTGAAGAGGCAGCAGGGCACAAAGTAGGAATTCAATCGCTCAGGTTGAAATGAACAGTCTAGGGGTTTGTAATTTATTACTGAAAACAGGGCAGGGAAAAAAAGGGGTGTGGAATAATGTTCTACTCAGTAACTGTGGCAAAAATGAAGGTAGATTGTATCAGCCTTTAGGATCACAGCTGAGGACCATGAAGTATCTTTAGCACAAGTAGACAGACTGGAACAGTCTAAAGGTTCACAGCTGGGGACCGTGAAGCAGCTTTGGCACAAGTAGAGGTACTACTTACAGATCCTGGGACAGAGTGAGTTCAGAGGATCAGTCCCTTGTAGTCCAGTATCCAGTTTGGCAAACAGTTCCACCCCCCACCCCCCCTCCCCCGTTGGGTCTGGTGCACTTACCCCATCTATGCAGCGCTTCACCAGTGGCGGTGACAGCTTACCCTTCCTCTGCTCTCCACAGGCATCAGCAGCTTCTATTTCCACCCTCCTCCTCGACGGACAATCAGGAGTCTTCTCTTTTTGACCAATTGGATATTCATTCACTGTTGTAAAGCCTGGGTGGGCTCATTGCGCAATGCTCTGCGCTCCGAGCCCACCTTATTTGGAAGCCTTTTAGAGCCTATGGCTCCTTTCAGGTGCTTAAAAAAATAAAAAAATAAAAAAAAAAACCACTCTGCCGCTGTAATTCAGGTGGCCGGCATCCTGAAAGGGGCCAGACGCATGAATAAGGGGGTGGCTGTGGCGGCTGTGAATAGATTCATGCTATGCACAAATCTATCCATTATTGATATAGGGGGTGGCGTGGATAGAGGGGGTGAGCCCCCTGGGGGCCCGCAGGCCCCTGAACCACACAAATTCATTCCCTTACAGGGAAGAAGACCATCACCTCAGGGCTCCAGAATATTTAACAACAGCCCAGCCACCATCTGGGCACACCTCCCCAGGCATTGGCTAGACCCTTTGGCTAGACCCTTTGTGGATTCGCTTAGAAGTTTCTTCTAGAGGCAGGGGGCAGTAATCAAAACTCTCAGCCTGTAAAGCCCTAAACAGACCAAAGCAAACAATCACTGATCCCCTAAATACAGAAAGTGTTAAAAATTAAATGTACCCGGTGGCCGAACTAGGAGGATTCTATACTACTAGAAAAATGTTTGCATAGCAACAGATTTTTCACCTCTAATTGACTAAATTGGTACTTTGAAATGCAAACGCAAAGGAAAAATAGCAAAAGAGGATTTGGAGTTTAAGGTCAAAATCATTTTTTCAAGTTTTAGTAAGGAGGGATTAGAACATGTTATATGTTTTTAACTTTCTGTGTCCCCACTCTGGAGATTTGCAGTGACCCAGGTCTCCATTGCTTCAACACTCGCCTTCCGCCATTGCTCCAATCCACAGTGCTCACGCACCCTGAGCAGTGCTTTTGATTGGAGCAGTGTGCGGCAGGAGTGTGGAACCACGAGAGACCTGGGCTGGCTGTGAATTTCCCCAGTGGGAAGACAGATCTCTTCTAATTTTCCCCTACTACATGAGCAGTGAAGTTGATTACAGTAGCGTGCAGTGGAAGTGTCGGGCCATTGGAGACCCGGGCTGTTGCAATTCCGAATTTCGTATTTTCGTATTTCCGAATTTACAAATTTTCGGATTTCCAAATTTCGAATTTTCGGATTTCGAATTTTCGGATTTCCGAATTTAGAATTTTCGGATTTCCGAATTTCTGAATTTTGGATTTCAACTTTTCGGATTTTTGGAATTCCGAATTTTCGGAATTCGGAAATTCGAAAATCAGAAAAAAAGAAAGAAAATCTGTTTAATTCTAAATAATAACTATTAAATTATAGGTATTGGAATTCCCTTTCAAATTTGTCTGTTAGTGAACGTAACAAGTACGAATTTATCCGAAGTTACGAATTATCTGAAATAAGGAATGCTGCATCTAACCAACGATCTAACGATCTAATAATAATAAATAACAATAATAATAATAAAAAAAAAATATAATTATTAATTATTTATTATTAATTATTTATCGTTCCGCTCCATTTGTTTAGATGTGGCATTCGTTATTTCAGATAATTCGTAACTTCGGATGAATTCGTACTTGTTAATTTAATAGTTAGTTATTAATTAAACTTCATAGTTAGTAAGTTAATAAGGTTGAATAAAGACATCAGTCCATCCAGTTCAACCTGAGTGAGTGTCTACAATTGTCCCTATCCCTGTACATTGCACAGTCACATCAGTCCCTACCCTCAAGGAGCCCACAATCCAAGGTCCCCATTCATATACTAGGGCCAATTTTTGGACAGAAGCCAATTAACCTACCTGCATGTCTTTGGATTCTGGGAGGAAACCGGAGTACCCGGAGGAAACCCACGCAGGCACAGGGAGAACATGCAAACTCCAGGCAGGTAGTGTCGTGGTTGGGATTCGAACCAGCAACCCTTCTTACTGCTAGGTGAGAGTGCTAACCACTACACCACTGTGCCGCCCCAATGATTTTATTTTTTTCAGATTTTCAAACTTTGGGATTTTCAAATCTTTGAATTCCCGAATTCCGAAAATTCGAAAATCCGAAAATTCGGAAATCCGAAAATTCGTAAATTCACGAAATTTCAGATTTTCTGAATTTCCGCATTTCCGAAAAAAGCAAAATAACTAATCATACGAAAACAAAAATGAACAAATTTTTTGTCAGTGCACATGTCTAATAAACTGAGAAGGTTCAATTGGGTTTTAACCACTTACGGATCGCCCACGGCAGTTTTACGTCGGCTGTTTGAAGGAGGATATCGTTGTTATGGCAGCAGCTAGCTGCCATTACCCCGGTATCCCCTTCTTCAACGGGCGGTCCACTACAAGATAAAAGTGGTCTCTGCGGTGCTTACCGGAGCCATCGGCAGCGTTGGAGGCAATCGCGTCCTGTCGCTAGCTGGGTATGGAGACGAGTGAGGGGAAGGTGGCCCCCACCCGTCTCCATACTATAGCAGGGCGGAAGTGACGTCAAAATGTCACTTCTGCCCACAGCTCTTAAAGGGCCATTTTTTATTAAATATTTTTTTTTTTTAAATGACAAATTTTATTTAATCTTTTTTTTATTGCATTTTAATCTTAATATGAGATGTGAGGTCTTTTTGACCCCAGATATCATATTTAGGAGGTCCGTCATGCTTTTTTTTTCTATTACATGGGATGTTTACATTCTATTACATTCCTTTTTTTTTTTTAAAACAGTGTAAAAATAAAAAATAAAAAGGTAAAATAAGAAAGAAAAAAAAAAACATTTTAAAACGTGCCCCGTCCCGACGAACTTGCGTGCAGAAGCGAACGCCTACGTGAGTAGCACCCGCATATGAAAACGGTGTTCAAACCACACATGTGAGGTATCACCGCGATCGGTAGAGCGAGAGCAATAATTATAGCCCTAGACCTCCTCTGTAACTTAAAACATGCAACCTGTAGAATTTTTTAAATCGTTGCCTATGGAGATTTTTAAGGGTAAAAGTTTGAGGCCATTCCACGAGCGGAGAGCAATTTTGAAGCGTGACATGTTGGGTATCAATTTACTCGGCGTAACATTATCTTTCACAATATAAAAAAAAAAAATGGGCTATTTTTTAATTCAAAAAGTATTGCAACAACCCCCATTTTATTCTCTAGGGTGTTAGAATTTTTTTTTATAATGTTTGGGGGTTCTTAGTAATTTTCTAGCAACAAAAACGTTTTTAACTTGTAAACAACAAATCTCAGAAAGAGGCTCGGACCTTAAGTGGTTAAAGTGATTGTAAACCCTTACATATACCCAGAAAAGTGACTAGTCTCAGAGATGGAACAAATCCTTCTACATAAGTTGTACCTGTTTATGTGCAGCCCGCTCTCTCCTACATCTTTTTTAATTATTTTTATTGATAAATTTTTCACATATACAAAGAACATTTCACATCATTACAAATTCCCATATATGTATACATATATATATATATATATACCCTGTTTCCCCGAAAATAAGACCTATCGTGATTGTCGGTGATGGCTGCAATATAAGCCCTACCCCCCCAAATAAGCCCTAGTTAAAGTCCGTGTAGGTCTTATTTTCAGGGTAGGGCTTATTTTCGGGGGGACAAAATAGGGCTTATTTGGGGGGTAGGGCTTATATTGCAGCCATCACCGACAATCACGCTAGGTCTTATTTTCGGGGAAACAGGGTATATATATATATATATATATATATATATATATATACACACACACACACATATACAACACTTGTACATAAATAAATACATAACAAATAAACACACAATAAAAAAAAAAAAAAGGAAAAAATAAATAAAAAAAATAAAATAAAAAAAAACACAATCAACAAAACACATAGATCATTCTCGATACACTTTTCAAAGAAACCAATAATAGTCCCCCGTCTTCCTGATATAATTCATTACCCCCTCTGACTTTATTCGAACAATATTTTATTTAGTATTCTTTTTTCCCTTTTTTTCCCTCCCTTCTTCCCCCCCTCCCCTAAGTTGTTAACTACCCCCCAATCCATCACTCATCACTGTTCCCATAATCCCCTGTTGTGTTTATGTATTTATATTACACCTTATGTGAGATATAATGATGTCCTCTTTCAGAGAAAAAAAAATAAGGGAAGAGGAAAAAAAAAAAAATAAGGGAAGAGGAAAAAAAAAATAAGGGAAGAGGAAAAAAAAAAAATAAGGGGGGGGGGGACACCATCCATCCCCCTCCTGTGTTGGTGTGTTCTGTTCAAAGTCCAGAATTTACAGAGCAGTTCTCAGCTCCAGAAGGCAGGGGGGGGGGGGTGTGGATCTGATGTCACACACTGCACAGCATACAGCACAGAGGAGCTGAGTGTAATCTGGGACCTGAGTGGAGGGAAAGGACACCCCCCCCCCTACACAGTCTCAAAGGGAAATATGCCCAGCTGAGGCTGTCCATCACCTGCTGGGGGGGGGGGGCTGTTCCCCAGAATTCTGTGGTGTTAGCATATCCCATCACAGGGGACTCATACAAACAGCAGAGGAAAGAGAGAGCGAATGGAATCACACAAGGTGCTTTGGATTAAGGCAAGTACACACTATAGAAGGATATACTTTGTTCATTTTTCATTTTGGAGGTTTACAACCACTTTCAGGCAATGCTCACAGCTGCTTCTATACATAGAAATATCAGAGAGGATTCCTTCTTGCAGATTATGATCCTAATTGTTACCATTCAGCCCGGTCTGCTGACACAGCCGGTGCAATCTCAATCACAGACACTGGTCAATGCCAACACAAATACCAGACATTCCGCTCATATTCCCACTTTCATCACTCATCCCAACTTCAGCACTTGTTTATAGGGAATCCTTCATCTTCTTAATGTGTTTTAGATAAACATGTGAATGTAATAAGTGTAATATAAATAGCCTTATCAATGTTATGTAAATGTACGAAACCCCCTTTTCTATGAATAGTTTGTAATTACGTGGAGAGATCCATAATTGCTCAGCGATAGACAGCGCATCCGGAAAGTATTCACAGCGCTTCACTTTTTCCACATTTTGTGTTACAGCCTTATTCCAAAATCGATTAAATTCAATATTTTTTCTCAAAATTCTACAAATAATCCCCCATAATGACAAAGTGAAAAAAAGTTTGTTTGAAATATTTGCAAATTTAATAAAATACAAAATGAATAAATCCCATGTGCATAAGTATTCACAGCCTTTGCCATGACACTCAGAATTGATCTCAGGTGCATCCTGTTTCCACTGATCATCCTTGAGATGTTTCTACAACTTGATTGGAGACCTCCTGTGGTAAATTCAGTTGATTGGACATGATTTGGAAAGGCCACACCTCTCTATAGAAGGTCCCACAGGTAACAGTGCATGTCAGAGCACAAACCAAACCATGGAGTCCAAGGAATTGTCTGTAGACCTCCGAGACAGGATTGTATGGAGGCACAGATCGGGGGAAGGGTGCAGGAACATTTCTGCAGCATTGAAGATCCCAATGAGCACAGTGGTCTCCATTATCGGTAAATGGAAGAAGTTTGGAACCACCAGGACTCTTCCTAGAGCGGGCGGCCCGGCCAAACTGAGGGATCGGGGGAGAAGGGCCTTAGTCAGGGAATCCGATAGTCACTCTGACAGAGCTCCAGCGTTTCTCTGTGGAGAGAGGAGAACCTTCCAGAAGAACAACCATCTCTGCAGCACTCCACCAATCAGGCCTGTATGGTAGAGTGGCCAGACAGAAGCCCCTCCTCAGTAAAAGGCACATGACCGCCCCGTCTGGAGTTCTGAAGGACTCTCAGACCATGAGAAACAAAATTCTATGGTCTGATGAAACAAAGATTGAACTCTTTGGCCTGAATGGCAAGTGTCATGTCTGGAGGAAACCCGACACTGCTCATCACCTGGCCAATACCATCCCTACAGTGAAGCATGGTGGTGGCAGCATCATGCTGTGAGGATGTTTTTTAGCGGCAGGAACTGGGAGACTAGTCAGGATCAAGGGAAAGATGAATGCAGCAATGTACAGAGACATCCTTGATGAAAACCTGCTCCAGAGCGCTCTGGACCTCAGACTGGGGTGAAGGTTCATCTTCCAACAGGACAACGACCCCAAGCACACACCCGAGATAACAGAGGAGTGGCTACGGGACAACTCTGGGAATGTCCTTGAGTCGCCCAGCCAGAGCCCAGACTTGAACCCAATTGAACCTCTCTGGAGAGATCTGAAAATGGCTGTGCACCGACGCTCCCCATCCAACCTGATGGAGCTTGAGAGGTCCTACAAAGAAGAATGGGAGAAACTGCCAAAAAATAGGTGTGCCGAGCTTGTAGCGTCATACTCAACAAGACTTGAGGCTGTAATTGGTGCCAACGGAGCTTCACTAAAGTATTGAGTGAAGGCTGTGAATACTTCTGTACATGGGACTGTTTTTCCTTTTTTATTTTTAATAAATCTGCAAAGATTTCAAACAAACTTCTTTTGCATTGTCATTATGGAGTATTGTTTGTAGAATTTTGAGGAAAATAGCGACTTTATTCCATTTTGGAATAAGGCCGTAACATAACAAAATGTGGAAAAAGTGAAGCACTGTGAATACTTTCCGGATGCGCTGTATGTGCTGTTTTCTGCTCTCTTTAACGCTCATTCCACTCCATGGAAGTCTACCAGTCAAAATCAAGGCTTTCTCTATGTGTCTGAGACTTTGGGGTTGATTTACTAAAATGGGAGAGTGCAAAATCTGGTGCAGCTCTGCACAGAAACCAATCGGCTCCAGTTTTAGTAAATCAACTCCTATACCTCAGCAGCTTTTGATTAGGAAAGCTGGGCAACTGCGGTAAAATACAGGAGAGATCTACAGACCTGTTATGTAGAATAAAATACTGTATATACTCGAGTATAAGCCGACCCAAATATAAGCCGAGGCACCTCATTTTACCACAGAAAAACTGGGAAAACTTATTGACTCGAGTATAAGCCTAGGGTGAGAAATGCGCAGCTACTGTAAGTGGAAAAGAGGGTCAACAATGCCCATTTGCAGCCTCACTGTGCCCATTTGCACGCCTCACTGTGCCCATTTGCAGCCATAGGGTTCCTAGATGCCCCCTAGCTGCAGCCAAAATTTGGGGGTCTCTGGACCCAAAGGGTCCCGAAATGACATGGCTGCAGATGGACACAGTTGACCGAATTTGGGGCCCTGTATCTCGGGGCCACTTGGTGCTAGGAACCCCAAATTTGAATATGTTGTAGTTTTGGTATCAGTTTGCAGCCAAAGGACCAGGCCCCTTTTTGCGATTCGGCACTGCGTCGCTTTAACTGACAATTGCGCGGTCGTGCGACGTGGCTCCCAAACAAAATTGGCGTCCTTTTTTTCCCACAAATAGAGCTTTCTTTTGGTGGTATTTGATCGCCCCTGCGGTTTTTATTTTTTGCGCTATAAACAAAAATAAGAGCGACAATTTTGAAAAAAATGCAATATTTATTACTTTTTGCTATAATAAATATCCACAAAAATATATAAAAAAAACATATTTTTTACTCAGTTTAGGCCGATACGTATTCTTCTACATATTTTGGTAAAAAAAAATAGCAATTAGCGATTATTGATTTGTTTGCGCAAAAGTTATAGCGTTTACAAAATAGGGGATAGTTTTATAGCATTTTTATTAATATATTTTTTTTTTACTAGTAATGGCGGCGATCAGCGATTTTTATTGTGACTGCGACATTATGGCGGACACATTGGACATTTTTGGGACCATTGTCATTTATACAGCAATCAGTCCTATTTAAATGCATTGATTCCTGTATAAATGACACTGGCAGTGAAAGAGTTAACCACTAGGGGTCGGGGAGGAGTTAGTGTGACGTGTTGTGTTTTTTTTTACAGTAGGGGGTGTGGCTGTACGTCTGACATCACTGATCGGCTTTCCCGATGACAGGGAACAGCAGATCAGTGACAGGCAGTGTAGGAAGCACAGGGAGAGGTTTGTTTACACAGACCTCTCCCCGTTCTTCAGCTCTGTGACCCGATCGCGGGACACCACGGCCGTGGTCGCGGAGCTCCCGACCGGGTCGCGAGCGCGCGACCCCACGGCTAGGCAATTAAATGGGACGTATATATACGTGCTTTTGCCTAGCTGTGCCATTCTGCCGACGTATATGTACAGGAGGCGATCGGGAAGCGGTTAACAGGTACATTTCACTTGCAGTTGACCTCCTCCTGACCAGCATTTGACCACTTTAAGTGGTAAGAGTTAGGCTGGGTTCACACCTATGTGTGGTTTTCTCCGCATCCAATTCGCATAGCAGGAGAATGTGACTGTCTCTCTATGGAGCTGGTCCACATATCTCCGCAGCAGGTCCCGTGCGTTTTGCAGGAAAAACGTGTGCCTTTTTTGGTCCATTTCAGGTACAAATTCTGCCCAAAATTTGCGCTGAAACCGGACCTGAAACAGTGAACGGGTACGCACCGGATCCCTGCTGTGCAACGGATCTGTCTTAGGTTTGAACCCAGCTTAGAGAATTTAGGACTTCAGCTTTACTAAACTGCGGAGGCCACTGCTGGCTGTAAATGCAGAAGGTAAAAAGGCCAAGTGTAGGTGAAGGACCTCATCCGTATAGAGTTCACACAAGGACTTCCTGAATTGACTCACTACTCCATGATAATAAAGTTTGTCTCTTATTTACGACTTTCTCATTGGCTATCACACTGGAAGTAAATCATTTAAAAATAAACCGTAAAAGATGAAAGGATGTTGAATTTTCAGCGAGGCTTTAAAAGACATTACTGAAAAAGTTGGTAAACTATTGAACCTCAAAATCACAAACATATCAAACATTTTGAGAGGTCTAACATAAAAGGACTCTTCTAACCGATGTAAACCAAATCTATAAAAGTCAGTGGAGTGATGATAAAGGATATTCAGCAATTTGATTCAGACAAGATACCGTATTTATCGGCGTATAACACGCCCCCAAAGTTTAGGAGGGCATTTTAAGGGGAAAAAAGTTTTAGGAGGGAAGTTTAGGGAAAAAAAAAACCTTACATTTAAGCGCCATTTGCAGCCTTGCCCAGCGCCATTTGCAGCCTTGCCCAGCGCCATTTGCAGCCTTGCCCAGCGCCATTTGCAGCCTTGCCCAGCGTCATTTGCAGCCTTGCCC
>CM053030.1:516725210-516730210 GCA_028564925.1 Lithobates sylvaticus | reverse complement strand
CGATGCAGCCCGATATGCCCGCCGCAGCCAGATGTCCGCTGCAGCCCGATGTGCCCGCCGCAGCCAGATGTCTGCCGCAGCCTGATGTCTGCCGCAGCCTGATATGCCCACCGCAGCCTGATGTCTGCCACAGCCTGATATGCCCACCGCAGCCAGATGTCCGCTGCAGCCCGATGTGCCCGCCACAGCCAGATGTCTGCCGCAGCCTGATGTCTGCCGCAGCCTGATATGCCCACCGATGCCTGCCGCAGCCAGATGTCCGCTGCAGCCCGATATGCCCGCCGCAGCCAGATGTCCGCTGCAGCCCGATGTGCCCGCTGCAGCCAGATGTCTGCCGCAGCCTGATGTCTGCCGCAGCCTGATATGCCCACCGCAGCCAGATGTCCGCTGCAGCCCAATGTGCCCGCCGCAGCCAGATGTCTGCCGCAGCCTGATGTCTGCCGCAGCCTGATATGCCCACCGATGCCCGCCGCAGCCAGATGTCCGCTGCAGCCCGATATGCCCGCCGCAGCCAGATGTCCGCTGCAGCCCGATGTGCCCGCCGCAGCCAGATGTCTGCCGCAGCCTGATGTCTGCCGCAGCCTGATGTCTGCCGCAGCCTGATATGCCCACCGCAGCCAGATGTCCGCTGCAGCCCGATGTGCCCGCCGCAGCCAGATGTCTGCCGCAGCCTGATGTCTGCCGCAGCCTGATATGCCCACCGATGCCCGCCGCAGCCAGATGTCCGCTGCAGCCCGATATGCCCGCCGCAGCCAGATGTCCGCTGCAGCCCGATGTGCCCGCCGCAGCCAGATGTCTGCCGCAGCCTGATGTCTGCCGCAGCCTGATATGCCCACCGCAGCCAGATGTCCGCTGCAGCCCAATGTGCCCGCCGCAGCCAGATGTCTGCCGCAGCCTGATGTCTGCCGCAGCCTGATATGCCCACCGATGCCCGCCGCAGCCAGATGTCCGCTGCAGCCCGATATGCCCGCCGCAGCCAGATGTCCGCTGCAGCCCGATGTGCCCGCCGCAGCCAGATGTCTGCCGCAGCCTGATATGCCCACCGATGCCCGCCGCAGCCAGATGTCCGCTGCAGCCCGATATGCCCGCCACAGCCTGATGTGCCCGCTGATGCCTGACCCCCGCCATTGCCCGATGTGCCCGCCGCCTAGATTGTGTAAGTGGGGGTGGACCGGCAGACAGCGAGGGGAGGGGTAGTGTTTGAGGTGCAGGGGTGGGGTTGGTTGTTTGTTGCCCCCCCCCCCAAATAAAAAAAAACACCAGCCACCACTGGGAGTGGGTGCTCCTAAGTCTCGGTTCACACAGGGGCAACCCGACTTTGCAAGGCGATTTGGAGGTAAATTCAGCACAACTTTGAGCGACTTACAACGCAACTTCAAGTCGCCTCCAGGACAGGCGACTTTGCCTGTGGCCAATCGGAGCTAATCAGCTCTTGTGACATAATTGTTGTTTCTGTTTTCTTCCTGGATAAATTATTTTCTTTTTCCTGTAAAGTCGCTTCACTATAGATGGAGATCCGACTTGGAGGCGACTACCATTGAAATCTATGGGTACAAGTCGCCTAGAAGTCGCCTTGAAGTAGTAAAGGAACCTTTTCTGAGGTCAGAGCGACATCAGTAGTGTACATTAAGACGGCTCTCATTAACTATAATGGAATTTCTTATGTGCAGCGACTTGGGGCGACTTGAGGACTGACAAGTCAGATCCCAAGTCGCTGTAATGTGAAGCGGAACTACTACAGCGACTTGGGATCCGACTTGTCAGTCCTCAAGTCGCCCCAAGTTGTTGGACATAAAAAATGCCATAGAAGTAAATAAGAGCCGTCTTTATGTACACTACTGAAGTGGCTCCGACTTCAGAAAAGGTTCCTTTACTACTTCAAGGCGACTTCTAGGTGACTTGTATCCATAGATTTCAATGGTAGTCGTCTCCAAGTCGGATCTCCATCTATATTGAAGCGACTTTACGTTTACCCAGGAAACCCCCTCCCTCCCACAGAGCTGATTATCCTGTGATTGGCCACAGCCAAAGTCGCCTGTCCTGGAGGCAACTTTAAAGGGGTGTTTCACCTTACAAAATTTTTTTTTTAAAAGTCAGCAGCTAAAAAAAAAAGTAGCTGCTGACTTTTAATAAGTACACTTACCCTCCCAGGGCGCCCGCGATATCGGTCGTGGAGGACGAGCTGTCCCTCGGCGATCCGGTTCCAGCGCCGCCATCCTCAGTAAGGGAAACGGCTTCCCGTTTCCTACTGCGCATGCATACTAACATTTTTTTAAAGTTTTTGTTTTCAGGGTGTCCCACCACTTTAAGTCGTGTTGCAAGTTGCACAAAGCCGCGCTGAAGTCGCCTCCAAATAGCCTTGCAAAGACGCGCTGTATGTCCGGTTGCCCCTGTGTGAAGCGGCACTAAGCAGGCTGTATCTGCATGCAGACCGCTAGACATGTGCACAACAAAAAAATTTGTTTATTTTCGTTTCGTTTTTTTCGTTTCCATCGATTCGTAACGATTCGTACATTCGGAAGTCGTCGGTGTTCGGATTCGTAACGATTCTTACATTCGTAAGAGTTATTTTTTTCGTTGAATCGTTTTTTCGTTAGTTTAATTTTCGGACGCATTCGTATTTATTCGTACATTCGTAACATTCGTAATCGGAGCATAATTCATAATTTGATGTAATGTGTATGCTATTATTACATTTTAATAATTTACGAATCGAAAAAAAAAGTTACAAATGGAAAAAAAAAAAGTTACGAATCGAAAAAAAGTTACGAATGTACGAATTTTTTGTTCAATAGAGACACGGAAAATTACAAATCGAAAAAAACAAAAAAAAAAAGTTACGAATTGAAAAAAAAAAGTTACGAATCGAAAAAAAAGTTACAAATGTACGAATTTTTTGGTTCAATAGAGACACGGAAAATTACAAATCGAAAAAAAAAAATAAGTTACGAATCGAAAAAAAAAAGTTATGAATTGAAATAAAAAAGTTACGAATCGAAAAAAAAATGTTACGAATCAAAAAAAAAATGTTACGAATGTACGAATTTTTTTGTTCAATCCATTCGAAGCACGTTTAGCAGCGCCATTGTAAGGGACACGGAAAATTACCAATTCAACAAAAAAAAAAAGTTACGAATGTACGAATTTTTTTCGTTCGTTTTCGTTTTTCGGATTTTCTTCATTAGTACATTCGTTGTTTCTAATTTGTTTTTTTCGGATTTTCGTTGTTTTTCGGATTCGTTCGATTCGAATGATTCGTTATTTGGATTCGTACGATTCGTAATGATTCCTTCATTCATACGAAAACGAACGAACGAAAATAACGAAAAAAAAACGAAAAACGAAAAAAAAATGAAACGAATTGCACATGTCTACAGACCGCCCTAGGTGAAGCCGACACGTGATGCTGAGCCTCCATTGAAATCCAATAGGTGAAAGGAGCAGGCCAGCAACGTTCTCCAGCAAGGAAACGAGGTGAGCTCTATCCGACTTGCTGCAGCTTCTAGTGCACACCGTGAGAAGCTTACAGTGTGCACTGGCATCAGAGTAAGCCCTTTCAGTACCGGAGAGGAGCATTTACCACGGGTACTAAACTGAAGGGGAAGGCCGGAGCTCGGCTTTAGTAGACGCAGTGATGGAACTCATCATTCTCCTTTTTTCCCCGTTTTTATTTTGATTTACAGCTTCTCATTGTAAAAGGGGAAAAAAAAAAGCCTTGCGTAGGAGAGAAAAATATAACGTATCAAAAATGTGCGACATCAAATATAGATCATACGCCTCCAGCTGCTCTTTCCGGCTCCGCAATAAAATCCGTTCATTTGTAAAAACTCATCATTGCCGACTCCCTGCCGGGGAGGCGAGAGAAGAGGAGAGGTCTACGGTCTACCCAACGAAGGAACGTGAGAAATGCCGGACAGGTTTTCATTTATCTGGAGAAATGTGTTCCATTACAGGTCGGCTCAGAGAATTCCAATATCCCGCTCTTCAAATCCACCAACAATTCCTCCTGGGAGAATGCCATCTGCCGTGTAGACGATCTGCCAGCTGCCACGCCGAAACATTACTCATGGTACACTGGAACGACGGGATTTCAGCAGCAGAACGGAAAGCTAGCTATAGATCGAAATAAAGGCCAAAGGTTTCTATCGTAGCAGAAGGTAGATTGATGGACATCAATGCTGCAGTGAAAACTTTTTAGCTTTTTTTTCGCCTTACCGGTTTCCTCCGACCATGCTGATTTTTCCAAAGTGGGCCTAATGCCGCGTACACACGGTCGGAATTCTCGTCGAAAAAAGCTCCGATGGTTTTCCCGTCGGAATTCCGACGGAATTTCGCTCAAACTGTCTTGCCCACACCAAATTCCCACCGGTCAATAACACCGCGCCTTAACCGGTTCCCGACCGGCGCACGCCGATATACGTCGGCAGAATGGCGCGGACAGGCAGGAGGGCGTATATATAAGTCCCTCCTTAATGCCGCCCGTGCCATCGGGAGCGCGTCGGGACCCCCGTGAGGCCGGTCGCGGGTCCCGCGGACTCGATCGCCGCGGGGGACACCGCGATCGTCTCACGGGAAGGCAGAACGGGGAGATGCGGAAATAGACAGCATCTCCCCGTTCTGCCTAGCAACTAGTGACGCCGATCTCTGCTCCCTGCGATTGGAGCAGAGATCAGCATTCACTAGCTGACAGCCACGCCCCCCCCCACAGTAAGAAACACACCCCTAGACATACTTAACCCCCTACACTGCCCCCTAGTGGTTAACCCCTTCACTGCCAGTGTCATTTATACAGGAATCAATGCATTTAAATAGCATTGATTGCTGTATAAATGACAATGGTCCCAAAAATGTGTCAAAAATGTCCGATGTGTCCGCCATAATGTCGCAGTCACAATAAAAATCGCTGATCGCCACCATTACTAATAAAAAAAAAAATTATTAATAAAAATGCTATAAAACTATCCCCTATTTTGTAAACGCTATAACTTCTGCGCAAACCA
>CM053030.1:516555210-516720210 GCA_028564925.1 Lithobates sylvaticus | reverse complement strand
CATAGCAACAGGGTACAGGGCAGGAACAAGATTCAGACCAATGGCAAATGGAATCTGGCCGCAACAAAACACTAGAGCCAAAGGCACTAGTAGGGGAGGATCTAAATAACTTACCAGCAGCCAGCATCATGTAAAAACTGAAGGTGCAAAGAGCAGATGGGGAACCAAAACTGGGGTCATTAACAAGGGAAAGCACGTACAAGGCAACAGGGTACAGGGCAGGAGCAAGATTCGGATCAATGGCAAATGGAATCTGGAAGCAGCAAAATACTAGAACAAGAGGCACTAGTAGGAGAGGATCTAAATACCTTACCAGCAGCCAGCATCAGGTGAAAACTGGAGGTGCAAAAAGCAGATGGAAAAGGGGGAACCAAAACTGGGGTCATCAACAATGGAAAGAACGTACAAAGCAACAGGGTACAGGGCAGGGGGAAGATTCGAATCAATGGCAAATGGAATCTGGCAGCAACAAAACACTCGAGCCAGAGGCACTAGTAGGAGAGGATCTAAATACCTTACCAGCAGCCAGACGAAAACGGATTACTGGGATCTGTTGGCTGTTGGAAAACACCTGCTGGTGGACACCGAAACTACAACCTTCCACGCTGGGAAGCACAGTGCCACCAGCAGGTGATCGGGGTCCTTACAGCGACATAATATGCAATTGTTTTATTCACCAGGGCCTCTGCTTTCAGAAAATATATAAAAGTTGGGGTGTTCCAAATAATTTGCAAAAATTAAAGTGGTTAAATAAAAAGAAAAAAATTAATTTTGTACATTAAATTAATACATTTTGCAAAAATACAAATTAAGACAATATCAATAATTTTTTTCTTGGAAGGACAATAGGAACAGATGATGATCTTGAAAACAAACTGTTACTCACCGATCCCACGTGGCAGTGATCTGATTCTCCGCTTTCAAAAAGGACGATGTCCTTGATGAACACCGCGATGGCTCTCATGATGAAAGACATGAACAGGTGCATGTGGATGTAATTCCGGGTACAATGTAGCTTCCTGTGTAAGAAGGAGAAACAGAATGTTATCAATTAAAGATTTTTTTTATTTTTTGTGCATATGGGACGTGCATGTAAATGCGATCTGTAAATAATCTCATGAGTAGTCAGGGTTTAAATTATGACATCTCATAATCTTTAGCACGAATGTGTCATTTCAATGGCAACTTTCAATCGTTTTAAATCTGCAGCTTCCATAAAATAATCCCCGGTGATCCTGCCACAGAGGTGCTTTGTTAGTCACTTCCTGTTTTCGGGTGACAACGCCTGGTCCCTCCCTCCCAGTTGCTCTCCTGAGTTGTCACCGGCTTCCGATGAAAACGAAGGGCTCATTCACACTTACTATGGTCTCTGAAGGGGCGATCCACGTTGGGATTGATCTTCAGAGAGCATCTGACAGGCGATGAGGAAGTGTTGTGTCTCCTTTTGTCTCTGTATCCGAATCTAAAAACTATTTTAGTGGGCGTGTTATTATTTTCCTACATTCCCCTGCATGTCAAACTGAGCTTAGTTGCAGTGCTGTCAATCCGATCAAACATGTTTCAGGCACTGGGAGCAGGGGGGGGGGGGGGGGGGGAGGGGGGGTGGGGGGGGGGGGGGGGGCGTCTCCGGGGGGGGGGGGGGGGGGGGGGGTCTTTAGAAAATAAGAAAACAAGAGCACACGGAGGACGTTAGCAGCATGATGATGCTTCATTATAGACTGGTGAACATGCTCCATGTGTTTAGTGTAACCCCCCCCCATCCCCAAATCTATTCTATGGGTGTCACCAGGACAGGCAGTAAAAGAAAATCTCCTTAAAGTGGTTGTAAACCCTTATGCCGCGTACACACGATCAGAAATTCGGCCAGCAAAAGACCGATGAGAGCTTTTGGTCGGAAAATGCGACCGTGTGTAGGCTCCATCAGACTTTTGCTGGCCGAATTCCAGCTAGCAAAAGATTGAGAGCAGGTTCTCAATTTTTCGTTCGGAAAAAGTTCCGATCGGAAATTCCGATCGTCTGTAGCAATTCCGACGCGCAAATTTCCTACGCATGCTCGGAAACAATTTGACGCATGCTCGCAAGCATTGAACTTCGTTTTCTCGGCTCGTCGTAGTGTTGTACGTCACTGCATTCTTGGCGGTCGAAAGTTCAAACTTTTTTGTGACCGTGTGTATGCAAGCCAAGCTTGAGTGGAATTCCGTCGGGAAAACCATCCAAGTTTTTTTCCGATGGAAAATCCTCTCGTGTGTACGGGGCATTACAAACTACTTTTCCCTACAGGTAAGCCTATAAAAAGGATTACCTGCAGGTACTGGAAATATCTCCTAAACCTGCCCGGTAGAACACTTTTGGGATGAATTAGAGCGGAGACTGCAAGCCAGGCCTTCTCATCCAACATCAGTGCCTGGCCTCACAAATGCCCTTCTAGAAGAATGGTCAAACATTCCCATAGACACACTCCTAAACCTTGTAGACGGCCTTCCCAGAAGAGTTGAAGCTGTTATAGCTGCAAGGGGTGGGCCAACTCATTATTGAACCCTACGGACTAATGCCCCCGTACACACGGTCGGAAAATCCGACCACAAATTCCATCAGATTTTTTCCGACGGATTTTGTCCGACACTGGTGTTGCATACACACGGTCGGACAAAGTTGTCGGAAAATCCGATCATTCTGAACGTGGTGACGTTTGTTGCCTACGACGGGACTACATAGAGGCTAGTAGCCAATAGCTTTGGTCTCGTAATGTGATCTGAGCGTGCGTGGCACTTTGTCCGTCGGAATTCGCTACACACGATTGGAAAAAGTCCGATAGGACTTTGTTGTCGGAAAATTTGAGAGCAGGAGATAAAACTTTGTCCGTCGGAAAGTCCGACGGAAAAAGTCCGATGGAGCCTACACACGGTCGGAATTTCCGACAACATTGTCCGATGGGACATTTTCCGTCGGAAAATCCGACTGTGTGTACGGGGCATAAGACTGGGATGCCATTAAAGTTTATGAGCGTGTAAAGGCAGGCGTCCCAATACTTTTGACAAAATAGTGTATTTTTTTTTTTTTTTTCACGAAAGTGGAGTTGGAGCTTTAATAAAATAAAGGTGAAACGAGGTGGGTTTGTTGTTTTGCTAAAAATGTCAGGAGTGATTCCGCAGCCGGCTCTCAGACACCCCTAACAACTTCTGAATTCATCCGGCCTCAAGCAAGAGCGATTCTATCTCCCCGTGAGCCCAGAGATAAGGAAACGGCAATTAAAGTGCCAAACTGTTAAGAAAAGGTGTCACCGCCGCTGAGATATCGCCAGACACCTTTCAAAACCATTGTCGCACCGCGCTTTGATATTAGCGGGAGGAACCTGAGAGCGAATCGCGATGGAAACAAATTATGGGACCAAAATGATCTCCTTTTTTTTTTTTAAACCATATAAAGCTCTCCAGAGTTCAGTTCTTCCTCCGCCATCCATTAGCTGGAAGGGAACGGTATACTTTGCTCTGGCGTTGAATGCCCATCAGACGGAGAAGTGCCCCTCAGTCGTCATCTTATAATCCTCTTATTTGGAGATTGACTTGAAGAAGTGAACACACGGCTCCTTCACCGCTCCAAAGATGCTGCTAGCAGGACTTTTTTTACCGTCCTGCTAGCGCACCGCTCCAGTGGAGACACAGCAACAGCTGTTTCGGGTCGGTTTACAGGCGCTATTTTTAGCGCAATAGCGCCTGCAAACCGCCCCAGTGTGAAAGCAGCCCAACTGATGTTTTATGTGTTGTTTATTTATTATTTTTATATATATATTTATATTATTACTATTATTATTATTATTATTATTGTTATTATTATGAGACAACACACATGGCAGAAAAAACACTGAATGAATGAATGATTTGTATAGCGCTACAATGCGAACTGAATCGCCTCAAGGCGCTGTATGGGTGCTTTGTTGTCACCCTTCTTAGAAGAGGTAGGTCTTGAGTTTTTTCCTAAAGGCCTGATGGTTTTCTTCCATGCGGATGTCGGTTGGTAGAGCGTTCCATAGCCGTGGTCCTTGAACAGCGAATCTCCGTTCCCCTTTTGCTTTGTAGCGGGATTTTGGAATGAGGAGGAGGTTTTGGTTAGACGATCGAAGACTGCGATTGGGTGTGTAGTGTGTTATCTTCTCGCAAAGGTATTGTGGAGCGTCTCCATGGGCGCATTTGTGGGTGAGGCAGAGGGTCTTGAATGTGACCCAATTCTTTACGTTTAGCCAATGTAGGTTCCTCAGGGAAGGGGATATGGATTCCCAGTTTTTTTTTCCTGTTATCAGTCTTGCCGCCGTGTTTTGGATGAGTTGTAAGCGCGCAAGTTGATATTGGGGTAGTCCTATGTAAAGGGAGTTTGCGTAGTCCAGTCGAGAATTAATGACTGTTCCTACCACCACTGCTTTGTCCTCCTTTGGAATGAAGGGGATGAGTCTGCGTAGCAGGCGGAGCAGATGGTGAGAACCACTGACTACTGCTCCTATTTGTGCACTGACAGCTCCTAAACTCCGGTGGCCCCGAACATCCATTTCTGGGGTCCCCCGGTGGCTCTCGCTGCTCCTCCCCACATTAGGTAACCCCCTCGGTGAAGCACTCTCCCGAGGGGGTTACCTTGTGGGTGCCCTCCCGAGTCCAGCATTCGGCATTCCATAGAGGCCAAATGCAGGACTCGGCCCCACCTCCTAGCGCCCGCATCATTGGATTTGATTGGCGGGAGCCAATGGCTGCTATCAATCTATCCAATACAAGAGCCGGGAACCCGTTGAGAGAGGGACGGCGGGGACGCGCCGACGGAAATTCAGGGCTCAGGTAAGTAAAATTGGGGGGGGGGGGGGGGGGGGGGCTGGGGGGCCGGTGACTGCAAGGTGTTTTTTCACCATAATTCATAGGATGCATCAAGATGAGAAAACACGAGCCTTTACAACCCCTTTAAACCAGTGAATAACTGGTTGTTAAGGAAGGGGCTGGGAAACCTTAAGAAAGTTTTCCCCGCTGACAGCTGAATGTAAAAAAAAAAAAAAAAAAAAAAAAAAAAACAGCCCCCAATCCATACAAGGCCCTATGGAGTTTAAGGGGAACCCCATGCTAAAAAAGAAAAAATGGTGTGCCCCCCCCCCCAAATCCATACCAGACCCTTATCCAAGAAAGCAGCCTGGCAGGCCAGGAAAAACATGTCCTCAACATGGGGGGTGCTTTGGGGTAGGGGGGCTCTGCCCTCCTCCCAAAGCACCTTGTTTTCTTTGTTGATGGGGATAAGGGCCCCTTCCCCACAACCCTGGCCGGTGGCTGTGTGGATCTGTGGGCAGGGGGCCCACAGATCCCAGCCCCCCCCCCAAAGTGAATGAGTAGGGGGTACATAGTGCCACGGGGCCACTGAGGGCATGCTGGGTTGGTGACATCAAAAGGGGCAGGGCCACCCAGTGACAGTACCGGGTGGCCCAGCCCCTTCGTTTATTTAGCGGCGGGAGGTGACGAACTGTCAAACACGGCGGTGGCCTTCGTCAGGCGCAGACCTTTTTTTTTCTCTCAAATCCCTATACTCATTTACATAGGTGGGGGGGGGGGTGGTGTCTAGGATCTGGAGGGAGCATTCCAGATTCCAATAAGTCACCCCCCCTCCCACATCCATAAGGCCAGGGTTAGGGGGGAAGAGGCGAATCACCAACACAAACTTGAACATTAATCCCCTGCATATGAGTGAGATAATGCACTAGGCCAGTGAGCCCTCTTTCGAGCATGCCAAACTGTGCCCCCCCCCCCCCCAGATGTATGAGCATTATATGTCACCAAACCCCCCCTTCCCCCCAAAAAAGAGCACTAATCTGCATACTTATCCATCCTCTAAGCATAAATTCTACCTACTCCCAGAACAAATCATGCCCTTTCCTGCTGAAATCCTCCCCAGCACAAATGACCCCCCCCCCCCCAAAAAAAAAAAAACACAACTTCTAGTACATATCATCTACCCTATCAAATTCCTTGAATTTCCTCCCTGGGTATACAGCCTCTCCCCATCCCCACACTCCAAATCCCCCTCCATCTCCTTCATAGCTCAATTTCGCCCCCCCCCCCCCCCCACAAAAAAAAATTCCCTTCCCAGCACAAATCTCCCCCCCATCCCTCCTTGCACCACTCCCCTCCCCCCTCTACCATATCACCTCTTCTAGCACAAACCCCCAAATTCCCCCTCCTAGCACACATCTCACCCCCTCCCAGCACAACCCCCCCCCCCGCATCTCTTTTCTATCTCAAATCCACCCCCCCAAAAAAAAAATTCCCTTCCCAGCACAAATCTCCCCCCATTCATCCCTCCTAGCACCATTCCCCTCTACCATATATATCACCTCTTCTAGCACAAACCCCCAAATCCCCCCTCCTAGCACACATCCTCTCACCCCCTCGCAGCACAACGCCCCCTCCCGCATCTCCTTTCCATCTCAAATCCGCCCCCCCCCAAAAAAAATTCCCTTCCTAGCACAAATCTCCCCCCATTCATCCCTACTAGCACGCCTCCCCCCCCCCCCCCACCCGAAAAAAAATTCCCCTACTAGCACAATCCCCTCGCCCCTCTACCATATCACCTCTTCTAGCACAAACCCACAAATCCCCCCTCCTAGGAAAAAGGAAGATGCCCCAAGGGATAGTACGGGCAAGGGACCAAAACAGGATAAACAAAAAAATAAATAGTGCAGGAAGTATAAAAAATATATAAATGTTATTAAATGTATCACAATATGGACATCTAAAAACATTGAATGGAACAAAGATATCAATATAGAATGCATCTATAGACCTCAAGTCGAAAATTGAACTGTGGTTGCAGCAAAGGCCCCTACGTGTTTCGGAAAACACAAAAAGATTTTTTCTTCTTCCTTCTTCAGGGGTTGGATAAGAGCGTGCTGCTATATATCCAACCCCTGAAGAAGGAAGTACACACATCATAAAAAGACAAAATCTTTTTGTGTTTTCCGAAACACGTAGGGGTCTTTGCTGCAACCACAGTTCAATTTTCCACTTGAGGTCTATAGATGCATTGTGCGCTGCAGCATTCCGCAGCTGTATTTCTATATATTGATATCTTTGTTCCATTCAATGTTTTTAGGATGTCCATATTGTGATACATTTAATAAAATGTATATATATTTTATACTTTCTGCACAATTTTTTTTGTTTATCCTGTTTTGGCCCCTTGCCCGTACTATCCCTTGGGGCATCCTCCTTTTTGCAAGTATTTCACTGGGATGTGGTGAGGGCCTTCAGGATTAGACATGTGCAATTCGTTTCCTTTTTTTTTTTTCCGTTTTTCTTCGTTATTTTCGTTCATTCGTTATCGTACGAATGAACGAACGATTCGCTAAAAATTTTAACGAATCGTTCGAATCGAACGAATCAGAAAAAACTAATTAGAAACAACGAATCTACGAATGAAGAAAATCCGAAAAACGAAAACAGGAACAACGAAAATCAAAATGAACAAAAAAATTCGTACATTCGTAACTTTTTTTTTTTGTTGAATTGCTAATTTTCCGTGTCCCTTACAATGGCGCTGCTTAACGTGCCTCGAATGGATTGAACGAAAAAATTCGTACATTCGTAACTTTCATTTTTTTTTTGCGATTCGTAATTTTCCGTGTCTCTTACAATGGCGCTGCTTAACGTGCTTCGAATGGATTGAACGAAAAAATTCGTACATTCGTAACTTTTTTTTTCGATTCGGAATTTTCCGTGTCTCTTAAAATGTAATAATAGCATACACATTACATAAAATTATGAATTATGTTCCGATTACGAATCTACGAATGTTACGAAAGTACGAATAAATACGAATGCGTCCGAATTTCGAATAAACGAAAATTAAACTAACGGAAAAACGAATCAACGAAAAAATAACTCTAACGAAAATACGAATCGTTACGAATACGAACACCGACGACTTACGAATCGTTACGAATACGAACACAGACGACGTACGAATTTACGAATCGTTACGAATCAACGGAAACGAAAAAAATGAAACGAAAATAAACAAATTTTTTTGTTGTGCACATGTCTATTCAGGATTAGCCTCTAGATAGTTTCTTTATAAACATTTGTCAAATCCCCCCTGCTAGCACACATCCTCCCCCCCCTCTCCACACAAATCCCCCTAAATCACCACTCCTAGCACCCCCCCCCCCGTTTCCTCTTCTAGAACATTTGTTACTCCCTGATGCCCCACAAATTCCCCCTCCCAACACATATCCCCTCCTCCCATCTCCTCCTGGTGCCCGCCCCCATCTCACATGATACCACAGTGCCCAGGGCAGCCGCCCCTCCTGCCCACCCCTTGTCCCGGTCCTGCTCTCATCTATCCTTATTTTGTGGGGAAGAGGCCCTTGTCTTTATCAAAATAGGGACAAGGTGCTTGGAGGGGGAGGGGGCTAGTCCCCCCTCTTTTCCTGCTTGCTCGGATAAGGGTCTTTTTTCTTTTGGCGTGGGGTTCCCCTTAAAATCCATACCCCACCCAAAGGGCCTGGTATGGATTAGATGGTGGGGACACCATACAGTTTTTTTTTTTTTCACAATTTTTCATTGCTGGCAACTGTTTTTTTTTTTTACATTCAGCTGTCAGTGGGGAATCTCGTGACAGCTGATGACTCATCCATTAAGGACGCGGCGGCCGGCTTCCCGTCCCACTCCTGATCAACCAGCTATTTACTTGTTGTTAATCCCTGTTCTGTTCTATGAGGAGTGACAGATTGTGTGTTCCTAATAGCTAGGAACCACGATCTGTCACTTCCTTCAGTCAGTCCCCTCCCTCTTCAACACATAGCAGGGAACACATTTAACCCCTTGATCGCCCCCTAGTGTTAACCCCTTCCCTGACATTTTTTACAGTAATCAATGCATTTTTTATAGCACTGATCGCTGTATAAATGACAATGGTCCCAAAATAGTGTCAAAAATGTCCGATGTGTCCTCCATAATGTCGCAGTCCCGATAAAAATCGCAGATCGCCACCATTACTAGTAAAATAATAGAAAATGCCATAAATGTATCCCCTATTTTTTTAGACGCTATAACTTTTTGCGCAAACCAATCAATATAAGCTTATTGTGTTTTTTTTTCCATAAAATATGTAGAAGAATACATATCGGCCTAAACTGAGAAAAAAATTAGCTTTTTTTAAAAAAAAAATTGATTATTTATTATAGCAAAAAGTACAAAATATTGATTTTTTTTTTTCAAAATCGTCGCTCTTTTTTTGTTTATAGTGCAAAAAATTACTAGTAAAATAATAAAAATGCCATAAATGTATCCCCTATTTTTTAGACGCTATAACTTTTTGCGCAAACCAATCAATATAAGCTTATTGCGTTTTTTTTTTCATAAAATATGTAGAAGAATACATATCGGCCTAAACTGAGAAAAAAATTAGTTTTTTTTTAAAAAAAAAATTGATTATTTATTATAGCAAAAAGTACAAAATATTGATTTTTTTTTTCAAAATCGTCGCTCTTTTTTGTTTATAGTGCAAAAAATTACTAGTAAAATAATAAAAATGCCATAAATGTATCCCCTATTTTTTAGACGCTATAACTTTTGCGCAAACCAATCAATATAAGCTTATTGCGTTTTTTTTTTTTCATAAAATATGTAGAAGAATACATATCGGCCTAAACTGAGAAAAAAATTACCTTTTTTTAAAAAAAAATAGATTATTTATTATAGCGAAAAAGTACAAAATATTGCATTTTTTTTTTTTCAAAATCGTCGCTCTTTTTTTGTTTATAGTGCAAAAGATTAAAACCGCAGAGGTGATCGAATACCACCAAAAGAAAGCTCTATTTGTGGGAAAAGAAGGACGTCAATTGTGTTTGTGTGCAACGTCGCACGGCTGCGCAATTGTCAGTTAAAGCGACGCAGTGCCGAATCGCAAAAAATGGCCCGGTCATTCAGCAGCCAAATCTTCCGGGGCTGAAGTGGTTAAACCATAAAAATAAAAGCTGATGATTGGAAGCTTCCCCAGCAGTGTTATAGTGCTTGTCCGGTCCCCTGTGACTGTCACTTATGCCGGACAGCTTGGCCCCGTACAGTACGTGGATGAAGGATGGATCTGCTGGCATGTGAACCGGGGCTAAATGTAGCACATTCCAAACAACATCCGATGAAGAGTCTGTGAGAGGTCTGTGAGATCGTTTCACATCATTGGAGATGTCAAGGAAGAGCGTCTGCTTCATATATAAAATACAGAAAGGCCTCCGCATCTTGTGATGCCGCGCTATATTCTGGTCACCGATACCCATCAGTGACATCATCGGAGGACGGGGAAGTTCATGGTAATCCAACTATTTCATATAAGCTGAAAATATCACAGATCTGAATAGGAGAAGAATGAAAAGGATCTGTACTCTCCTTGACTGGTTTGGCCCCTTAATTCCGGTGAAGGGAACTCTTAAGGCGTCAGCATACCAAGACGTTTTGGACAATTTCATGCCCCCAACTTTATGGGAACAGTTTGGGGACGGCCCCTTCTTGTTCCAACAATACTGCGCACCAGTGCACAAAGCAAGGTTCATAAAGACATGGATGAGCGAGTTTGGGGTGGAGGAACTTGACTGGCCTCAACCCGATTGCGCAGGCCAGTCAAGTTCCTCCACCCCAAACTCACTCATCCATGTCTTTATGGACGTTGCTTTGTGCACTGGTGTGCAGTCCTGTTGGAACAGGAAGGGGCCGTCCCCCAACTGTTCCCACAAAGTTGGGAGCATGAAATTGTCCCAAATGTCTTGGTATGCTGACGCCTTAAGAGTTCCCTTCACTGGAACTAAGAGGCCAAACCCAACCCCTCAAAAACCACCCCCACACCATAATCCCCCCTCCACCAAATGATTTGGACCAGTGCACAAAGCAAGGTCCATAAAGACACGGATGAGCCAGTTTGGGGTGGAGGAACTTGACTGGCCTCAACCCGATTGCCCAGGCTAGTCAAGTTCCTCCACCCCAAACTCGCTCATCCGTGTCTTTATGGACCTTGCTTTGTACATTGGTGGGCAGTCATGTTGGAACAGGAAGGGGCCGTCCCCAAACTGTTTCCACAAAGTTGGGAGCATGAAATTGTCCCAAACGTCTTGGTATCCTGACAACTTAAGAGTTCCCTTCACTGGAACTAAGGGGCCAAGCCCCTGAAAAACAAACCCCCCACCATAATCCCCCCTCCACCAAATGATTTGGACCAGTGCACAAAGCAAGGTCCATAAAGACATGGATGAGCGAGTTTGGGGTGGAGGAACTTGGCTGACCTTCACAGAGTCCTGACCTCAACCCGATAGAACACCTTTGGGATGAACTAGGCTACTGTAACCGTGGCCGTGTTGGCAGTAAAGCGCCGATCATTTTAGTTGCGCTTTTTCCATTGTTTTAGCGGTGCTTTTCTGCCGCTAGCGAAGCGCTTTTAACCCCCGCTAGTGGCCAAAGAAGGGATTAAAACCGCCCGTGTTGTGGCGCTTCCAAAGCGCTTTTCAGGTGCATTCATTCCAATGGGCTGGAGAGTTGTATACCGCGGTCCCATAACGCCCCAAAGATGCTGCTTGCAAGACTTTTTTTTCCCGTCCCGCAAGCGCACCGCCCTAGTGTGAAAGCACTCGGGGAGGCATGAGAAGCCATTTCCAGGTGCTTTACAGGCGCTATTTTTAGCGCTAAAACACCTGAAAACCGCCTTCAGTGTGAAAGTACCACACGGTCGGAATTTCTGACAACAAATGTTCGATGGGAGTTGGTTGTCGGAAATTCTGACCGTGTGTAGGCTCCATTGGACATTTTCCGTCTGAATTTCCGACAAACAAAATTTGAGATCGGGATCTCAAATTTTCCGACAACAAAAAACGTTCTCGTAAATTCCGAGCGTGTGTAGACAATTCCGACACACAAAATTCCGCGCATGCTCAGAATCAAGCAGAAGAGCCGCACTGGCTATTGAACTTCAATTTTCTAGGCTCATCGTATGTGTTGTACATCACCGCGTTCTTGGCGTTCGGAATTTCCGACAACATTTGTGCGACCGTGTGTATGCAAGACAAGTTTGAGCCAACATCCTGTCAGAAAAAAAAAACATGAGATTTTGTTATCGGATTGTGCGATCAATGTCCGATCATGTGTACGCTGCATTAGGGTGGAGCCTATGAGCCAGGCCTTGTCGTCCAACATCAGTGCCTGACCTCACAAATGCGCTCCTGGAAGAATGGTCAAACATTCCCATAGACACACTCCTAAACCTTGTGGACGGCCTTCCCAGAAGAGCTGAAGCTGTTATAGCTGCAAAGGGTGGGCCAACTCAGTATTGAACCCTACGGACTAAGACTGGGATGTCATTAAACTTCATGTGCGTGTAAAGGCAGGTGTCCCAATACTTTTGACAATATAGTGTATTTCCATAGGTGACGATTTAAAAGATTTTACAGGTTACCAGTTTAGAGTTACAGAGGAGGTCTAGTACTAGAACTACGTGCACATTCACATTTGCGCATAAGCATGGGCGGGGGGGGGGGGGGGGGGCGTTAAAAATTTATATATTTTTGATGATTTATTTTATTTTAATTTTTTTTTACACTGGGGTTGATTTACTTAAACTGGATAGTGCAACATCTGGCACAGCTCTGCATTGTGGCCAATCAGCGTCTAACTTCAGCTTGTTCAATTAAAAAATTGGAAGTTGATTCGTTTCTTTGCAGAGCTGCACCAGATTTTGCACTTGGCAGTTTTAGTAAATCAACCCCACTGTGCCTTTAATTTTTTATTTTATTTTTTATCAACTTTATTCCTATCAAGGGATGAACAATATCCCTTGTGATAGCCTGGGTCGTGACAGGTCCTCTTTATGGAGAGATCTGGGGTCTATTAGACACAATGGGATTTACTAAAGGCAAATAAACTGTGCACTTTGCAAAATGCAGCGGCACTCTGCAAGTGTAATTGTAAAGGAGCAGAAACTCTGCTGACTTTCATCATCCAATCGCATGCAAGCAAACAAAAATTGTTTATTTTATTTTCCTTGCATGTGATTGGGTATTCTTTGCAAAGTGAAGCTTTACTTCATTTATTAGGCTCTGGAGCAACTGCACTTGCAAAGTGCACAGCCTATTTGCCTTTATTAGCTTCTTCAGATCCGCGCTATAGCTACAGCGCGGACCTACTTTGCCAGGAGTACATCTATTGACGTAGTCCCATGCCTGTGCGGATGGGGCACCCCCTGCAGGGGCGCGCGCGGTGCGCTTTGTCATCAGCGAGTCTATGAGACTCGGCTGATCACAGATCGGAGTAAGGGGTCGATCCTGACCCCTTACCACGTGATCAGTTGTCAGCCAATGAGAGCTAATCACGTGATGTAAACAGAGCCGGTAATCAGCTATTTTTATCTCCTTGTGCTGATCACAGCTGGCTGTCAGAGGGACATCGGTCCCAATCAAGGAGAGCTGCCACCAGCTCATCTGTGCCCACCTGCCAATGCCACCCATCAGTGCAACCTATCAGTGTCACCAATCAGTGCCTCATCAACAGTGCTGCCCATCAGTGCCTCATCAACAGTGCTGCCCATCAGTGCCACCCATCAGTGCCACCCATCAGTGCCCACAGTGCCACCCATCAGTGCCACCAATCAGTGCCACCCATCAGTGCCACCCATCAGTGCCACCCATCAGTGCCACCCATCAGTGCCACCCATCAGTGCCACCAATCAGTGCCACCAATCAGTGCCACCAATCAGTGTCACCAATCAGTGTCACCAATCAGTGCCTCATCAACAGTGCTGCCCATCAGTGTCATATACCAGTGGCCATCAGTGCTGCCTTATCAGTGCCGCCTTATCGGTTCCCATTAGTGCCGCCTTATCGGTTCCCATTAGTGCCGCCTTATCGGTTCCCATTAGTGCCGCCTTATCGGTTCCCATTAGTGCCGCCTTATCGGTTCCCATTAGTGCCGCCTTATCGGTTCCCATTAGTGCCGCCTTATCGGTTCCCATTAGTGCCGCCTTATCGGTTCCCATCAGTGCCGCCTTATCGGTTCCCATTAGTGCCGCCTTATCGGTTCCCATCAGTGCCGCCTTATCGGTTCCCATCAGTGCCGCCTTATCGGTTCCCATTAGTGCCGCCTTATCGGTTCCCATCAGTGCCGCCTTATCGGTTCCCATTAGTGCCGCCTTATCGGTTCCCATCAGTGCCGCCTTATCGGTTCCCATTAGTGCCGCCTTATCGGTTCCCATCAGTGCCGCCTTATCGGTTCCCATTAGTGCCGCCTTATCGGTTCCCATTAGTGCCGCCTTATCGGTTCCCATTAGTGCCGCCTTATCGGTTCCCATTAGTGCCGCCTTATCGGTTCCCATCAGTGCCGCCTTATCGGTTCCCATCAGTGCCGCCTTATCGGTTCCCATCAGTGCCGCCTTATCGGTTCCCATCAGTGCCGCCTTATCGGTTCCCATCAGTGCCGCCTTATCGGTTCCCATCAGTGCCGCCTTATCGGTTCCCATCAGTGCCGCCTTATCGGTTCCCATCAGTGCCGCCTTATCGGTTCCCATCAGTGCCGCCTTATCTGTTCCCATCAGTGCCGCCTTATCTGTTCCCATCAGTGCCGCCTTATCTGTTCCCATCAGTGCCGCCTTATCTGTTCCCATCAGTGCCGCCTTATCTGTCCCCATCAGTGCCGCCTTATCTGTCCCCATCAGTGCCGCCTTATCTGTGCCCATCAGTGCCGCCTTATCTGTGCCCATCAGTGCCCACCAGTGCAGCCTCATCAGCGCATATCAATGAAGGAGAAAAATTACCTGTTTGCAAAATTTTATAACAAACTATTAAACATGTTTTTTTTTTTTTCTAAATTTTCCATCTTTTTTGTTTGTTTAGCAAAAAATAAAACCCCAGCTGTGACTAAATAACACCAAAAGAAAGCTCTATTTGTGTAAAAAAAAATTATAAAAAATGTCATTTGTGTACAGTGTTGTATGACCGCGCAATTGTCATTTAAAGTGCGTCAGTGCTGAAAGATGAAAACTGGCCTGGGCAGGAGGGGGGGTTTAAATACCCAGTAAGAAAGAGGTTAAATCAACCCCCCCCCCCTATATATCTCTTTTCTGACCTCCAAAGCATCTGATAAAACCTGTGCAATTTTACAGGAAGGACATCGTTTTCCCAGGTTTGTCGCCTCTGAAATGAATGGGGCGGCCCGACTCCCAACTCGCAATGCGCAAACGCCCGCCCACAGATAAGACCCCCAACGGTCAGGAAAACGCTCTGCACATCGAGGGGCCTTTATATTCCGTCAGCATCTTCCGTCTTCCCGTGAAACACAAATCTATAGCCTCCACATCATGATTACAGTGAAGTGTATTCCTGCAGAAATTCCACCGCCGACAGTTATAGCGCGGCGGTGCGGAGTCAGGAATAGCTGCACAGAAAAAAAAAAGACGTTGCAGTCCAGTAAATATTTATATCTCGCCGTGTGCGCAGCCAATTAGGGGCCGTCACCTCGCACATCCCCCTTCCTAACAATCTCCTGCGCACCCCAACCGGGAGGACGTGTCAACGGCTCAACTCCGCAACAATCGCAGCTTCAGACTTTTTATTTATTTTTTTATTGCATTTTAGTGTAAATATGAGATGTGAGGTCTTTATGACCCCCCAGATCTCATATTTAAGAGGCCCTGTCATGCTTTTTTTCTATTACAAGGGATGTTTATATTCCTTGTAATAAGAATAAAAATAGCATTTTTTTTTATTTTTTATTTAAAGAACAGTGTAAAAAGAAACAATATAAAGTAAAATAAATAAAAAAAAAAAAAAAACGTTCAGCCTTTTTATTTATTTGTTTTATTGCATTTTAGTGTAAATATGAGGTCTTTTTGACCCCCAGACCTCATATTTAAGAGGATCTGTCATGCTTTTGTTTTCTATTACAAGGGATGTTTATATTCCTTGTAATAGGAATAAAAGTAGCATTTTTTTTTTTTTTTTTTTAAAGAACAGTGTAAAAATAAAAAAATATAAAGTAAAATAAATAAGAAAAAAACTTTCAGTCTTTTTATTTATTTTTTTATTGCATTTTTGTGTAAATATGAGGTCTTTTTGACCCCAAATCTCATATTTAAGAGGACCTGTCGTGCTTTTGTTTTCTATTACAAGGGATGTTCATATTCCTTGTAATAGGAATAAAAGTAGCATTTTTTTTTTTTTTTTTTTTTTAAAGAACAGTGTAAAAAAAAATATATATAAATTAAAATAAATAAAAAAATAAATAAGAAAAAAAAAAACGTTCAGCCTTTTTCTTTATTTGTTTTATTGCATTTTAGTGTAAATATGACATGCAAGGTCTTTTTAACCCCCAGATCTCATATTTAAGTGAATCTGTCATGCTTTTGTTTTCTATTACAAGGGATGTTTATATTCCTTGTAATAGGAATAAAACTAGCATTTTTTTTTTTAAAGAACAGTGTAAAATATATATATATATATATATATATATATATATATATATATATATATATATATTATATATATATATATATATATATAATATATATATATATATTAATATATAAATTAAAATAAAAAAAAAAAAAAAAAAAAAAAACTTTCAGCCTTTTTTTATTTATTTTTTTTATTGCATTTTAGTGTAAATATGACATGCAAGGTCTTTTTAACCCCCAGATCTCATATTTAAGAAGTCCTGTCATGCTTTTTTTTTCTGTTACAAGGGATGTTTATATTCCTTGTAATAGGAATAAAAGTGAAATTTTTTTTTTTTTTTTGAAGAACAGTGTAAAAAAAAAAAAAAAAAAAAGTAAAATAAAAAAAATAAAAAATTAAACGATGTGCTCGCGTGCAGAAGCGAACGCATACGTGAGTAGCCCCCGCATATGAAAATGGTGTTCAAACCACACATGTGAGGTATCGCCGCAATCGTTAGAGTGAGAGCAATAATTCTCACCCTAGACCTCCTCTGTAGCTCAAAACATGTAACCTGTAGAATTTTTTAAACGTCGCTGATGGAGATTTTTAAGGGTAAAAGTTTGTCGCCATTCCACGAGCGGGGCGCAATTTTGAAGCGTGACATGTTGGTTATCAATTTACTTGGCGTAACATTATCTTTCACAATATAAAAAATAATTGGGCTAACTTTACCGTTGTCTTATTTTTTTATTCAAACAAGGGAATTTTTTCAAAAAAAAAGTGCGCTTGTAAGACCGCTGCACAAATACAGTGTGACAGAAAATATTGCAACGACCTCCATTTTATTCTCTAGGGTGTTAAAAAAAAGTATATATATCTATATATAGAGATATATATATATGTTTGGGGGTTCTAAGTAATTTTCTAGCAAAAAAAAAACCTGTTTAAACACCAAATCTCAGAAAGAGGCTCGGTCCCTAAGTGGTTAATGACCAGGCCATTTTTTTGCGATACGGCACTGCGTCACTTTAACTGACAATTGCGCGGTCGTACGACGTTGTACCCAAACAAAATGTATGTTCTTTTTTCCCCACATATAGAGCTTTCTGTTCGTGGTATTTGATCACCTCTCCGGTTTTTATTTTATGTGCTATAAACAAAAAAAGAGCGACAATTTAAAAAAAGAGAAAAAAACTATATTTTTTAATATATGCTATAATACATATCCAAAAAAAATATATATTAAAAAAAAATAAAAACATTTCTTCATCAGTTTAGGCCGATATGTATTCAGCTACATATGTTTGGTAAAAAAAAAAAAAAAGGCGTCAATTTTCAAAAAAAAAAAAATATATATTTTTTACTTTCTGCTATAATACATATCCAAAAAAAAATAAATAATATATATATATATATTTTTTTTTTTTACTTTCTGCTATAATACATATCCAAACAAATTATATAAAAAAAAAAACACAATTTCTTCATTAGTTTAGGCCGATATGTATTCGGCTACATATTTCTGGTAGAAAATAATAATAAAAAATCGCAATAAGCGTATATTGATTGATTCTAAAGGCTCAAGGCTATGCATTAAGGTAAAAAAAAAACCTTCTGGGTACAGCTCCCCCCCAGCCCCCCCCTTTTACTTACCTGAGCCCCATCTCGATCCAGCAATGTGCATGAGAGCAGCGGCACTCCCGGATCTCTCTCTACTCATTGGCTCACACAGCAGCCCCCCCACCTTCTTCCTAGAACAAATCCTTCCCCTCCTGAGATCCTCCCTCCCAGCACAAAATCTGAACCCGACGTGCGGTTCCCATCTCTGCGGCTGGTGAATGCATGCAAAATGATGTGCGTTGCCAACCTGCAGGGAAACGCGCTGCACTTTAGCAGACACATGGGGGGGGGGGTATTAATTCTTTATGGCAACCCCATGCATCAGCAAACACGGTACGTTTGTGCGTGCGCAAACAAAAAATGCACGTCGCCGCAGCTTTTAATGTAAGGGTCAGGAATGGGTTTTCTACGCGTTTCTGTGAGTAGGGCAGCCCATAGAAATTAATCCACAGCCGCAAAAAAAATATGTAGATATATAAAATATAATAAATATAAATAAAATAGTAGATATTATTTCTATTCTTCATAAAGCGAGCCTCAAAGGTGCCGGGTCTGATATGACAGCTGAGCCTGCCCCCCCCCCCCCCCCCCTTATACATCTTCTAACACCGAAAATCAAACTCGGAATCGTGTCACCAGGAAATGCTACTTTGTATCAAAGAATTTCTTTCTGAACCCAGACCTTTGTAAAAAATAGAATTTTGGGGGCAGCCATAATTCTCTTTCATGTGAAGTGGTAAGAATGGCGAATCGCGGGCGCTGACCTCTCGTTCCGGAAAGTTAATTAAACTTCTGCAGTGTGTCTGTGACATGCGGCTCATCGCTCACATTTTGGGTCATTTAATATCAATCAAAAAAAAGATGAGAGCTGTTCGAATTAATGACGCATCAAATTGTGCAAATAAAAGGAGAATTATGTTGGAATAGTGATAATGAACACTCCGGAGAACGGCCTTCCTAATGTGTTTATAAAACCATTCTACGCAAAACTCCACGTCTGGATGACGATTCGGGATGAGCGGAGCAATTTTGGCAAAACAATTTTGCAGCTAAACTTGGCTCAAGCGGAATCTCTCAGTTATTTTGTTATTTTTTTATTTGTAGGGTGTGATTTTTATAGGGTGTATTTAGGGTGAATTAATTTCATGTTCTTTGTATTCTTTTTTTTTTATGCATTTGATCATATTTTGTGTTTTGGCACTTTCACTGCCGGCTGGTCAGATGAAAGTGATCCCGGGAGCGGATTCGCCATGGGATCGAAACAAATGGAATGGAACAAATTAATAATAAATAATAATAATAAAAGGTTTTATTATTATTATTGTTATTTATTATTATTAGATCATTACATTCCATTCGTTTAGATACGGCATGCGTTATTTCAGATAATTCGTAACGTCGGTTAAATTCGTACTGGTTATGTTCGCTAACAGACAAATTTGAAAGGAAATTCCAATACTTATTTAATAATTATTAATAGTTATTATTTCAGATTTTCGGGTTTTCGAATTTTCATTCTTTTGAATGTTCAGATTTTCAACCTTTTTTTAGGATATTCGAATTTCCGAATTTCGAATTTCAGAATTTCGTATTTCGGAATTTCCTAATTTACGAATTTCAAATTTCCTTATTTTAAATTTACTTATTTTGAATTTCCTAACTTCGCATTTCAGAATTTCTGAATTTCCTAATTTCTGAATTTCCTAATTTCTGAATTTCCTAATTTCAAATCTCCTAATTTAGAATTTCCTAATTTCGAATGTCCTAATTTCGAATGTCCTAAGTTCCGAAACTTTGAATTTCCGAATTTCAAAATTCCTGAATTTCCGAAACTTTCTTTTGAATGTTCAGATTTTCATTCTTATTTTTGGATTCTTGAATTTCCGAATTTCGGAATTTAGTATTTCGGAATTTCAAATTTCCTTATTTTGTATTTCCTTATTTTGAATTTCCTTATTTTGAATTTCCTTATTTTGAATTTCCTTATTTTGAATTTCCTAACTTCGCATTTCAGAATTTCTGAATCTCCTAATTTCAAATTTCCTAATTTTGAATTTTCTAATTTCGAATCTCCTAATTTCGAATCTCCTAATTTCGAATCTCCTAATTTCGAATCTCCTAATTTCGAATTTCCTAATTTCTGAATTTCCTAATTTCTGAATTTCCGAAATTTCAAATTCTTTCAAAAATTCGGAATTTCGGAAATTTGAAAATTTGAAAATTCGGAAATTTGAAAATTCGGAAATTTGAAAATTCGGAAATTTGAAAATTCGGAAATTTGAAATATTTGGAAATTAACGAAAATGTCAAAATTTGGAAATTAACGACTTTGCAATTTGTAAATTTGAAATTCGGAATTTGGGAAATTCGAAAATTTGAAATTCGGAAATTTGAAATATTCGGAAATTAACAAAATTATCGAAATTCGGAAATTGACGTATTTGTCAAAATTTGGAAATTAACGAATTTGTCAAATTTCGTTAAAAAACGAATTCGGAACTAAATGAATTGCACATGTCTAATGCTCAGGAAGCAGACTTGTAACCCTGCCAAGCCTGCAATAAACTCTATTGGATTTCACCCTGGGTCTTCTTGGTGAAGTGACACTGGCTGTGGATCTTGTGGAGTCAACAAATTGTCATACTGCCTGCACAGACCCGGGTCTCCGGAGGTCTAAAAATCGCATAAAGCTACATTTAAATCAGAACATACAGAATAAGATCTGAACAGTGTTGCAGCCCCACCTGAAAAGACAGAGGATGATCATGGCCGCAGTGAGGGAGATCAGCGACAAACTGTGTCCAATCGTGTATCCCGTCTTAATCGCTCCGAAAAAAACAGTCTGCTGGGAGAGGAAAGGTTACAGTTAATTGTGTACATAGGAAACGGTAAAGGGAATCTGTCAGGACACCGATTCGGAGCGACCACCGCTGACCTGTTGAATTTTATTGTAGAGGTGCCTCTTCCAAGGCTGTCATCTCCATCCTTTGTTTTGCGGGACATAGTGAGCTGGAAGAAGAGATCCGACTTCCCTGCTTGCTGCTTCCAGGGCAGCCACTTATTTAAAGTAGCAAAGCGAGGATGGAAATGACAGCCCCACCGCTACAACCTTCAACAAGCAGCAGCCGCTCCTCCTGTCCTGACCGCTTCCCTGAACATAAAACACTTTAAAGTTGGACTCCCGGCAGCTGAATGATATAAATATATAAATATATATATATGATGTCACATGAGGTTCGCCTGACCAAAGATTTGCAATGCTATCAGTCTTGTGATCTCGGCGCGCCCCCCTGCCAGACAGCACAGCCAGGTCAGGGACTTCACTTTACTCCACTCTGGTTAAGAAGCTCGACTTGTCACCAACCCTTCCTCCAGGCTGTGGGTGACCAATGAAAAATGGCCGTATTACATTGCAAGACTGAACAAAAAGGAACCGAGACTCTCTTCCAGTCTGAGTGCAGCTGTAAAGGAGGAGGCCAATAGCAAAACAGATTTATACAAGCTGTGATTAAAAATTATATGACGGATTTTTATTATTTTTTACCTGCCCGAAGTTCAACTTTAATGAAGGGATATACATATATATATAGTTTTAGTTGTATTTTAGTCGACTAAAACAGTATTAATTTAGTAAACGAAAATATTTTAGTCAACGAAATTAACACTGATGTGTGTGTATAGAGATAGCTATATAGATTTTTTATATATATATATATATATATATATATATATATATATATATATATATATATATATATATCTCTATACACACACATCAGTGTTAATTTCGTTGACTAAAATATTTTCGTTTACTAAATTAATACTGTTTTAGTCGACTAAAATACAACTATAACTAAAACAATTCCGATAACTAAAATACGATTTTACATTTTAGTCAAAAGACTATAACTAAACTAAATCAAAGTCATAATTAATGCTGCTATACATACACATAATATACACCCACTATATTGTATATTTATATAAATATATAAATATAAAAAAAATGCATGCACACACATACTGCACATAAAAAAATATATATTTTATATATTTTCATACGTATATATATATTTTTTTTCACCTGACTGAAGTTTAATTTAATGAAGGGATATACTATCTATATATAGTATATCCCTTCGTTAAATTAAACTTCAGTCAGGTGAAAAAAAAATATATATACGTATGAAAATATATAAAATATATTTTTTTTTATGTGCAGTATGTGTGTGCATGCATATAGATATATAGATAGATATATATATATATATATATATAGATAGATATATAGATAGATCCACACACATACTATATTACCAATATAAAAATATACTCCTTTTCAGTGGCTTTTCAGTCACCAATCTATAGGGTCGTCGATATACACTATATTGTCAAAAGTATTGGGACACCTGCCTTTACACTCACATGAACTTTAATGACATCCCAGTCTTATGCCCCCGTACACACGGTCGGAAATTTCCGACGGAAAATGTCCGATCGGACCATGTTGTCCGAAAATCCGCCCGTGTGTGGGCTCCATCGGACTTTTTCTATCTGAATTTCCGTCGGAAAAAGTTTGAGAGCTGGATCCGAGAATTCCGACACACAAATCGCCACGCATGCTAAGAAAAAATTTGGAGATGAAAGCTATTGGCTACTGGCCTCTGCGTAGTCCCGTCGTACGTGTTGTACGTCACCTCGTTCCGAAGGATCGGATATTCTGACAACTTTGTGCAACCGTGTGTGTGCAAGACAAGTTTCGGCCAAGATCCGTCAGAAAAAATCAGATTGATTTTGTGGTCGGAATGTCCGACCGTGTGTACGGGGGCATTAGTCCGGGTTCAATATTGAGTTGGCCCTCCCTTTGCAGCTATAACAGCTTCAACTCTTCTGGGAAGGCCGTCCACAAGGTTTAGGAGTGTGTCTATGGGAATGTTTGACCATTCTTCCAGAAGTGCATTTGTGAGGTCAGGCACTGATGTTGGATGAGAAGGCCTGGCTTGCAGTCTCCGCTCTAATTCATCCCAAAGGTGTTCTATCGGGTTGAGGTCAGGACTCTGTGCAGGCCAGTCAAGTTCCTCCACCCCACACTCGCTCATTCATGTCTTTATGGACCTTGCTTTGTACACTGGTGCTCAGTCATGTTGGAACAGGAAGGGGCCGTCCCCAAACTGTTCCCACAGTTGGGAGCATAAAATTGTCCAAAATGTCTTGGTATGCTAATGCCTTAAGAGTAATCAACCAGGTGAGGAGTACAAAGACAAGTGTGTCTTGTCTACAGTCAAGCATGGTGGTGGGAGTGTCATGGTCTGGGGCTGCATGAGTGCTGCCGGCACTGGGGAGCCACAGATCATTGAGGGAACCATGAATACCAACATGTACTGTGACATACTGAAGCAGAGCATGATCCCCTCCCTTCAGAGACTGGGCCGCAGGGCAGTACTCCAATATGATAACAACCCCAAACACACCTCCAAGATGACCACTGCCTTGCTAAAGAAGCTGAGGGTAAAGGTGATGGACTGACCATCATGTCTCCAGACCTAAACCCTATTGAGCATCTGTGGGACATCCTCAAACGGAAGGTGGAGGAGCGCAAGGTCTCTAACATCCTCCAGCTCCGTGATGTCATCATGGAGGAGGGGAAGAGGACTCCAGTGACAACCTGTGAAGCTCTGGTGAACTCCATGCCCAAGAGGGTTAAGGCAGTGCTGGAAAATAATGGTGGCCACCAGTGGCGTTGCTAGGGGGTGGCCCATAGCCCCGAGTCCCAGGGGCCCCCAACCACCCAACCTCTCTGCAGCACGGGCGAGCCGGAGAGTGGGCAGGCAGCACAGGAGAGACCCGGGTGGGCACGAGAGCTGAGAGATGACATCATCTCTCACCGCCTGCCCTTCATCACCGCTGTTCCACCTTCAATGTGCAGCCACGGACAGCAGAGAGATTACATCATCTCTCACTGCCTGCCCTCTCTCTGGGGACCCTGATGTAAGGAGGGGCTCTCTTTGGACCCTGGTGTAAGTGGGGGGCTCTTTGGGGGCCCTGATGTAAGGGGGAGGCTCTTTGGGGGCCCTGATGTAAGGGGGAGGCTCTCTGGGGACCCTGATGTAAGGGGGAGGCTCTCTGGGGACCCTGATGTAAGGGGGAGGCTCTCTGGGGACCCTGATGTAAGGGGGAGGGCTCTCTGGGGACCCTGATGTAAGGGGGAGGCTCTCTGGGGACCCTGATGTAAGGGCGGGGGCTCTCTGGGGACCCTGATGTAAGGGGGGGCTCTC
The DNA here is from genome assembly GCA_028564925.1 of Lithobates sylvaticus. Classification (NCBI taxonomy): domain Eukaryota; kingdom Metazoa; phylum Chordata; class Amphibia; order Anura; family Ranidae; genus Lithobates; species Lithobates sylvaticus. The sequence continues at coordinate 516,695,889 of CM053030.1, read as the reverse complement.
TGGGGACCCTGATGTAAGGGGGGGCTCTCTGGGGACTCTACCATAAGGGGGAGGCTCTCTGGGGACCCTGATGTAAGGGGGAGGCTCTCTGGGGACCCTGATGTATGGGGGGGGGCTCTCTCTGGGGACCCTGATGTATATGGGGGGGCTCTCTGGGGACCCTGATGTATGGGGGGGGGCTCTCTGGGACCCTGATGTAAGGGGGGCTCTCTGGGGACCCTGATGTAAGGGGGGGCTCTCTGGGGACCCTGATGTAAGGGGGGGGGGCTCTCTGGGGACCCTGATGTAAGGGGGGGCTCTCTGGGGACCCTGATGTAAGGGGGGGCTTCTCTGGGGACCCTGATGTAAGGGGGGCTCTCTAGGGACTCTGATGTAAGGGGGGGCTTCTCTGGGGACCCTGATGTAAGGGTGAGGCTCTCTGGGGACCCTGATGTAAGGGGGGGGCTCTCTAGGGACCCTGATGTAAGGGGGGGGCTCTCTGGGGACCCTGATGTAAGGGGGGGGCTCTCTGGGGACCCTGATGTAGGGGGGGCTCTCTGGGGACCCTGATGTAAGGGGGGGCTCTCTGGGGACCCTGATGTAAGGGGGGGCTCTCTGGGGACCCTGATGTAAGGGGGGTGGCTCTCTGGGGACCCTGATGTAAGGGGGGGGGCTCTCTGGGGACCCTGATGTAAGGGGAGGCTCTCTGGGGACTCTACCATAAGGAGGAGGCTCTCTGGGGACCCTGATGTAAGGGGGGGCTCTCTGGGGACCCTGATGTAAGGGGGGTGGCTCTCTGGGGACCCTGATGTAAGGGGGGGGGGGCTCTCTGGGGACTCTACCATAAGGAGGAGGCTCTCTGGGAACCCTGATGTAAGGGGGAGGCTCTCTGGGGACCCTTATGTAATGATAATATATATAATGTAATATATATATATATATATATATATATATATATATATATATATATATATATATATATATATATATATATATATTCTACACACACACACACACACATGTATATTATATACATGTGTATGGCTGCCCAAGCGTATGACTGTCTTTACTTTGCCGCTATAGGCTCTAGCCCCAGATCTTTTTTAGGCCTAGCAACGCCCCTGGTGGCCACACAAAATATTGACACTTTGGGCCTAATTTGGATGCTTTAAGCGTATGTTTGCCACCTAATCCCTCCAGACCTAAACACATCTTAATTACACAGGTTCTGTGGCTGATTAAGGTGGTAATTAAACTCACTTGGTGCCTCATCTGCATTTAATTAGCCTCAGAACCTGTTTAATTCAAAGGTGTTCGGGTTTAAAGGGATGAGGTGGCAACTCTATTTAAGCGTTATACGAGAGGGGAATACAGTAACTTGTTTTCTTCATATGAGAACTTTTAAACATTTTTGCGCAAAGCCCGGTGTGATTAGCTTGTTCGGAGATCAGTGTGTTCTTCCCGTGAACTCCTCAACATCCATTGAGGATCTACGATGGGATGATGAGGATCTATGATGAAGCACCATGTATGACCCTCCTCTGTACTGACCATGACGAGCCCAGCCAGTTCTCCTCATTGGCTGACTTATCATCCTACAAAACACAAAGTGCGGTGAAAAGTGCCGGCGTTACGGCAGACCGATGACTAACACCACTTCAAGCTGCTATTAATGTAAGCGCTCAAGGGTTTTCGACCCAACAAGCCTATCTCAGCTAAAACAAACAACCTCTTAGAGAGCTGCATCACCGACCGCCAACCCGCACTTGCCCTTTGCTATATGAAAAAAACTGAACGTAGTGTAGTGTAAGCGATCGATATTTAAACAAACAAAATTTATCAGGCTGACAATGAATAGAGACAAGTCTCCCTCGTTACTGAGATTACCTACACTGCAAACACGTGCGTACACTGCAATTATGGTGCGTATGTCATGTACCGTATATACTCGAGTATAAGCCGACCCGAATATAAGCCGAGGCACCTAATTTTAACACAAACAACTGGGAAAACGTATTGACTCGAGTATAAAGCCTAGGGTGAGAAATGTGCAGCTACTGTAAGTGGAAAAACGGTCAACAATGCCCATTTGCAGCCTCACTGTGCCCATTGCTGCCACTGTGCCCATTTGCAGCCATAGGTCCCCCAAACTTCAAACTTGGTAGTTAAGGGTTCCTAAATGCCTCCTAGCTGCAGCCAGAATTTGGGGTCTCTGGACCCAAAGGGTCCCGAAATGACATTGCTGCAGGTGGACACAGTTGACCGAATTTGGGGCCCCGTATCTCGGGGTCACTTGGTGCTAGGAACCCCATTGGATATGTGGTAGTGCTAGTTCCACTGGGTTTGAATACCAAAGATGGGGTTCCTAGCACCAAGTGTCCCTGAGATACGGGGGCCCCAAAGTCGGGTCAGAAAATGTCAAGCACTTTTCTGCAGCAGAGAATGACATTTTCCAACCGACTTTGGGGCCCCGTATCTCGGAACTCCATCTTTGGATATGTTGTAGTGCTAGGGCCACTGGGTTGGCATACCAAATTTGGGGTTCGGGACCCCAAAGTCGGGTCGGAAACTTTCATTTTCTGCTGCAGAAAAGTGCTTGACTCGAGTATAAGCCGAGGGGAGCACTTTCAGCAAAAAAAAATGTGCTGAAAAACTCGGCTTGTACTCGAGTATATACGGTATATGGGCTTGGTGGTAGCTTCAGGTTCCTCATTGTGGGACCCGGCATATATGCAAAGTGGACGCATTCATACCGGTGGACAGTGGACAGAAACATTCTAAATTATATACAGTATATATAATACTTTTTTTTAACCACTTCAACACCGGGCCTATCCTGACACTCCTCTCCTACATGAAAAAGAAAATCAACATTTTTTTGCTAGAAAATTACTCAGAACCCCCAAAGATTATACTTTTTCACTAAATGGAATTTTTGGTGCCTACCCCGAAAAATCAGGAGGCGCTTGATCGAAACTGAAAATGACTGTTTTTAGAAAAGTAATATATTTTTATATATAATTATATTATTGTATTATATTCGACTTTTTAAATAATATCATTAATTTAAATGAATATAAATTTATTGTCGGCCATTATGGGCACCTTTAGCGCAAGAAAAGCTCAAGAAAAATTCATCCCTTTAAATTAAATTTTTTCATGTGACAACACTGAAGAAATGACACTTGTCTACAATGTAAAGTAGTGAGTGTACAGCTTGTATAACAGTGTAAATTTTCTGTCCCCTCAAAATAACTCAACACACAGCCATTAATGTCTAAACCGCTGGCAACCAAAGTGAGTACACCCCTAAGTGAAAATGTCCAAATGGGGCCCAAAGTGTCAATATTTTGTGTGGCCACCATTATTTTCCAGCACTGCCTTAACCCTCTTGGGCATGGAGGTCACCAGAGCTTCACAGGTTGTCACTGGAGTCCTCTTCCCCTCCTCCATGACGACATCACGGAGCTGGTGGATGTTAGAGACCTTGTGCTCCTCCACCTTCCATTTGAGGATGTCCCACAGATGCTCAATAGGGTTTAGGTCTGTGTCTGTGGACTTTTCTATTTGTTTTCAATAAAAGTGGGCCGCCAAGGCTTTAAAAACACAGTTCAGACTGGCATGGACTTCAATAAAGCGCATCTACCATTGAACTAAGTATCAATCACACAACTTTGCACGCATTTTGAAAAATGCCTGTCATGCTTGTGTTGCTATTCATTGTTAACAGCAATCCAAGCACAAAAAAAAAAAAGCACACCTCATATGCGGCAAAATCCACTGTTACCAAATTTAGGAAGCTGGACACTCAAAAAAAGGTACACGAGTTGGTTTGTCGTGTATGTTGCGCATAGGGCACATGCAAAATGTGAATGCAAGTTAAAGCTTAACCACTTCAGCCCCGGACCAATTGGCAGCCAAAGGACCAGGCCCCTTTTTGCAATTCGGCACTGCGTCGATTTAACTGACAATTGCGCGGTCGTGCGACGTGGCTCCCAAACAAAATTGGCATCCTTTTTTTCCCACAAATAGAGCTTTCTTTTGGTGGTATTTGATCGCCCCTGCGGTTTTTATTTTTTGCGCTATAAACAAAAATAGAGCGACAATTTTGAAAAAAATGCAACATTTTTTGCTTTTTGCTATAAGAAATATCCCCAAAAAATATATAAAAAAACATTTTTTTTTCCTCAGTTTAGACCGATACGTATTCTTCTACATATTTTTGGTGAAAAAAACGCAATTAGCGATTATTGATTGGTTTGCGCAAAAGTTATAGCGTTTACAAAATAGGGGATAGTTTTATAGCATTTTTATTAATTTTTTTTTTTTTACTAGTAATGGCGGCGATCAGCGATTTTTATTGTGAGTGTGACATTATGGCGGACACATCGGACATTTTTGACACATTTTTGGGACCATTGTCATTTATACAGCAATCAATGCTATTTAAATGCATTGATTCCTGTATAAATGACAGTTGTAGTGAAAGAGTTAACCACGAGGGGAGGGGTTATGGGCTGTGACGTGTGTGTGTTTTTTTACATTAGGGGGCGGGGCTGACGTCTGACGTCATTGATCGGCTTTCCCGATGACCGGGAACAGCCAATCAATGACAGGCAGAGTAGGAAGCGTGGGGAGAGGTTTGTTTACACAGACCTCTCCCCGTTCTTCAGCTCCGTGACCCGATCGCGGGACACCAGCGGCGATCGGGTCCGCTGGTCCCGCGGCCGGGGTCACGGAGCTCCCGACCGGGTCGTGAGCGCACCGCTGGCGGCGCGCGCGCGACCCACGGGCAGGCATTTAAAGGGGACGTACAGGTACGTGCTTTTGCCTGCCCGTGCCATTCTGCTGACGTATATATGCAGTGGGCGGTCGGGAAGCGGTTAAAAGGTTCAAAGTGTCTTAGGTGGGATAAAGCCTTCAATCCTGTGTCAAGGTCATGGAGCTTAAAGTCTTCAAAGTGTCCTGGGTGGAACGAAGCCTTCAAGCTTGTGTCCAGTTCTCTGAGCTTAAAGGCTTCAAAGTGACTTGGGTTGGATAAAGTCTTCAATTCTGTGTCCAGATTTGGGTGCTTGAAGGCTACAAAGTGTTTTGGGTGGGACTAAGCCTTCAAACCTGTGTCCAGGTCTCGAAGCTTGAAGGCTTCAAAGTGTCTTGGGTTGGATGAAGTCTTCAATTCTGTGCCCAGGTTTCAGGGCTTGAAGGCTTCAAAGTATCTTGGGTTGGATGAAGTCTTCAATTCTGTGCCCAGGTTTCAGGGCTTGAAGGCTTCAAAAGTATCTTGGGTTGGATGAAGTCTTTAATTCTGTGCCAAGGTTTCAGGGCTTGAAGGCTTCAACAGTATCTTGGGTTGGACAAAGCCTGTGTCCAGATTTGGGTGCTTGAAGGCTTCAAAGTGTTTTGGGTGGGACAAAGCCTTCAAACCTGTGTCCAGGTCTCGAAGCTTGAAGGCTTCAAAGTGTCTTGGGTTGGATGAAGCCTTCAATACTGTGTCTGGGTTTTGCTGGAGGCCAGCAGGCTGTGTGAGTACACAGGTGTGCAGATTTGTTAATAAGCCATGCCTGATCATAGCTCAGGGCTCCCATTTGGAGAAAGGCCCCCATCAGGAAAGAGCTGCGTGCTCCCATTAAGAGAGGTGATCTACTCAGGTGAAAGAACTCCATATTGGGGAAATTGCTTACCCAGAGGACTGGGAGAGTCGGAACAGCTGCGCGCGTCTGAGGAAACGGTTGAAATGACCAGCGAGTACAGGGGACTGAAGGGAGTCTGTAAATCTCAGCAGAGCTAAAGGGTGTCAGGAGAACCCCTATCCAGAGACCAGGTGCTGAAACTAAAGTTTAAGTGGGCCAGAGAGCTTGGACTAAAGGTTGAGAGAGCCAGGTAGCTCTGTATTTTATGTAACCAGTTTTTTTGAGAGAGACGAACCCTTGTGCCTGTGGACTTTTCTTTACGTTTTCAATAAAAGTTGGCCGCCAAGCCTTTAAAATACAGTTCAGATTGGCGTGGACTTCACTAAAATGCACCTACGATTGAGCTAAGCAACCTCCATATGACAATACTTACATTTTCTTCTATACTTCCGGGGTGTGACAACACCATTCTTCTGATGAGACCCTGAATCTTGCAAGCTGAAGCTCCAACACAACATAAGGACTGAGAAGTTGCAATAGAAGAACAACTTTTTGTTCTTGGGTTTAGAAACAGTTGAACTAAGTGGAGCACATAGGAGAAAACTGCCCGCTTGCAAGCTCTGTCTGTCTGATTGACTCAGTCACAGTGCTGAACACAACGTGTAATATAAATGAGTAGAAATTACCTGTTCTGGCGTGTCATTGGTAGAGAATCCACAGGCGGCGGCATAAGCTGGGTATATTTCTGACCATCCTTCACTGGTGCAGTTTTTGGAAACATTCCCTGAAAAACACATTTTATAATGATTAACCTGAATGAAAGGATTGAGCATGGGAGGTCTTCAAACCTTCCCTATTGTATTCAACACCCAACGTAGACTTTCAATTTCCAGATCGATTTTAGCTCTCTTGCACTCCTATCCCTCTCTGCAATGTAAATTACCTTTTTTTTTTTTTTGCCGCGTTTCCTATTTAGCATTTTTTTTTGGGCCAGCCCCAACCCCTGCTGCCATTTGGTTGCTCAAAACGGGCACCATTCAGAGAGTAGACATGTGCAATTCGTTTAGTTACGATTCGTTTCCCTTTCAAATTCGTTATATTCGTTCATTCGTTATCGTACGAATGAACGATTGATTTAGTAAAAATTTTAACGAATAACAAATTATCGAATCGAACGAATATGAAAAACAACGAAAACACAAAATAATTAAATTAGAAACAACGAAACTACGAAAGAATGAAAATCCGAAAAACGAAAACAGAAACAATGAATATCAAAATGAACGAAAAAAATTCGTACATTCGTAACTTTTTTTGTTTGTTGATTCGTAATTTTCCGTGTCTCTTACAATGGCGCTGCTTAACGTGCTTCGAATGGATTGAACGAAAAAATTCGTACATTCGTAACTTTATTTTTTTTTTTTTTGATTCGTAATTTTCTGTGTCTCTTACAATGTAATAATAGCATGAAATAATGATTATAATCAACCTTAGTGACAAGTGAAAAATATAATCTAGTGGCGCTAGAAAACCAATTAAAAATAATGAATAAAAAAATGAAACCAATAAAGAAAAAAACAAAACAACAAAAAAAAAAACTAAATAAATAACACCACGTGAAATAGTGTCCAAATGATAATACAAGTAACAATCTTCATTAATAATTGTGCTGGCACGGAAAAAATTGTGAATCAATCTTCCAGGAAGAAATAAGTCCACCAAAAATATCTCCAATAGAATGATCAAAAAAATCTTCCACCACACCAACTTGTGCTCCCTCTCCCAATGAGACCGCACTCACCGGATGGTATTGCCTCGCACTCACGTGGTTGGCAAATACAGCGATTGAACCCCACCTGGGTTACTTGTGCGATCACTCCAAGCTTGAAAACTCCATATGTGAAAATAAACAACAAATATGCCTCCACATAGCGTGATACTGTGATAAAAACGTATTTATTCAAACTCAGCCTCACTCACACTTCAATATTTCAACTTACAGGAAAAATAGTGTATAAAAGCCAAATACAGCACACAATCCACTGCAACTTTTGGATAACAGATGAGCCGGCAGAGCGCACATATAATCACCAATGGGTAGAAAAACTGGGTTGTAACAAATGATCTCACCGCCTCCCGCAGCTCTACTCCTGGTGTGGGAACTTTCTCCAGGAGTCACTCTAGTGAGGTTGCCGGGCAGAGATCCCCAAAAAATTGTAATAAAATAGTCCGCACACAAAATTGGATAACCAGACACAAAAAAAATTGTAACAATTAGTATCTCAGTGTCCGTGTGGCCATACCCTTTGACATGTTTCGTCGGTAAGACTTCTTCAAAAAGGGAAGGTTTTATAATAGCATACACATTACATAAAATTATGAATTATGAATTATGCTCCGATTACTAGTCTACGAAAACAATGTTACGAAAGTACGAATAAATCAATCTTACGAAAGTACGAATGTAACTAAATCTACGAAAATACGAATGCGTCCGAATACAAAATACAACGAAAATACGAATTTCGAATAAACGAAAATTAGACTGATACGAATGTACGAATGTACGAAAAAATACGAATGCATCCGAATTTTGAATAAACGAATAAACGAAAATTAAACGGAAAAACGAATCAACGAAAAAATAACTCTACGAAAATACGAACGAGTCCGAATACGAACACCGACGACTTACGAAAATACGAACGAGTCCGAATACGAACACCGACGACTTACGAAAATACGAACGAGTCCGAATACGAACACCGACGACTTACGAATTTACGAATCGTTACGAATCAACGGAAACTAACAGAAACTAAACGAATCTAAATGAATTTTTCTATTGTGCACATGTCTATCAGAGAGCACTTAACATTTTCTCGATGAATGCAAAGCATTCTCTGATTGGATGAAGCAGCAAGGTGGGGTCATGATCTCCACCTTGCCCAATCAGAGAATGCTTTGCATTCATTGAGAAAATGCAACGTGCTCCCTGGATGGCTCTCCCGAAACTTCCTGGGTTCAGTAAGCGTCAGGGAAGCTGCTTGGCACAGGACCGGGACGCTAGTGGAGATCACTGGAGTAGTGGTGCCTAGTATAGTGATTTTCAGATTTTAAAGGGAACCCACAGGTATGGCACATAACCTATTTAATAATAATAGATTTGGTCCAAGCTGGAACAATGTAAAACCTGCCATAGCTGTAATTCAAAATTCTAAAGATGGGGATTCACTTAACCTGCACATCAAACCCACCATGCCTTTAAGCATAACTTTTATTAAATTGTACAAAAAAATTTGGGAAATTAATGATCAAACTCCCGGCACTCACAGGCTGTCAGGGCCAAAGTGCCGTACAAGGACTCCAAAATCCATATTAATTGAGTTGATTGTCTGGTAGAAAATATACTCCTCATCAGTGGCTTTTCAGTCACCAATCTATAGGGTGGTCAATACACACTATATTGTCAAAAGTACTGGGACGCCTGCCTTTACACACACATGAACTTTAATGGCATCCCATTCTTATGCCCCCGTACACACGATATTCCGATGGAAAAAGTCAGATCCGATTATGTTGTTGGAAAATCCGATCATGTGTGGGCTCTAGCGGGCTTTTTCCGTCGGAAAAAAATTTGAGCGCAGGCTCTAAAATTTTCCGACAACAAAATCCGATCTGACTTTTTCCGATGGTATGTAGAGAATTCTGACGCACAAAGTGCCACGCAAGCTCAGTAGAACTTTTGGAGACGAAAGCTATTGGCTACTGGCCTCTACGTAGTTCCGTTGTACATTTTATACGTCACCTCGTTCAGAACGATCGGATTTTCCGACAACTTTGTCCGACCGTGTGTGTGCAACACAAGTTTTTCGGACAAAATCCGTCGGGAAAAAACTGACGGATTTTGAGGTCGGAATGTCCGACCGTGTGTACGGGGCATTAGTCCGTAGGGTTCAATATTGAGTTGGCCCACTCTTTGCAGCTATAACAGCTTCAACTCTTCTGGGAAGGCCGTCCACAAGGTTTAGGAGTGTGTCTATGGGAATGTTTGACCATTGTTCCAGAAGAGCATTTGTGAGGTCAGGCACGGATGTTGGAGGGAAGGCCTGGCTCACAGTCTCCGCTCTAATTCATCCCAAAGGTGTTCTATGCGTTTAAGGTCAGCCAGATTCCTCCACCTCAAACTCGTTCATCCAGGTCTTTATGGACCTTGCTTTGTGCACTGGTCCAAATCATTTGGTGGAGGGGGGATTATGGTGTGGGGGTTGTTCTTCAGGGGTTGGGCTTGGCTCCTTAGTTCCAGTGAAGGAACTCTTAGGGGTTAACATACCAAGACATTTTGGACAATTGCATGCTCCCAACTTTGTAGGAACAGTTTGGGGATGGCCCCTTCCTGTTCCGAAATGACTGCCCACCAGTGCACAAAGCAAGGTCCATTAAGACATGGATGAGCGAGTTTGGGGTGGAGGAACTTGACTGGCCTTCACCTGTCCTGAACCCACTAGAACACCTTTGGGATGAATTAGAGCAGAGACTGTAAGCCAGGCCTTCTCGTCCACGTCAGTGCCTGACCTCATAAAAGCGCTTCTGGAAGAATGGTCAAACATTCCCATAGACCAGAGGTCTCAAACTGGTGGCCCTCCAGCTGTTGCGAAACTACAAGTCCCATGAGGCATTGCAAGGCTGACCGTTACAAGCATGACTCCCACAGGGAGAGGCATCAAGTTTGAGACCCCTGCCATAGACACACTCCTAAACCTTGTGGACATCCTTCCTAGAAGAGTTGCAGCTGTTATAGCAGCAAAGGGTGGGCCAACTCAATATTGAACCCTCCGGACTAAGACTGGGATGTCATTAAAGTTCATGTGTGTAAAGGCAGGAGTCCCAATACTTTTTACAATATAGTGTATAGTGTACTGACGGCCTATTGCCCTTCAGAGTTTAAAGCACATGTGAATGAGCCCCTTTAGTAAACTGGTGCTGCATTCTGCTGGAAGCAAAAGTACAACTTGGGAGCATGAAAACCCTGAGGACCCCACCATGGAGGGGGCCCAATACTCTTCATTCCGGTTGCTTTATTCCTCTCTCTTGTAATGCGGGGACCTCCTCTGTAATATAAATAACAGTTTCAGACGCTCTGCATGTCTTGTAGATTAAAACCTATATTTATGCTGCTCTTTATAGGACAGTTTTCTTGGCTATCAGTCTGAGTAGGTGACCTTGTTTTCCCAACGCAAAGCTTTCACCGGCAATGCCATTCCCGCACAGCGAGCGCCCGCCATTACCGCCATACAGGTAACACGTCCTGTTTGTTATAAAAAAATTATATACTACCACAAAAAGCTTTAGAACTCTAGTATATGTCAGGTTTTTATAGACGCATACAGAAGAAGTAAACCAAATCACTAAAATATCAGAATCTTAACCACTTCAGCCCCGGAAGATTTGGCTGCTCAATGACCGGACCATTTTTAGCGATTCGGCACTGCGCCGCTTTAACTGACAATTGCGCGGTCGTGCGACGTTATACCCAAACAAAATTGACGTCCTTTTGTTCCCACAAATAGAGCTTTCTTTGGTGGTATTTGATCACCTCTGCAGTTTTTATTTTTTGCGCTATAAACAAAAAAAGAGCAACAATTTTGAAAAAAAAAAAAAAAAAAAAAAATCACACTATCTTTTACTTTTTGCTATAATAAATATCCCAAATTTTTTAAAAACAAAAGCAAATTTTTTTTTAGTTTAGGCCGATATGTATTCTACATATTTTTGGTTAAAAAAATTAAATAAAATTGCAATAAGCGTATATTGATTGGTTTGCACAAAAGTTATCGCGTCTAAACAATAGGGGATAGATTTATGGCATTTTTATTATTATTATTTTTTTTACTAGTAATGGCGGTGATTATCGATTTTTATCGGGATTGCGATATTGCGGCAGACACATCGGACACATTTCTGGGACCAGTGACAATTATACAGCGATCACTGCTATAAAAATGCACTGATTACTGTATAAATGACACTGGCAGTGAAAGGGTTAACAGTAGGGGGCGATCAAGGGGGTTAACTGTGTTCCCTAGTGTGTTCTAACGGTAGGGGGAGGGGACTGACTAGGGGAGATGACAGATCGGTGTTCATACTTTGTATGAACACATAATCTGTCTTCTCTCCCCTTAGAGAACCGGGATCGCTGTGTCAATGGGGAGAGAAGATCTCGGTCATGTCATCTGTCAGAACGGGGATTCCCCTTGTTTACAAAGGCTGTTCCACTTTCTGTCTCTGTACACCGCAACCGCGGGTCGGCGGCAGACATCGAGTCCACCCGACCTGCGGGCACGCTCCCGTCCGCAACTGCGCAAGCCGCCGTACAGGTACGGCGATTTGTGCAGGAGAGCAGACCTGCCGCAGTATATCTGCGTGAGCCGGTCGGCTACTGGTTAAACAAAAATCGTACGATCTGGTATTGTACGAGAAAATTTTTCTTGTTTGTCCCATCGGATAATTCGGCATGAATTGTCATGATCGGCTTTTATAAAACTGTGTACTAACCGTCAAATTATCGTACGATTGCTTTGAAAGCGCTATTTTTCGTCCGATTTTCTGATCGTCCGTATGGGCCATTAGGGTGAAGGTCCGCTATAAAAACCGATACATGCTCTCCTGGCTTTCGGCATACCTTAGATCTTGTCGTCAATAGACATGTGCACTGACAAAAAATCTGTTCGTATTAGTTTCATTCGTTTTTTTGCTTTTTTCGGAAATTCGGAAATCCGAAATTTTACAGATTTTCAAATTTCCTAATTTAGAATTTTTGAATATCGTCAGTTCAAATTTTTGAATTTCCTCATTTCCAATTTACGAACTTCCTCATTTCCAATTTACGAAATTTAGAATTTACGAAATTTTGAAATTTTCCAATTTCCTAATTTTGAATTTTCCAATTTCCAATTTCCAATTTCCAAATTTCCAATTTCCGAATTTCCAATTTCCGAATCTCCAATTTCCGAATCTCCAATTTCCGAATTTACGAAATTCAAAAATTGGAAATGTAAAAAATTGGGAAATTCGCAAATTAACGAATTGCACATGTCTAGTCGTCAGGCTATATTACATACTCAGTGGTGGCCACTCCACTAGGGGCACCGCCCCCCCTTAATCCATGCGCCCGGACTCTAATCTCCATGCAGGGCGCGGGAAGCATGGATTCTAATGTTTTTTTTTTTTTTTAGAAGCACATGATTAGAGCCTGAAGCTCTAATTCGCCTAAAAAAATGGTGGGCTCAGAGGGGTGCTGCGCCCTGAGCGCACCCAGTTGTGCGAAAATAGCAAATTCATATTTGCTATTATCTTCCTGATTCTCCTCCCGGCCAATCAGGAAGCGACCCAGAGGAGAAGCAACCATAATGGCCTACGAGGGGGAAGAGGCTGAGGAGGAGACACAGGGGAAGCTGCCAGGAAGCCACCAAGGAGGAGACGTAGGAAGGAGCCCGCGACCTAGATGGGGTAAGTGCCGGGCTGGTGGGTGGACGAGCGAGTGATGGGGATGTGGGGGGAGGCTGATCGTCCGAGCGATGGGAGGGTTTGGGGTATCGACCGATTAATTGGGGGGGGGGGGGGGTCGGGAGCTGCCACCATTATACATGCACACACAGTTGCCTCACTCTTCTATCACACTTTAAAAAAAAATCGCCTCCACCGGGAAAACTACGCGGGCGTTATCTCAATTTGCATCCCAGTTTAAGCCCTGGTTCACATTGACGCAAGGTTTGACATGTCAAATCGCATGCCAAGTCAATGGCAACTGCACCGTTCGGACGGTGCACTGCTGCCGCATTTGCGGTGCTGCACTGATTCCCAAAAGTCGTTTCTGTACCACTTTTGGCGATTTGGGGGTGCGATTTCCATTGGCACAGATGTCTCTGAAATCACTCCCCGCCCAAGTAGGGAATCTGACATGCGGGAACGAAATGGTGTGCGTTCAGTTGAACTCGCACAATTTCATTCCCTGCAGTCGGCGTGAACCGGGAACACAGATTTTCGATGTGCATAACGAAGCACTGAGAGCGATGTTAGGAAATCCGCAGATGAACAATCAATTCGGATTTGCGGCTCTTTGGAAGTTGTGAACGTTCGGCCCTTGGCGATCTTCCCGGGGGAGCTCAGCGATGACAGCGTGTTAAAAGTGCACTTGTCTTAGAGACCCCCCGGGGATGGGACGGGCGCTTAACTACATGGCAAGAGGTCAACTATCCGGCATTTCCACCACTCTGTGTATATGTCTTATAATTGGGATATCTGACTTGTTTTTATTAGCGGATTTTGCTATATTTTTTGGGGCGTTTGTGTGGATGGGGATGTATACACTCACCGGGCTCTTTATTAGGTTCACCTGTTCAATCGCTCGGTAACACAAATTGCTAATCAGCCCAAAAATTGCTGCGCCAATACCGTGTAACATAAAAAGTTGCAATGGCCGCCATTTTATTCCCTAGGGGGTCTGCTAAAACAATATATAAATATTTGGGGTAATTTTCTAGCAAAAAAAATAAAAAATTATGATTTTTATATGTAGGAAAGAAGTGTCAGAATTGGCCTGGGTGGCAAGGGGTTAATTACCATAAGTATTTTAAAATACTTGTTTTGGTAATTTACTATATTTTCAAAATCTGTACTCAATCAGGTGGCATAACAGGGAAATTACTGAAGTCTGAAGTTATAACTTCCAACCAGTAATTTCACCGTAAATAGATAAATAAATAAATTATTATCTTATAACATATAGAAAAATAATATATGATTGTACCTTTTCAGCAGCAGGAGATTCTCATTCTCCCTCTTAACTGTGGGAGAAAAACCTGGGATTGTGGGTAAATCTTATACACATATACCCATGTTTTTTTCCTTTTAGTTAAAGTAGAACTATAGGCAATTTGTTTAGTTCCAGATTAGTTTTTTTAACGAATTTTGAAAAATTTCAGAAATTCTAATTTTCGCAAATTGGAAAATTCAAGATTTCACAAATTCTAAATTTCGGAAATTGGAAAATTCAAAATTTCGGAAATTGGAAAATTCAAAATTTCGGAAATTGGAAAATTCTAAATTTCGGAAATTGGAAAATTCTAAATTTCGGAAATTGGAAAATTCTAAATTTCGGAAATTGGAAAATGCAAAATTTCCGAAATTGGAAAATGCAAAATTTCCGAAATTGGAAAATTCGAAACTTCCGAAATTGGAAAATTCGACATTTCCGAAAAAAAATGTGGTACTGCATACCGCACCTCTGGCCACATACAGTACTGCATGCACCGGCGCCCCCGCTCCTCTAGCTACATACGGTACTGCATACACCGGCGCCCCCGCACCTCTGGCCACATGCGGTACTGCATACACCGGCGCCCCTGCACCTCTGGCCACATGCGGTACTGCATACACCAGCGCCCCAGCACCTCTGCCCACATACGGTACTGCATACACCGGCGCCCCCGCACCTCTGGCCACATACAGTACTGCATACACCGGTGCCCCCGCTCCTCTGCCCACATGCAGTACTGCATACACCGGCGCCCCCACACCTCTGGCCACATACGGTACTGCATACACCGGCGCCCCCCGCACCTCTGGCCACATGCGGTACTGCATACACCGGCGCCCCCGCACCTATTACTATGGGGAAACTCGCTTTGATATACGAGTGCTTTGGATTACAAGCATGCTTCTGGAACGGATTATGCTTGTAATCCAAGGTACTGCTATATTGACATTTGCTAACCTAGAACAAGGCCTGATCTATTCAATCTTTTGCTTTTTTCACAGACTTCTACTCTAGGAAGATAGTGTATCTTTTCTTTTTTTTTTTTACAGAGGAGAAACAGTACGGGCGGATCTTCACAGTAGTGATCACATGATTGGAGCAGGCGCCCGTCCTGTGTTCACCATCAGGATACAAAGGAGCTCTGAGAAGAGATGACAGTCCTCCTGTCTCCTATAACGAGTCCTCATTCCTAATCAGTATCATTTGTCACCCAGTGACTCGGAGAACCTCTTGCCATAGAGAACATGTATTGAAGGATAACACCGCCACTCCCTCCGTCAAATGTGGCACTCTCGCCGCCCTCGCCATTCCGTACGATGACACTGTGATGAATGGCGCGCCGTAATGGCCGTTCTCTGATTTATGTTCATTTCTATCCTGAAGCTGTGAAAATTTGCTGCATGACAGGGAGGCTGTAAAAACTTAATGATGCTAAATGAATCTCGGAAATTTGTAACATTTGTCTTATTCACCGCCGGCCATTTACCAGTCTGAGACAAAGCAAGAAGAGATCGTGTAAAATATGAAATATCCATGCAGGGATACTAAGGTAGCCCAGCACTGGTTGCATGCTTGGGAACACCCTGTGTATGACTGACTGCAAGATATGACCTAATTCCAGAGAGAGAGGAGAGGAGGGGAGGGGGGGGGGGGGAGCGGTTATATTGTTCTTTTTTGGGATAGGCCGAACATACACTATACAAGGGGACTGTACAATCTCTATTAGAGCATTTCTCAGCCTTTTTTCCAGTCGGAGGAATCCTTTGGAAATTATCTTGAGCCCCCCCAGTCCAAAATGTAACTGTTACTTATCAACGGGAAACCTGAGCCTGGGACAATGCACACACCCACCCTGATGAAATGATCTTCACATGAGAAGCCTCCCTTTCCATTAGAGGTCCCCGACCACATGGGTTAACCCATTCCATCAGAGCCCTCTTCACATCTGAAGCTCCCTTTCACATCAGAGGTCTCCCCATCGCATCAGAGGTCTCCCCATCACATCTGAGCACCCATTCACATCAGAGGTCTCCCCATCGCATCACAGGTCTCCCCATCGCATCACAAGTCTCCCCATCACAGGTCTTCCCATCACATCAGAGGTCTCCCCATTACATCAGAGGTCTACCCATGACATCAGAGGTCTCCCCCTCTCCCACACAGGTCTCCCCATCGCATCACAGGTCTCCCCATCACATCAGAGCCCCCTTTACAACTGAAGCTCCCTTTCACATCAGAGCCCCCTTTACATCAGAGCCCACTTCACATCTGAAGCTCCCTTTCACATCAGAGGTTTCCCCATCACATCAAATGCTCCCTTTCTCATTGAAGGTCTCCCCATGACATCAGTGGACCCCTTCACATCAGAGGTCTCCCCATCACATCAGAGCACCCCTTCACAACAGGGGTCCCCCCATCACATCAGAGCCCCTTTAGATCTTAAGCTCCCTTTCACATCAGAGGTCCCCATCACCTGAAAAGCCCCCTTCACAACAGGGGCCCCCCTCACATCAGACCCCTACTTCACAACAGGGGTCCCCTAACACATCAAAACCCCCCTTTTACATCAGAGGTCTCCCCATCACATCAGAGGTCTCCCCATCGCATCAGAGCCCCCATTCACATCAGAGGTCTCCCCATCGCATCAGAGGTCTCCCCATCGCATCAGAGGTCTCCCCATCGCATCAGAGGTCTCCCCATCGCATCAGAGGTCTCCCATCAGAGGTCTCCCCATCGCATCAGAGGTCTCCCATCACATCAGAGGTCTCCCATCACATCAGAGGTCTCCCATCACATCAGAGGTCTCCCATCACATCAGAGGTCTCCCATCAGAGGTCTCCCCATCGCATCAGAGGTTTCCCCATCGCATCAGAGGTTTCCCCATCGCATCAGAGGTCTCCCATCACATCAGAGGTCTCCCATCACATCAGAGGTCTCCCCATCACATCAGAGCCTCCCTTCAAATCAGAAACCCCCATCATGCCAGAGGCCCCCAATCACATCAACGTCCTCCCTATATATCAGAGGCCCCCCATCACATCAACGTCCTCCCTATATATCAGAGGCCCCCCATGAGCACACAGTAAGCCCTATGACACAGTCTAATATCCCGCCCATACATAAATACCCCTTATTACACCAGAGTACCCCTATAGCAGAGTTACCCTATCACATCAGAGTCTCCTCCTCATCACATTCAAGTCTCCCATCACCACAGAGTCCTCCCATCCATCTCAGATCCAGGACAAACTCGGTCTTGTGCTTGTAGCCCAAATCAGGAGAGCAGCCCAACGCTCACTCCCCCACTGTATCTATGGAGAAGCAGCGTTGTCCCCCTACGACAGGAAGTGTGTTACCTGCAGAATTACTGGGTTAAAATAAAGAATAAATATCCAAAAAAAAAAAAAAAAGAAAACTAAATGCAGCCACCACATACATGTATTATATTTCCTGTATTATATTTCCTTTCATGAAAAGTTACACTTTAGGACAAATCGTTGGGAACATTTTCAGCAACATTTCTCCGAGATGAAGAAGTTTTGTTCCACTTTGTGTCCCAAGAAATCGCTGTGTTAGCACCTATTATCTCTCACAGCAGCCCTCTTGAAAGTAGTTCAGAGACGGCACATAAAGTACTTATTATTTTTATAGAAGGGTGCTCGTTAATTGCCATCCGCGAGGAAAAAAGGGGAATCAGAGAAATGAGTTGACCTATGGGCGTTCTGAAAGAACTCAGCTCTGTGCGGGAATATTAAATAGCGAGGCTTTGAAGCCTGATTAAAATGTTGAAAGAGTTATTTCCAATGGGGATTTGTCTGAAAAAAAAAAAAAAAAAAAAAAAAAAAAAACTGGCACATTTTGTTTTTCAAAGCGAACAAAAAAAATTAACAGGTGCAAAAGTTTCTCCAGACAGAAAGTTTAACTGCATTGTGTATCTATCTATTTATCTATCTATCTTCACATATAAAGCTGGCCATACATTATACAATTTCCTTTGGATTTACCTATGTAGTACAAGGGCCTGCCTGATTGCATACAAAATTGAAAGTGTTTAGGTGCGATTACAGTGGAACCTCGGCTTGCGAGTAACGCGGTTAACCGCTTCCCGACCGCCTCACGCCGATGTACGTCGGCAGAAGGGCACGGCTAGGCGAAACCACGTACCGGTACGTGGCCCTTTAAAAGCCTAGCTTGGGGGCGTGCTCGCGACCCGGTCGGGAGCTCCGTGACCCCGGCCGCGGGACCAGCGGACCCGATCGCCGCTGGTGTCCCGCGATCGGGTCACAGAGCTGAAGAACGGGGAGAGGTCTGTGTAAACAAACCTCTCCCCGCGCTTCCTACACTGCCTGTCACTGATCGTCTGTTCCCTGTCATCGGGAAAGCCGATCAGTGACGTCAGACGTCAGCCCCGCCCCTAATGTAAAAAAAAACACACACGTCATAGCCCATAACCCCTCCCCCTAGTGGTTAACTCTTTCACTGCCACTGTCATTTATACAGGAATCAATGCATTTAAATAGCACTGATTGCTGTATAAATGACAATGGTCCCAAAAATGTGTCAAAAATGTCCGATGTGTCCGCCATAATGTCGCAGTCACAATAAAAAAAAAATCGCTGATCGCCGCCATTACTAGTAAAAAAAAAAAAAATATTAATAAAAAATGCTATAAAACTATCCCCAATTTTGTAAAACGCTATAACTTTTGCGCAAACCAATCAATAATCGCTAATTGCGTTTTTTTTTACCAAAAATATGTAGAAGAATGCGTATCGGCCTAAACTGAGGAAAAAAAATGTTTTTTTATATATTTTTTGGGGATATTTATTATAGCAAAAAGCTAAAAATATTGAATTTTTTCAAAATTGTCGCTCTATTTTTGTTTATAGCGCAAAAAATAAAAAAAACGCAGGGGCGATCAAATATCACCAAAAGAAAGCTCTATTTGTGGGAAAAAAAGGACGTCGATTTTGTTTGGGAGCCACGTCGCACGACCGCGCAATTGTCAGTTAAAGCGACGCAGTGCCGAATCGCAAAAAGGGGCCTGGTCCTTTGGCTGCCAATTGGTCCGGGGCTGAAGTGGTTAACAAGCGTTTTGCAAAATGAGCGCTGTATTTCTAAAAGATCCTAACACGGTTTGCGAGTGTTGTCTCGCAAAATGAGCAGGATTCATGCCAAAAGCGGTGTGCAGTACCACTTTTGGCCTGAGGTGGGGGGGGGCGGCGTTCGGAAATGCACGGAAAGGCCCGAGGACAGTTCGGCTGACCTCGGCAAACCTCGGAAAGGATCGTGAACAGAGTCTTTCCGAGGTCAGCAAAAGTGTGCTCGGGCCTTTTGGGCCATTTCTGAGGCTCTCCGGAGCCCCCCCCCGCCTCTGGCCGCATGCGGTATTGCATCCCATTGAAGTCAATGCGGAAAAAATTATTTTTGTTTCCATTGAGTTACAGAAAAAATATGAAAACATATGAAAACGGTGTTCAAACCACACATGTGAGGTTTCCCTGCGATCGGTAGAGTGAGAGTAATAATTCTAGTCCTAGACCTCCTCTGTAACTCAAAACAAGCGACCTGCAGAATTTTTTAAACGTCGCCTATGGAGATTTTTAAGGGTAAAAGTTTGTCGCCATTCCACGAGCGGCGCAATTTTGAAGCGTGACATGTTGGGTATCAATTTACTCGGCGTAACATTATCCTTTACAATATATAAAAAAAAAATTGGGCTAACTTTACTGTTTTATTTTTTTAATTACATTTTTTTTCCAAAAAAAGTGCGCTTGTAAGACCGCTGCGCAAATACGGTGTGACAGAAAGTATTGCAACGACCGCCATTTTATTCTCTAGGGTGTTAGAAAAGAAAATGTATAATGTTTTGGGGGTTCGAAGTAATTTTCTAGCAAAAAAAAAAATGTTTTTAACTAAAAAGCTCAGAAAGAGGCTTGGTCCTTAAGTGGTTAAAGTTCATGTGCGTGTAAAGGCGGGTGTCCCAATACTTTTGGTAATATAGTAATAGTGTAATTTCCAGGATTGTATGTACACTATGATGTGTGTGTTTTATGATACATATATTGTCCAATTTATTCATTTTTAACAATGTAACGTGAAATACATATTTCCTTATTTTGTAATAATATTCTTATTAATTTCATTGTGGCAGAACTCATAAAAGTCCCACGGGGCAAATTTCTCTTGTTGGTGCCAATTAATAATCCTCTGCAATCCCCGAGGTTCCGTCTGCAGATTTCCGGCCAGAGAAGATGTCGGGGGCTGCGCGGGGCATCCATGCATATCGCAAAGGGGCTGATTGGCATGTCCTTGATGAGATATTTATTTGCATTTGTAGAATTCCTCTGCATAAAAATGATGACAAGTTATTCATGTAATGTCCAAATCTCATTGGCTCTCCCCTCACGAAGCGAGGGCTGCAAACCGCGGCTTGCACTTGTAGAATGCCTAATTTTCGAGATTTGCAGATCTCGGAGAAGGAGGTCTGTTTCACATTAGACGGCTCGGCATGATAATATATTTATTTTTTCCCTGAAGACACTTGTTATTTTGTATTTGTGTTTGTAAATTTACTCTGGGGGTCTATTTTTTTTTTTATTATAGAACTTGTCTTACAACTGTTGTGTAAATGGTATCATGTGCTTTCCAGGACAACAAATCTGGTCTGAATTAAATGGAAAACACTTTGGAAGTAAAGGAGAGGGAACTAAACGTGTTATCATTATACGGAGCATATGTTAGAGGCACAACAAGCAAATAAAAGATTAAAACATCAAACATTTGTATTGCTTAAAATTATACTAAACCCAGGAGCCTGCATCCACTATATCTGGTCTCCCCAGGAGCTTTAATTCACTATATCTGATCTCCCCAGGAGCCTGCATTCACTATATCTGGTCTCCCCAGGACCCTGCATTCACTATATCTGGTCTCCCCAGGACCCTGCATTCACTATATCTGGTCTCCCCAGGACCCTGCATTCACTATATCTGGTCTCCCCAGGACTCTGCATTCACTATATCTGGTCTCCCCAGGACCCTGCATTCACTATATCTGGTCTCCCCAGGAGCCTGCATTCACGATATCTGGTCTCCCCAGGAGCCTGCATTCACTATATCTGGTCTCCCCAGGAGCCTGCATTCACTATATCTATCTCCCCAGGAGCCTGCATTCACTATATCTGGTCTCGGAGAAGGAGGTCTGTTTCACATTAGGCGGCTCGGCATGATAATATTTTTTTTTTCCCTGCACTTGTTATTTTGTATTTGTGTTTGTAAATTTACTCTGGGGGTCTATTTTTTTTTTTTATTATAGAACTTGTCTTACAACTGTTGTGTAAATGGTATCATGTGCTTTCCAGGATAACAAATCTGGTCTGAATTAAATGGAAAACACTTTGGAAGTAAAGGAGAGAGAACTAAATGTGTTATTATACGGAGCATATGTTAGAGGCACAACAAGCAAATAAAAGATTAAAACATCAAATATTTGTATTGCTTAAAATTATACTAAACCCAGGAGCCTGCATTCACTATATCTGGTCCCCCCAGGAGCCTGCATTTACTATATCTGGTCCCCCCAGGAGCCTGCATTCACTATATCTGGTCTCCCCAGGAGCCTGCATTCACTATATCTGGTCTCCCCAGGACTCTGCATTCACTATATCTGGTCTCCCCAGGACTCTGCAATTCACTATATCTGGTCCCCCCAGGAGCTTCAATTCACTATATCTGGTCTCCCCAGGACCCTGCATTCACGATATCTGGTCCCCCCAGGAGCCTGCATTCACGATATCTGGTCTCCCAAGGACTCTGCATTCACTATATCTGGTCTCCCCAGGACTCTGCATTCACTATATCTGGTCTCCCCAGGAGCCTGCATTCACTATATCTGGTCTCCCCAGGAGCCTGCATTCACTATATCTGGTCTCCCCAGGAGCCTGCATTCACTATATCAGGTCTCCCCAGGAGCCTGCATTCACTATATCTGGTCTCCCCAGGAGCCTGCATTCACTATATCTGGTCTCCCCAGGAGCCTGCATTCACTATATCTGGTCTCCCCAGGAGCCTGCATTCACTATATCTGGTCTCCCCAGGAGCCTGCATTCACTATATCTGGTCTCCCCAGGAGCCTGCATTCACTATATCTGGTCTCCCCAGGAGCCTGCATTCACTATATCTGGTCTCCCCAGGAGCCTGCATTCACTATATCTGGTCTCCCCAGGAGCCTGCATTCACTATATCTGGTCTCCCCAGGAGCCTGCATTCACTATATCTGGTCTCCCCAGGAGCCTGCATTCACTATATCTGGTCTCCCCAGGAGCCTGCATTCACTATATCTGGTCTCCCCAGGAGCCTGCATTCACTATATCTGGTCTCCCCAGGAGCCTGCATTCACTATATCTGGTCTCCCCAGGAGCCTGCATTCACTATATCTGGTCTCCCCAGGAGCCTGCATTCACTATATCTATCTCCCCAGGAGCCTGCATTCACTATATCTATCTCCCCAGGAGCCTGCATTCACTATATCTGGTCTCGGAGAAGGAGGTCTGTTTCACATTAGGCGGCTCGGCATGATAATATTTTTTTTTTCCCTGCACTTGTTATTTTGTATTTGTGTTTGTAAATTTACTCTGGGGGTCTATTTTTTTTTTTATTATAGAACTTGTCTTACAACTGTTGTGTAAATGGTATCATGTGCTTTCCAGGATAACAAATCTGGTCTGAATTAAATGGAAAACACTTTGGAAGTAAAGGAGAGAGAACTAAATGTGTTATTATACGGAGCATATGTTAGAGGCACAACAAGCAAATAAAAGATTAAAACATCAAATATTTGTATTGCTTAAAATTATACTAAACCCAGGAGCCTGCATTCACTATATCTGGTCCCCCCAGGAGCCTGCATTTACTATATCTGGTCCCCCCAGGAGCCTGCATTCACTATATCTGGTCTCCCCAGGAGCCTGCATTCACTATATCTGGTCTCCCCAGGACTCTGCATTCACTATATCTGGTCTCCCCAGGACTCTGCAATTCACTATATCTGGTCCCCCCAGGAGCTTCAATTCACTATATCTGGTCTCCCCAGGACCCTGCATTCACGATATCTGGTCCCCCCAGGAGCCTGCATTCACGATATCTGGTCTCCCAAGGACTCTGCATTCACTATATCTGGTCTCCCCAGGACTCTGCATTCACTATATCTGGTCTCCCCAGGACTCTGCATTCACTATATCTGGTCTCCCCAGGAGCCTGCATTCACTATATCTGGTCTCCCCAGGAGCCTGCATTCACTATATCAGGTCTCCCCAGGAGCCTGCATTCACTATATCTGGTCTCCCCAGGAGCCTGCATTCACTATATCTGGTCTCCCCAGGAGCCTGCATTCACTATATCTGGTCTCCCCAGGAGCCTGCATTCACTATATCTGGTCTCCCCAGGAGCCTGCATTCACTATATCTGGTCTCCCCAGGAGCCTGCATTCACTATATCTGGTCTCCCCAGGAGCCTGCATTCACTATATCTGGTCTCCCCAGGAGCCTGCATTCACTATATCTGGTCTCCCCAGGAGCCTGCATTCACTATATCTGGTCACCCCAGGAGCCTGCATTCACTATATTTGGTCTCCCCAGGAGCCTGCATTCACTATATCTGGTCTCCCCAGGAGCCTGCATTCACTATATCTGGTCTCCCCAGGAGCCTGCATTCACTATATCTGGTCTCCCCAGGAGCCTGCATTCACTATATCTGGTCTCACTAAGGAGCCTGCATTCACTATATCTGGTCTCCCCAGGAGCCTGCATTCACTATATCTGGTCTCCCCAGGACCCTGCATTCACTATATCTGGTCTCCCCAGGACCCTGCATTCACTATATCTGGTCTCGGAGAAGGAGGTCTGTTTCACATTAGGCGGCTCGGCATGATAATATTTTTTTTTTCCCTGAAGACACTTGTTATTTTGTATTTGTGTTTGTAAATTTACTCTGGGGGTCTATTTTTTTTTTTATTATAGAACTTGTCTTACAACTGTTGTGTAAATGGTATCATGTGCTTTCCAGGATAACAAATCTGGTCTGAATTAAATGGAAAACACTTTGGAAGTAAAGGAGAGAGAACTAAATGTGTTATTATACGGAGCATATGTTAGAGGCACAACAAGCAAATAAAAGATTAAAACATCAAACATTTGTATTGCTTAAAATTATACTAAACCCAGGAGCCTGCATTCACTATATCTGGTCCCCCCAGGAGCCTGCATTTACTATATCTGGTCCCCCCAGGAGCCTGCATTCACTATATCTGGTCTCCCCAGGAGCCTGCATTCACTATATCTGGTCTCCCCAGGACTCTGCATTCACTATATCTGGTCCCCCCAGGAGCTTCAATTCACTATATCTGGTCTCCCAAGGACTCTGCATTCACGATATCTGGTCCCCCCAGGAGCCTGCATTCACGATATCTGGTCTCCCAAGGACTCTGCATTCACGATATCTGGTCTCCCCAGGAGCCTGCATTCACTATATCTGGTCTCCCCAGGAGCCTGGATTCACTATATCTGGTCTCCCCAGGAGCCTGGATTCACTATATCTGGTCTCCCCAGGAGCCTGCATTCACTATATCTGGTCTCCCCAGGAGCCTGCATTCACGATATCTGGTCTCCCCAGGAGCCTGCATTCACTATATCTGGTCTCCCCAGGAGCCTGCATTCACTATATCTGGTCTCCCCAGGAGCCTGCATTCACTATATCTGGTCTCCCCAGGAGCCTGCATTCACTATATCTGGTCTCCCCAGGAGCCTGCATTCACTATATCTGGTCTCCCCAGGAGCCTGCATTCACTATATCTGGTCTCCCCAGGAGCCTGCATTCACTATATCTGGTCTCCCCAGGAGCCTGCATTCACTATATCTGGTCTCCCCAGGACTCTGCATTCACTATATCTGGTCTCCCCAGGAGCCTGCATTTGCGATATCTGGTCTCCCCAGGACTCTGCATTTACGATATCTGGTCTCCCCAGGAGCCTGCATTTACGATATCTGGTCTCCCCAGGACTCTGCATTCACTATATCTGGTCTCCCCAGGAGCCTGCATTAACGCTATCTGGTCTCCCCAGGACCCTGCATTCACTATATCTGGTCTCCCCAGGAGCCTGCATTCACTATATCTGCTCTCCCCAGGACTCTGCATTCCCTATATCTGGTCTCCCCAGGAGCTTTAATTCACGATATCTGGTCTCCCCAGGACTCTGCATTCACTATATCTGGTCTCCCCAGGATCTTTAATTCACGATATCTGGTCTCCCCAGGACCCTGCATTCACGATATCTGGTCTCCCCAGGAGCTTTAATTCAAGATATCTGCTCTCCCCAGGACTCTGCATTCATGATATCTGGTCTCCCCAGGAGCTTTAATTCACGATATCTGGTCTCCCCAGGACTCTGCATTCACTATATCTGGTCTCCCCAGGAGCTTTAATTCACGATATCTGGTCTCCCCAGGACCCTGCATTCACGATATCTGGTCTCCCCAGGAGCTTTAATTCAAGATATCTGCTCTCCCCAGGACTCTGCATTTACTATATCTGGTCCCCCCAGGAGCTTTAATTCAAGATATCTGGTCTCCCCGGGAGCCTGCATTCACGATATCTGGTCTCGGAGAAGGAGGTCTGTTTCACATTAGACGGCTCGGCATGATAATATTTTTTTTTTCCCTGAAGACACTTGTTATTTTGTATTTGTGTTTGTAAATTTACTCTGGGGGTCTATTTTTTTATTATAGAACTTGTCTTACAAATGTTGTGTAAATGGTATCATGTGCTTTCCAGGATAACAAATCTGGTCTGAATTAAATGGAAAGCACTTTGGAAGTAAAGGAGAGAGTACTAAACGTGTTAGAGGCACAACAAGCAAATAAAAGATTAAAACATTTGTATTGCTTAAAATTATACTAAACCCAGGAGCCTGCATTCACAATATCTGGTCTCCCCAGGAGCCTGCATTCACTATATCTGGTCTCCCCAGGAGCCTGCATTCACGATATCTGGTCTCCCAAGGACTCGTCATTCACTATATCTGGTCTCCCAAGGAGCTTTAATTCACTATATCTGGTCTCCCAAGGAGCCTGCATTCACGATATCTGGTCTCCCCAGGAGCCTGCATTCACGATATCTGGTCTCCCCAGGAGCCTGCATTCACGATATCTGGTCTCCCCAGGAGCCTGCATTCACGATATCTGGTCTCCCCAGGAGCCTGCATTCACGATATCTGGTCTCCCCAGGAGCCTGCATTTACAATATCTGGTCTCCCCAGGAGCTTTAATTCACGATATCTGGTCTCCCAAAAACCCTGCATTCACTATATCTGTCTTCCCAGGAACCTGCATTCACTATACCTGGTCTCCCCAGGAGCTTTAATTCACGATATCTGGTCTCCCAAAAACCCTGCATTCACTATATCTGTCTTCCCAGGAACCTGCATTCACAATATCTGGTCTCCTCAGGAGCCTGCATTTACTATATCTGGTCTCCCCAGGAGCCTGCATTCACAATATCTGGTCTCCCAAGGACCCTGCACTCACGATATCTGGTCTCCCCAGGAGCCTGCATTCACTATATCTGGTCTCCCCAGGAGCCTGCATTCACTATATCTGGTCTCCCCAGGAGCCTGCATTCACTATATCTGGTCTCCCCAGGAGCCTGCATTCACTATAGCTGGTCTCCCCAGGAGCCTGCATTCACGATATCTGGTCTCCCCAGGAGCCTGCATTCACTATATATGGTCTCCCCAGGAGCCTGCATTCACTATATCTGGTCTCCCCAGGAGCCTGCATTCACTATATCTGGTCTTTCCAGGGGCCTGCATTCACGATATCTGGTCTCCCCAGGACCCTGCATTAACTATATCTGATCTCCCAGGAGATCACTATATCTGTCACTATAGCTCTCCCCAGGAGCCTACATTCACTATATCTGGTTTTCCCAGGACTCTGCATTCACCATATCTGATCTCGCCAGGAGATCACTATATCTGTCACTATACCTCTCCCAAGGAGCCTGCAGTCACTATATCTGGTCTCCCCAGGAGCCTGCAGTCACTATATCTGGTCTCCCCAGGAGCCTGCATTCACTATATCTGGTCTCCCCAGGAGCCTGCAGTCACTATAACTGGTCTCCCACAGAACATGAAAATGCAATTATTTTAGTAAATATAAACTGCTAAATACCCTTTGTCATCAGCAATATATAGCAGTTTTGTGACTTCTATCAATGTCTGGTTAAAGCTTGTAGGAGGAGTTTTCAGACTCCTATGACTGTCCTATGAGGCTGCCTCTGACCTTCTGTCTGGACAGTTCTGATTGGCCATGTGCTGATCTCATGCACCCACTAGCAATACACACCAAACTGAGCATGTGCAGCCCGACTCCTAATGCTCTATTCTATCAGGAGATGGATTGGGGACAGTGGAAGAAGGAGAGGATCAGAGAAGACCGGATCAAACAGCCTTTTTTTTTTTACACAATGCAGAGGATTAACCCTTTAGGTTCCACAGTGAGTATAACAAGCATGCTTTACTGCATATACAGATTGATTTTACTGTTGTGGGTTTAGTAACACTTTAAATACTTGAGTAGCAGCCTTCATTACCAGGCCATTTATTAGGTTTTGTGATATGATAGTTTGACTGACAAATACTCAGACATACAATACTGGAACAAAATAGATTTTATATATTTTACTCTGTAAGGCCTGGATCATACCTTTGCGTTTTTTTGTGCGTTTTGCAGAAACGCACTACAGTTTATTTACCTACTTCCCACCCAGGCCAATTCTGACTTTTTTCACCTACTTGTAAAATTCTGTATTTTAAATTTTTTGTTAAAAAATGACTCAAAACTCCCAAACATTATATATGTTTTTTTTTAGCAGAGACCCTAGAGAATAAAATGGTTGTCGTTGCAATTTGTTATGTCACACAGTATTTGTGCAGCGATTTTTCAAACGCTATTTTTTGGGAAAAAATACACTTTTAATGCAAAAAAAAACATAATTTTTTTTAGTAAACTATAAAAGACGAAAATAGATACCCAACATGTCACGCTTTAAATGTTCGCACGCTCGCGGTACTTCCATAGGCAAAAGTTTACAGGTTACGTCAAAGTGAATAAAAGGCAGCAGTCGCCAGGAGGCCTCCCATGGAGGTGGAGTCTTTTCTATTTTTGGGGTGTCGGTCGGGTGGCATGATTGAAGATGGATGGACATCGCGGGACACTTTTTAAATTTTTTTTATAAAGGAATTGTCAAAAACTGTGCGTTTTGGTTTTTACTTTTTTTTACACTTTTTTTGGTGAATGGGTAGGGGTACAATGTACCCGATACCCATTCACATGGGGGGGGATGGGATCTGTGGGGCCCCCTTGTTAAAAGGGGCTTCCAGATTCAGATAAGCCCCCACGCCTGCATACACCAACAACCAATGGCCAGGGTTGTTGGGAAGAGGCTCTTGTCCCCTTGAACATGGGGACAAGGTGCTTTAGGGGGGGAACCCCAAAGCACCCTCTCCATGTTGAGGGTATGTGGCCTGGTATGGTTGGGGGGGGAGCCGCTCACTCGTTCTGGTATGGATTTTGAGGGGGACCACCACGCCAATTTTTTTAAAATTTTGGCGTGGAGTTCCCCATAATTTCCATGCAAGACCTGAAGGGCCTGGTATGAACTGGGGGGGGGGGGACCCTACACAGTTTTTTTCTCTTGATTTTTCTTGTATATTCTCGGGAGTCGGCAATACATTACAGCTTGCATACAAGCCTTTAGAATGAGCACTTTTGATTCTTCATGTTCGTGTCCCAAAGCACCCTCCCCATGTTGAGGGCATGTGGCCTGGTATGGTTCGGGGGGGGAGCCACTCACTCGTTCTGGTATGGATTTTGAGGGGGACCCCACGCCAATTTTTTTTTAATTTTGGCGTGGAGTTCCCCTTAATATCCATGCAAGACCTGACGGGCCTGGTATGAACTGGGGGGGGGGGGACCCTACACAGTTTTTTCTCTTGATTTTTCTTGTATATTCCCGGGAGTCGGCAATACATTACAGCTTGCATATAAGCCTTTAGAATGAGCACTTTTGATTCTTCATGTTCCTGTCCCACAGACTTTAACAAGGTTTGCATGATCACTAGAACTTTTTGCCTGTTCGCGGTGTTCTGGTGCGAGCCAAACCGGGGGGGGGGGGGGGGGGGGTGTTCGGCCCACCCCTATACCTGATAGAGGTCAATGAGTCCAGCTGGACTACAAATAAACACAAATCTGCTCCGAGTCTCTAGAAGAGAACAAAGTCCAGGCCTTAAATAGAAAATCAATCTCGGTTATCTCTCTCCTTTTCCCCCCACGTTTTATATCACAGATCTTTTTTTTTTAAACTGAACTTCAGAAGGAGATAAAAGAAGTTGATTTAATTGATTTATGGATTCAGTTGAAAAAAAAAAAAAAAAAAAAAATTAAACGTATCTTTAATTACAGCTACTATGTGTTTGTATCAAAGCCTTTAAATGATCTTTCTTTAACCACTTCAGCTCTTCCATTCGTACATCACATCTTCATCTGCGGGATCCGGAAGGGACTTATTTTTCCCCCCTTGCTGAAGCAAATTGAACCATGCCTTTTAAGCCTCGTACACACGATCGGATTGTTGGCCAACGAAACCGTGGAGTTTTGTATGAAGGGCGTTGGCCCAAACTTGTCTTGCATACACACGGCCACACAATTGTTGGCCGACAAACACGAACGTAGTGACGTACTACGTTGTTTTTCAGCTCTTTAGCGCCACCCTTTGGGCTCCTTCTGCTAATTTCGTTTTAGTAGAAGTTTGGTGAGTGTTGATTCGCGCTTTTCAGTTTGTGCTTTTCAGTTCGTATCTGAACGGCCGTTCGTCAACCAGCCATGTTGTGGAATCGGAGGAGATAACGTGTTATTTATTATTGGCCTTGGAGTTATTGCTTTGACATACGTTTTTTGGTTGAATAATAATGATTTAATTTGGTATATTTTCTATATTTTTGGATGCATAAAATTCACTTTTTGGTGAAGTTCTATTGGCAGATAGCATTACAAATCATTTTATTTGTTTTCTTTTTTTTTGTAGAATAATACTTGGCTATGTGTTTTACTTCAAATGACAGTTTGGGAGTCGGCAGTTACATTTAAAAAAAATACAATGTAAAATGAACAAGGGACACAAACATAGTTGTATCTTTGATCTTATAAACTACGGGATAATGGTGTGTGGTAACTTGCCCAAATAAAAAAAACAAAAAAATAAGCACAATAATATTTTTCTTGATATCACTAGAAAAAAAAAAGCCTTTGAAAATTTTTTGCAGTTTGCAGTAACTCCATCAGTATCACCAGCAAAGCAGCTTCATTATTATCCCATTAAAGATGAGAATTGAGCGGTGCATTTCCAGATTTCTTAATTTGCCGCTTCATGAATGTTAATTCTCCATTACGAACGCTAGTTTACAAGACCGACCGCTTCCAGCTCGTCCTTGCTTCCGAGCATGCGCGTTTGTACTTTGGACTTTTGTCCGACGGACTTGTGTACACACACTCGGAAAATCCGACAACACACATTTGTCCGCGGAAAATTTTAAAACCTGCCATCCAACATTTGTCAGCGGAAAATCCGATCGATGGAGCGTACAAATGGTCGGATTTTCCGCCAACAGCCTGTCATCACACAATTCCCGTCGGAAAATCCGATCGTGTGTGCGAGGCTTTAGAGTTTTTTTTTTTTGCCATTCTCTGGATCAGCTGTGGGAATAGACTTCTGTATATGGAGGTGTTCTATTTATTCAATGTATTTATTTATTTTTGTTCTGTTGGCTGGAATTTTTTAACCTGAGCAACTATAACTTATGGACCTTCATTCTTTTGAATTTTTTTTCGGTATGGGCCCTTTGGATTGGCCTTAAGTGCCAGTTCACACTGGGGGAGGGGTGACCTGTGAGGCGACTTAGCTACCTGACAAGTCGCGCTCCATGCAGTGCAATGGAACCGTTCTAAAGGGAGTGACTTAAGTCGCTCTGACTTAGAAACAGGTTCCTGTACTATTTGGGGGAGGCGACTTCAGAGCGGCTTGCATTGACTTCTATTAAAGAAGTCGTTTTGAAGCCGCACTGAGGTCACGATATGGGGGAGGCGACTTCGGAGCGGCTTGCATTGACTTCTATTAAAGAAGTCGTTTTGAAGCCGCACTGAGGTCACGATATGGGGGAGGCGACTTCGGAGCGGCTTGCATTGACTTCTATTAAAGAAGTCGTTTTGAAGCCGCACTGAGGTCACGATATGGGGAGGCGACTTCGGAGCGGCTTGCATTGACTTCTATTAAAGAAGTCGTTTTGAAGCCGCACTGAGGTCACGATATGGGGGAGGCGACTTCGGAGCGGCTTGCATTGACTTCTATTAAATAAGTCGTTTGGAAGCCGGGCTGAGGTTGCGCTGTGCGTGGCGGCTTCATAGTCAGACGACTTTGAAGCCGCCCCAGTGTGAACCGCCACTTACTGATACAAAATATCTATTGTTTTTTTTAACCACTTGACCTCCTGAAGATTTACCCCCCCCTTTATGACCAGTCCACTTTTTGCGATACGGCACTGCTTTACTTTAACAAACAATTGCGCAGTCGTGCGATGCTGTACCCAAATACAATTTATGTCATTTTTTTCCCCACAAATAGAGCTTTCTTTTGGTGGTATTTAATAAAGAAAAAGTAAAATAATCGACTTTATTCATAAATTTAGGCCAATATGTATTCTGCTACTTATTTTTTTATGAAAAAAAAAAAAAACCCCAATAAGCGTATATGGATTGGTTTGTGCAAAAGTTATTGCGTCTACAAACTACGGGATATCTTTATGGAATTGTTATTTATTTTTTACTAGTAATGGCGGCAATCAGCAACTTCTAGTGGGAATGCGATATGCGACGGACAATCAGACAATAACTGACACTTGACACTTTTTTGGGGACCAGTGACACCAATACAGTGATCAGTGCTAAAAAATATGCACTGTCACTGTACTAATGACACTGGCAGGGAAGGAGTTAACATCAGGGGAAATCAAAAGGTTAACTGTGTGCCTAGCCAGTGTTTTTTGTACTGTGGGGGGAGGTGCTTTTACTAGGGGAAGGCAAAGATCCTAGTCCTTGCCTTGCAGGAGCACAGATTCCATGTCTCCACTACAGACAACAATCTGCCCTTGTACCATGGGATCGGCGGGTGCTGATGGTCATGGATTCCCCGGTA
This sequence comes from Lithobates sylvaticus, assembly GCA_028564925.1. Taxonomy (NCBI): domain Eukaryota; kingdom Metazoa; phylum Chordata; class Amphibia; order Anura; family Ranidae; genus Lithobates; species Lithobates sylvaticus. The sequence continues at coordinate 516,663,160 of CM053030.1, read as the reverse complement.
CCCGCTGATCAGCTCCTGCTGTACACAATCACAGCGGGAGCGAGCCAGCGGCAGCACACATTCACACCCACTACCCGGAATATATACACACACACACACACACACACATATATTTATACATATACACATACACACACACACACACACACACACACACACACACACACACACACACACACACACACATATATATATATATATATATATATATATATATATATATATATATATATATACATACTGCCTTTTGTAAACCAACCTGATAGATAGATATAGATAGATAGATAGATAGATAGATAGATAGATTAGAGAGTTTATAATCAGGTAGACAGACAATAGATATAAGGTGGATCGATAGATAGCTAGATAGAGAGTTTATAAGCAGACAAACAAAAGACACACAATAGATAGATAGATCGATAGATAGTTTATAATCAGGTAGACAGACAAAAGACACACTATAGATAGATAGTTAATGATAGATAATAGATAGATAGCTGGATAGATAGATCGAGAGTTTATAATCAGACAGACAATAGACACAAGATAGATAGATAGATAGCTAGGTTTATAATCAGGTAGACAGATATCCAATAGATAGATAGATAGATAGATAGATAGATATGGTTAATAAGCAGGCAGACAGACAAAAGACACAAGATAGATAGACAGATAATGATAAATAGATAATAAAAGATAGATAGATAAGTGAGTTTATAATCAGGTAGACATACAATAGATACAAGATAGATTGATCGATAGATAGAATAGAGAGTTTATAAGTAGGCAGACAAAAGACACAAGATAGATAGATAGATAGATAGATAGATAGATAGATAATAGAGTTTATAATCAGGTAGACAGACAAAAGACACACGATAGATAGATCGAAAGATAGCTAGGTTTATAATCAGGTAGACAGATATCCGATAGATAGATATAGGGTTTATAAGCAGGTAGACAGACAAAAGACACTAGATAGATAGACAGATAATGATAAATAGATAATAAAAGATAGACAGATAGATAGATAAGCGAGTTTATAATCAGGTAGACAGACAATAGATATAAGATAGATCGATAGATAGATAGATAGAATAGAGAGTTTATAAGCAGGCAGACCAAAAGACACAAGCTAGATAGATAGATAAATAGATAGATAGAGAGTTTATAATCAGACAGACAATAGACACCAGATCGATCGATCGATGAATCGATAGATGATGGAGATTTCAATGACAATAGAACAGATCCTTTGCAGTGATATTTGGCATTCTTTTAGGGACAGAACTTTCTCAGTATGGATCGGTAACAATCCAAATCCTCGCCCATCTGTCTGCTTGGCTGTGACTTGTAATAATGAACTCACACAGCGAGGTCCATCATTGAGGAGCCCAAATCTGTATCCTGCCCTGCACTGTGACCCCCGGACTCATCCCATCCCGGGCTCCAGGGATATCAGACATGGTGAGGAGAGGCTTTCCCCCACATAGAAGGTAGGTGCTAGGTAGGTGGTAAGTAGGTAGATGGTAGGTATGTGGTAGGTATGTGGTAGGTAGGTAGATGGTAGGTATGTGGTAGGTATGTGGTAGGTAGGTAGATGGTAAGTAGGTGGTAAGTGGTAGGTAGGTGGTAAGTAGGTAGATGGTAGGTATGTGGTAGGTAGGTAGATGGTAGGTAGATGGTAGGTATGTGGTAGGTATGTGGTAGGTAGGTAGATGGCAAGTAGGTGGTAAGTGGTAGGTAGGTGGTAGGTGTAACACGTTGCTGTATCCATATGGGTCAGTATATTGTGCTTTTTGGAACACTTAACATGTTCTCTTTGACATAAAAGTCGCTGCATCCAATCTGCTGAGCCATGGGATCGGCACGTCTCGTTCTCCCGGCAGTAACACTCGGGATTTTACGAGCCTCTCACTTCGTCTTGTAAAACAGACCGGGGGCCAATTTCCGCATTTTATTTCTATGTTTGTTTAATTTTGGCCGCGTTTCACTATTTAAATAGAATATTTGGGAGGAAAAACAAAAAACTCCTAAATCCCCCGAGAACAAGACCAAGACAAATGGTTTATTTAATCACCGGCGCTGTGCAGGCAGGCTCCGCGAAAATGTCACACTTGTGTACGGTTTAGCGAAAATTCAATCAATTCGCACCCAAAACGCTTTGCGGGACTACAAATGATTTATTGCAGAATGTCAGAGAAGATTTAGCCTTTCATTTTTCTGATATATATATTCAAAAGATTTAAACAGATTTACGCTCCTCAATACTTGCAAATCCCTGCAATGAATTTTCCTGATCCCACCGAAGGGTAATCTTCCACCACTCACGGCACCCGTCCCGTTAACCCTTCTAATATTGTGGGCACAATCTCCCGCATTCGCCATACCTGGCTTACCTACCCCAAACTTCGTGGTGGGACAGGCCTACCGGATTTTGAACTCTACCACAAGGCGGCCCTATTGGCCAGGGTGCCCTCTCTCGGAAACTCCCAGACACTCTCTTCCATCCATAAACTACTACATGCCTCATTACATGATCAACTTCCACCATACACCAGGCGGTGGTCCACGGACATGGGGAAGGAGCTCACAACGGTTGACTGGCAGAAGTCATTCTACTTCACACACAAATCCTCCATCTTGTTACACACAAGAGAAAAAAATGAAACTCCTCTCCAGATGGTACAAGGACCCCCAGTCCCTGCATAAAAAAATTTCCATCAGTCCCCCCCACATGTTGGAGGTGCGGATCGGCGGAGGGGACTTATCTCCACATATGGTGGGAATGCCCCGGAATCCAGACTTTCTGGTCACAGGTGTTCTCCATACACGGCAGCCTCTATGATCGACCCATGAATGCCATTTCAGGTGTAGGCTTCAAGGGTCGATCATAGAGGCTGCTGTGTATGGAGAACACCTGTGACCAGAAAGTCTAGATTCCTGGACTTTTGTTTTAGGTTTTTTTTTCTCTTCCGGTTGAATGTTCTCAGGCTATTTTAAGCTATTTTTGATAAATGCTATTAGGTTATTGTTTTAGGTTAATTTCCCTTTTGGTTGAATGTTCGGAAGGCCATCTATGAACATTCTTAGGCTATTTTTGGTTGCATTTTGTCCTGGACATTTGTTTTAGGCTGTTTTCTCTTCTGGTTGAATGTTCTTAGGCTGTTTTAAGCTATATTTGTTGAATGCTGTTAGGCTTATTTTAGGCTCATTTCCCTTCTGGTTGAATGTTCTTAGGTCATCTTTGAACATGCCGCGTACACACGATCGGAATTCTCGTCGGAAAAAACTCTGACGGTTTTTCCGACGGAATTCCGACGGAATTCCGCTCAAGCTGTGTTGCCTACACGCGATCACACCAAATTCCGACGGTCAATAACACAGCGGCATAAAACACGTTCGACGGCACTATAAAAAGGGAAGTTTAATGCTTCTGAGCATGCGTCGAATTGTTTCTGAGCATGCGTCGGAATTTTGCGTGTCGGAATTGCATACACACGATCGGAAAATCCGATAGAAAGGTTTTCCGTCGGAAAAATTGAGAACAGGTTCTCAATTCAAAGTCTGTCGGAAATTCCGACAGAAAAAGACCGTTGGGCATACACCCGGTCGGAAAATCAGATGAAAAGCTCCCATCGGACTGTTTCCATCGGAAATTCCGACCGTGTGTACGCCGCATTAGGCTGTTTTTGGTTGCATTTTGTCCTGGACTCTTGTTTTAGGCCGTTTTCTCTTCTGGTTGAATGTTCTTAGCCTAACAACATTCAACAAAAATAGCCTATCGTTTAAACTATTTTCTCTTCTGGTTGATTGTCCCTAGGCTATTTTCTTTTGAGATTAAAGTTTCTTGGGGTATTAGAGAACATTACAGATGACTGTTTAAATAACAGAAAATAACATTTTTCACATATTAAACAGGTTTGCAGAGGGTATTATTTGTGGCTTTTGCTTGAACGCTAATACAACCGATTTTTAGTTATAGACCCCCTTAGTGTCCACAGCCAAGCCTGGTATGTGGCAAAACCCTTGGGTTTTGTAGTGCGCTCTCGGACAGATGGTATTTTTGGCTGTACAGTCACATGGGATTCGGAACCTTTTAAATTTCAGGGGTGAACAACCCGGCGTGTACGTGGCATTCCTGAAAAGATTCCGCACACACAGTTTCGGAGAGGTGCGCCCTCCCCGCAGTTGAGGTTTTTTTTTGACCCTATTGATGGACGCCCAGTCACGGCAATGGCATGTGAAATTATTATCTGCCAGCAAGCTGTTACAGATAGGCCCTGGGGAGTTCAAAGCTTTTCACTTACAGGCCAAACCCAGAATTCCAAAACAGCCCATTAAAGAGGAAGATGATAACAGCTTGGCAGAGGAGTGCGCCGAGTCACAGCGCTCCGGAGAGGCCAAGAAACAAAACGACGCTCAAAATTTACAGCCACTTGGAGCCTATGTGAGTTTTTCCTCCTCTGACCTCTAAAAAAGATCTCCGGTGAAGTATACGTACGCGGCGTTTACGACCGGGCCGGGACTCGCTCTTTTGTCGATGCTCACCGCAAAGTATTTTCCAACATCATAAATTCCAGGACCTCTCATGGAAAGGGATTAGTGTCACTTTGTCACTTTTGCTGTTAACGGGCCAAATGGATTTTCAATAAACGGTGAGAAGACTTTAAGGAGACGACACAAGAATAATACATTTATGGCAAGCTCTAAAGATGTTTCAAATTAAAGTGCAACTAAACCCAGGAGCCTGCATTCACTATATCTGGTCTCCCCAGGACCCTGCATTCACTATATCTGGTCTCCCCAGGAGCCTGCATTCACTATATCTGGTCTCCCCAGGACCCTGCATTCACTATATCTGGTCTCCCCAGGAGCCAGCATTCACTATATCTGGTCTCCCCAGGACCCTGCATTCACTATATCTGGTCTCCCCAGGACCCTGCATTCACTATATCTGGTCTCCCCAGGACCCTGCATTCACTATATCTGGTCTCTCTAGGACCCTGCATTCACTATATCTGGTCTCTCCAGGACCCTGCATTCACTATATCTGGTCTCCCCAGGACCCTGCATTCACTATATCTGGTCTCCCCAGGACTCTGCATTCTCTATATCTGGTCTCCCCAGGACCCTGCATTCACTATATCTGGTCTCCCCAGGACCCTGCATTCACTATATCTGGTCTCCCCAGGACCCTGCATTCACTATATCTGGTCTCCCCAGGACCCTGCGTTCACTATATCTGGTCTCCCCAGGACTCTGCATTCACGATATCTGGTCTCCCCAGGACCCTGCATTCACGATATCTGGTCTCCCCGGGACCCTGCATTCACTATATCTGGTCTCCCCAGTTCCCTGCATTCACTATATCTGGTCTCCCCAGGACCATGCAGTCTCTATATCTGGTCTCCCACAGTCCACGGAACATGAAAATGCAATTATTTTAGTAAAATATAAACTACTGCTAAATACCTTTTCTCATTAGCAGTATATAGCAGTCTTGTGGTGTCTATCAGTGTCTGGTTAAAGTTTGTAGGGCAAGTTTTCATTCTCTTCTGACTGTCCTGTGAGGCTGCAGGGCCCCTGACCCTCTGTCCGGACAGGGCCGATTGGCCCTGTGCTGATCACATGCACCCTCCCAATATTGACCAATTGAGATCCGCATTATAGCCGAATGACGACTACAGCGCGGACCTGCATTGCCGGGACTACGTCTATTGACGTAGTCCCGTGCACGAGCGGCCTGAGCGCCTCTTGAAGGGCGCGCACGGCGCACTCTGTGATCAGCGAGTCTATGAGACTCGCTGGATCACAGATCGCAGTAAGGGGTCAATCCCGACCCCTTACCACGTGATCAGCTGACAGCCAATGACAGCTGATCATGTGATGTCAACACAGCCGGTAATCGGCTATTTTTAGGGGAAAAAAAGCCGATCACCGGCAGCAGTGAGAGGGACATCAGTCCTGATCACTGCAAGCTCTGCCAGCTCCTCAGTGCCCACCTGTGCCACCTACAAGTTCCACCTAGCAGTAGGCAACAGTGCCGCCTACCAGTGCCCACCAGCGCCACCCATCAGTGCCCACAGTGCCACCTGTCAGTGCCAACAATCAGTGCCTCAAGAACAGTGCTGCACATCAGTGCCACCTATCAGTGCCCATCGGTGTCACCTACCAGTGCCCAGTGCCACCTGTCAGTGCCCATCAGTGCCACCTATCAGTGGTACATATCAGTGCCCATCAGTGCCACCCATCCGTGCCATCCATCAGGGCCCATCAGTGCCATCTTATCAGTGGACAGCAGTGCCGCCTTATCTGTGCCCATCAGTACCGACTTATCTGTCCCCATTAGTGCCACCTTTTCTGTCCCCATCAGTGCCGCCCATCAGTGCCCACCAGTGCAGCCCATCAGTGCCCACCAGTGCAGCCCATCAGTGCCCACCAGTGCAGCCTATCAGTGCCCACCAGTGCAGCCTATCAGTGCCCACCAGTGCAGCCTCATCAGCGCATATCAATGAAGCAGAAAAATTACCTGTTTGCAAAATTTTTATAACAAACTATTAAACATGATTTTTTTTTTTTTCAAAATTTTCCATCTTTTTTTGTTTGTTTAGCAAAAAATAAAAACCCAGCTGTGATTAAATACCACCAAAAGAAAGCTCTATTTGTGGGAAAAAATGATAAAAATGTCATTTGAGTACAGTGTTGTATGACCGCGCAATTGTCATTCAAAGTGCGTCAGCGCTGAAAGCGGAAAATTGGTCTGGGCAGGAAGGGGGTTTAAGTGCCCAGTAAGCAAGTGGTTAAAAAAAAGTATGCATCAAACTGAGCATGTGCAGAGTGACTCCAAAGGCTCTGTCTTATCAGGAGATGGACTGGGGACAGTGGAAAAAGGGGAGGATCAGAGAAGAAAGGATCAAACAGCCTTTTTACACAATGCGGAGGATTAACCCCTTAGGTTCCTCAGTGAGTATAACAAGCATGCTTTACTGCATATACACACCGATTTTACTGTTGTGGGTTTAGTAACGCTTTAAAGGAAACTCAAAAATCCATCTACTTTAACCACTTCAGGCCCGGAAGGTTTTACCCCCCCACTTCATGACCAGGCCATTTTTGCCATACAGCACTGTGTTAATTTAACTCACAATTGCACATTCATGCGACGCTGTACCCAAATAAAATGTATGTCCTTTTTTTCCCCACAAATAGAGCGTTCTTTTGGTGGTATTTGATCACCTCTGTGGTTTTTATTTTTTGCGCCACAAATAAAAAAAAAAAGCGACTATTTTGAAAAAGTACCAATATTTTTTTACTTTCTGCTATAAAACATATAATAAAAAAAAAAATCGAATTTCTTTATCAGTTTAGGCCGATACGTATTCTTCTACATATTTTTGGTAAAATAAATCGCAATAAGCGATTATTGATTGGTTTACGCAAAAGTTATAGCGTTTACAAAATAGGGGATAGATTTATGGCATTTTTATTATTAATTTTTTTTTTCACTAGTAATGGCGGTGATCAGCTATTTTTATTGTGACTGCGACATTATGGCGGACACATCGGACATTTTTGACACATTTCAATAAGTGTATATTGATTGGTTTGCGCAAAAGTTATTGCGTCTACAAATTACGGGATAGATTTATGGAAGTTTTATTTTTTTTAATTGTTTTTACTAGTAATAGCGACAATCAGCGATTTTTAGCGGGACTGTGACATTGCATTCATCAGCTATGAATAACCGCCATGACGAGGCATGAAACGCGTTAGCGAATCATCCTGTTTCCCATGTTTTGATGATGTGACTGTACTTGGATTTTTAACCTATCAATAAAGATGCCTATTTTTTGATATGCGGCCATCCAGGAACTTCTTTTCTTCCTCTACTGCGACGGACAAATCTGACACGCAAGTGACACTTGTTGGGGACCAGTGACACCAATATAGTGCTAAAAAAATATGCACCGTCACTGTACTAATGACTCTGGCAGGGTAGAGGTTAACATTAGGGGCGATCAATGGGTTAAGTGTTCTTCTAGGGAGCGATTTCTAATGCCGCGTACACGCGATCGGACATTCCGACAACAAAATTCATGTTTTTTTTCCGATGGACGTTGGCTCAAACTTGTCTTGCATACACACGGTCGCACAAATGTTGTCGGAATTTGCGAACGTCAAGAACGCAGTGACGTACAACACGTATGACGAGCCGAGAAAAATGAAGTTTAATGGCCAGTGCGGATCTTCTCCTTGATTCCGAGCATGCGTGGAACTTTGTGCGTCGGAAATTGTGTACACACGCTCGGAATTTACGACAGCGGATTTTGTTGTCGGAAAAAATTTGAGATCCAGATCTCAAATTTTGTGACGGAAATTCCGGTGGAAAAAATGTCCGATGGAGCCTACACACAGTCGTAATTTCTGACAAAAAGCTCAGATCGAACATTTTCTGTCGGAAAAAAAACGACTGCGTGTACGGGGCATAACTGTGTGGGGGATGGACTGATTGGAGGAAGAGAGACATCAGTGTTCCTACTTAGCAGGAACACAAGATCTCTCTCTTCCTCTCTGAGAGAATGGCGTTCTGCCTCTCCTACGAACGATCGGTTCGTAGGAACCGATCATCAGTGCACACCATTGCCGCCTCATCAGTGCCCATCAATGCCACCTATCAGTGTCCATCAGTGCCCCTAACATGATTTATGTTAATTAACTTACGCTATAAATAATACAATTATTTTAAAGATGTAATTAATTCAATTAAATAAATTTATTATAAAACTAAATTCATGAAATTAAATTAATTTATTATAAAAATAAATTAATGAAATTAAATAAATGTATTATAAAATGTAATTAATAAAATTTAAAAAAAATAGTTAAGCTGCTTTGAAAAAAAGAAAAAAAAATTGTTGATGTTCCCTTAAAAAAAAAAAAAAAAAAAAAAAAATCAGATGTACTTTTTTACAATTTTAGAATCCGGTCCCAAGCGAAAGGGTCTTTGTTTTTAATGCCGCGCTCGCTCGCCGTCCTTAGTTCAGACATCTCCACATTCGTACTATTTGTGCTGTCAGTGTCGTTTAAGCTCAAGCGTTTGATATATCGTACACGATGATGCCTCCGCCTCCCCCCGCTAAGAACACATTACTTTTACAAACATGCTTACAACTGCGGCTTTCCTTTTTTTTTTCTCTTCTGTGACTTTGCCAAACTAAAGTTAGCAAAGCAATCTGGGAGTTCTATGTGTAAAGTAGGTCAATTTTTTTTTTTTTTTCTGCGATTAAAGTACAAACAAACCGCACACATACACACCTTTCATTTTTCAAAGGAGATTGGTATTGAATAACCATTTTCCTCCCTTTAAGTTTACTTAAAAATTGAAATGCAGGCAGATATAAATGGTGCAAATTAGTGCGGCTCTGTATGCCTTAATACACATTTTTTTTTTGATCAAATCATCTTTTTATTCATTTTATATACACGCACAAGAAAAAAAAAACACAGCAAAAAAAAGAGAAAAACGACAAACATACAGCCCCAGCCCGTATTAAGAGGGAAAAAAAAAAAGAAATAAAAGCACCCCTTTTTTTTTTTTTTAATACAAGCAGTGTATGTACCAGAATTTGATGTAATCGGCCTCCTGCAGTCCCTGCATGTCAGCTGCCTTTGCATCCTCCGCAGCACCCACTGCTCTGCCTTCAGCCCCAACGTCTGCAGGTACCTCTGGGGCCCCTACTGTCTCCACTGCATCACTGCTACGCTCACAGCCCCACTGGTCCTCAGGCAAACCTAGAGTCTGCCCTGCACCTCCACTGCAACCGCAGGTCCCTAGCTGCACTCATTGTCTCTGTCCCTATTGGACATCTGTAACACCTACAGTCTTCATTGCATTCCCACTGCACCCGCAGCTCTCACAGCTCCTCAGCTAATATATGCATATTTCGTATTATCATTAAATTTCACACAAATGACTTAGTACCACAAATGTTATTTGGTTCTGTATTATCTAAAAGGGGCGGTACTGGGGAGGTGGGCAGGGGGTGGAACCAAGGAACAGTGTTCGGGGGTGGAACCAAGGAACAGTGTTCGGAGGTGGGTAGGGGGTGGAACCAAGGAACAGTGCTCGGAGGTGGGTAGGGTGTGGAACCAAGGAACAGTGCTCGGAGGTGGGTAGGGTGTGGAACCAAGGAACAGTGCTCGGAGGTGGGTAGGGTGTGGAACCAAGGAACAGTGCTCGGAGGTGGAACCAAGGAACAGTGCTCGGAGGTGGAACCAAGGAACAGTGCTCGGAGGTGGAACCAAGGAACAGTGCTCGGAGGTGGAACCAAGGAACAGTGCTCGGAGGTGGAACCAAGGAACAGTGCTCGGAGGTGGAACCAAGGAACAGTGCTCGGAGGTGGAACCAAGGAACAGTGCTCGGAGGTGGAACCAAGGAACAGTGCTCGGAGGTGGAACCAAGGAACAGTGCTCGGAGGTGGAACCAAGGAACAGTGCTCGGAGGTGGGTAGGGGTGGAACCAAGGAACAGTGCTCAGGAGGTGGGTAGGGGGTGGAACCAAGGAACAGTGCTCGGAGGTGGGTAGGGGGTGGAACCAAGGAACAGTGCTCGGAGGTGGGTAGGGGGTGGAACCAAGGAACAGTGCTCGGAGGTGGGTAGGGGGTGGAACCAAGGGACAGTGCTCGGAGGTGGGTAGGGGGTGGAACCAAGGGACAGTGCTCGGAGGTGGGTAGGGGGTGGAACCAAGGAACAGTGCTCGGAGGTGGGTAGGGGGTGGAACCAAGGAACAGTGCTCGGAGGTGGGTAGGGGGTAGAACCAAGGAACAGTGCTCGGAGGTGGGTAGGGGGTGGAACCAAGGAACAGTGCTCGGAGGTGGGTAGGGGGTGGAACCAAGGGACAGTGCTCGGAGGTGGGTAGGGGGTGGAACCAAGGGACAGTGCTCGGAGGTGGGTAGGGGGTGGAACCAAGGAACAGTGCTCGGAGGTGGGTAGGGGGTGGAACCAAGGAACAGTGCTCGGAGGTGGGTAGGGGTAGAACCAAGGAACAGTGCTCGGAGGTGGGTAGGGGGTAGAACCAAGGAACAGTGCTCGGAGGTGGGTAGGGAGTGGAACCAAGGAACAGTGCTCAGAGGTGGGTAGGGGGGTGGAACCAAGGAACAGTGCTCAGGAGGTGGGTAGGGGGTGGAACCAAGGAACAGTGCTCAGAGGTGGGTAGGGGGTGGAACCAAGGAACAGTGCTCGGAGGTGGGTGGAACCAAGGAACACTGCTCAGAGGTGGGTAGGGGGTGGAACCAAGGAACAGTGCTCGGAGGTGGAACCAAGGAACAGTGCTCGAAGGTGGAACCAAGGAACAGTGCTCGAAGGTGGAACCAAGGAACAGTGCTCAGAGATGGGTAGGGGGTGGAACCAAGGAACAGTGCTCAGAGGTGGGTAGGGGGTGGAACCAAGGAACAGTGCTCAGGAGATGGGTAGGGGGTGGAACCAAGGAACAGTGCTCAGGAGATGGGTAGGGGGTGGAACCAAGGAACAGTGCTCAGAGGTGGGTAGGGGGTGGAACCAAGGGACAGTGCTCAGAGGTGGGTAGGGGGAGGAACCAAGGAACAGTGCTCAGAGGTGGGTAGGGGGAGGAACCAAGGAACAGTGATCAGAGGTGGGTAGGGGGTGGAACCAAGTAACAGTGCTCGGAGGTAGGTGGAACCAAGGAACAGTGCTCAGAGGTGGGTAGGGGGTGGAACCAAGGAACAGTGCTCGGAGGTGGGTAGGGGGTGGAACCAAGGAACAGTGCTCAGAGGTGGGTAGGGGGTGGAACCAAGGAACAGTGCTCGGAGGTGGGTAGGGGGTGGAACCAAGGACCAGTGCTCAGAGGTGGGTAGGGGGTGGAACCAAGGAACAGTGCTCAGAGGTGGGTAGGGGGTGGAACCAAGGAACAGTGCTCGGAGGTGGGTAGGGGGTGGAACCAAGGAACAGTGCTCAGAGGTGGATGGAACCAAGGAACAGTGCTCAGAGGTGGGTAGGGGGTGGAACCAAGGAACAGTGCTTGGGGGTGGGTAATGGGTGGAACCAAGGAACAGTGCTCGGAGGTGGGTAAGGGGTGGAACCAAGGAACAGTGCTCGGAGGTGGGTAAGGGGTGGAACCAAAGAACAGTGCTTGGAGGTGGGTAAGGGGTGGAACAAAGGAGCAGTGCTCGGAGGTGGGTAGGGGGTGGAACAAAGGAGCAGTGCTAGGAGGTGGGTAGGGGGGGGAACCAAGGAAACAGTGCTCAGAGGTGGGTAGGGGTGGAACCAAGGAACAGTGCTCGGAGGTGGGTAGGGGGTGGAACCAAGGAACAGTGCTCGGAGGTGGGTAGGGGGTGGAACCAAGGAACAGTGCTCGGAGGTGGGTAGGGGGTGGAGACAAAAGGATGACTCTGAAAAAGTACTGCATATATATATATATATTTAGGGATCTATTTATTTTATGCACTAATAGTAATACATTTCTAAGTTTGTAATTTTATTTATTTGTGTAGACACTATTTTTTTAATTGTTTTTTGAGCATTTATATGGTCACATATAGCGCGGTTACACTTAATTTTTTTTTGCTTGTTATAACTGCAGCTTGTTCTTTTTTGTAATTTTGTATTGTGTCTATGCATTTTATTTTGTGTATATATGCAAATTTTTTCATTAAAAGAAACCCCCCCCCCCCCAAAAAAAAAAAAATAATTAAAATAAAAGCACTGGACTGCATATGGTGTACTAAATGTCGTTCTTTTTCCAGTTCTTTTTTTTCTTCTTCAGTAAAATATTCAGCCTCTCACTGAACCAGACCACATAACCCCTGTGCCACATGTCACTTGTATTTACTCCTCTCCATCAGTGAAAAAAAAAAAAGAAACAGGTTTTTGCGTTGTGACAAGTCTGTAAATGGAAAGATCTCTTGCTAAGAGTGGAGCTGAACTGAAAAAGACCACAAACACAGAATTTTCCACAGACAAAGGTCAGCGCGGAGCACGGCGTCTTGTGACAGCGGGATGGAAAACCTTTTGTCGAGGAGCAGGTTATTCTTTCAAAGCAAATGACTTAATGTGCGCTATTGACGATGATCTCCGGAGAGAAGCTAAAAGGCCTTCTCTTTGTTTTAGATAAGGATGTCCAAAATCAATACGGCTCTGATTTTCGGCGTACATGCAGCTCGGAAAAGGAGGTTGTAACAAATGTGACCCCTCGATGATCGGGGCCTCTTAGATCTTCCTCTTTGGGAATAAATCTCTCTTTTTTTTTTGGTTGAAATGAGGTGAGGAGTTGTGGCTGGTGGTGCATTATAATAGGTAAGGTGTATTAGTCTAGCAGAGGGGTCTCCAAACTTTCAAAAACAAAGGGCCAGTTTACTGCCCTTCAAACTTTAGGGGGGCCGGACTTTGGCCAATAAGAGTGGAAAATGCCCTGGCATTGATGTGATTAAACAATGCCAATGCCATAGGCTTAGTCGGAAAATGAATTACACCATTGGTGTCAGTGGGAGGAATAGTGCCCCATCTCTGGTGTCAGTGGGAAAATGAGATCCCTATCATTGTTGTCAGTGTGAGGAATAGTGCCCCATCTCTGGTGTCAGTGGGAAAATGAGATCCCTATCATTGGAGTCAGTGGGAGGAATAGTGCCCCAAGGGCCGGATAAAGGCAAGCAAAGGGCCACGTCTGGCCCGCAGTTTGGAGACCCCTAGTCTAGCAGCAGCATTCATAATAGACTGAAGGGGTGATAGCCTGTGTAAGTGCCCTTTCCCACTGAGCCGCGGGCAGCGTTAGCGGTAAAGCGCTGCTAGGTTCTCAGGGGCAGAGCCATTGCATAGGTGTCTCCTCCTGCAGGACTGGACCTAGGAACACTGCTGTTGCTACTCAGGCCTCAAACTACTCATGGGCCCTCCATCCACCTTCTGGGCACACCTCCCAGGGATTGGCTGGAGTTCCATACATTTTCAGGCCGCTTGTTCTGTTCTCCTCCTACTATGCTTTTAGGAGCCTCACAAAGACAGGGAGAAGTAGTAAAACTGCAGCCTGCAAAACACTTGGCAGCCCTAAGCAATCAATGCCTGCTCCACTGTTTACAGAGGAGCTAAACTAAAATGACCTAGCAACCTAAACTAGGAGGGTGCTACGTCAGCTGACATGATGCAGTTCCTCCTGGCGTTCCATATGATACTGTGACCGCTACTGAACTCTGCTACTTTGCAGAGACGTTCAAGGCAATTCAATTTTAGACTTTGTGAGATCAATTATTTTGTTCTAAATGGGGATACTCCCCAAGCCTTCAAGAAAAATAGATAAAGAAAAAGTATCTTCTTTAATTAAAAGTAGTGATAAGCTGGGTTCCATCCAAACTCAGTCCGAAGCCTGATTGAGGAACCCATGGGAAACTGCCACATGATCGCATCCCTGCCTACCCAATCAGCTTCAACCGGGGAATTCCCCTTACCGCAGCTGCAACCAGGACATTTCCATTGCCGCAGCTGCAACCAGAACATTTCCGTTGCCGCAGCTGCAACCAGGACATTTCCGTTGCCGCAGCTGCAACCAGGACATTTCCGTTGCCGCAGCTGCAACCAGGACATTTCCGTTGCCGCAGCTGCAACCAGGACATTCCCGTTGCCGCAGCTGCAACCAGGACATTCCCGTTGCCGCAGCTGCAACCAGGACATTCCCGTTGCCGCAGCTGCAACCAGGACATTCCCCTTCCCGAAGCTGCAACCAGGACATTCCCCTTCCCGAAGCTGCAACCAGGACATTCCACTCCCCGAAGCTGCAACCAGGACATTCCACTTCCCGAAGCTGCAACCAGGACATTCCACTCCCCGAAGCTGCAACCAGGACATTCCACTCCCCGAAGCTGCAACCAGGACATTCCACTCCCCGAAGCTGCAACCAGGACATTCCACTCCCCAAAGCTGCAACCAGGACATTCCACTTCCCGCAGCTGCATGTACACAAATGGGCAGGGATGCTCGTAATATCCAACCGTCCTCATGTACGCTCTACTGGTGTTGCATACGAGGCCGTGAGCTTCTATCAAACTCTGCCTTGCAGAAACTTTCAGGACAATCCCGTTGTGGTCTTTGTGAGTTGAATCCATTATTTGTATTCTTAGCTGTTTACCATTACTGCGTAGGCCCAATCAGATATACAGCCACGCGTATATATTTACGTTGGTGGGTCTATCATTACTCTCTTCACGTGGTCACCTACTGGAATATTCCACGCTCGGAAATTGTTTTTTGTACCACTATGAGCATAATTGGCCTCATTATAAGACACCACTTTGTGCAAATGACCAGACCTTGTTTACCATCATTTCATGGACTTTGCTACTATGCTGAGGCAATTATACTTAGTTATCAGATTTATGTATGTTCAACTTGGTGGCCTCACTGACCTACTTAGAATGCTACTTAACTCATTGGTGTACATAATACAGAATTTCCACAAATGCACTATGATCTGTACCTGCGAGAGGAGACTCTGGAGCATAGAAACCTTCGCAGGTATTTGGATCTAACTTAAAATCCTGGATATAACTGGGAGTTTGAAGAACTAATTAATTTTATGAATACTGATGTTCCATGTTTGTCATATTTGGAAACCACATCTGTTTCTGTGGTGGTGTTGTGTTATTTTGTACATGATAACAATAGGGTACATAACAGACCAGCCTTGCTCAACCAAGGTTCCTTGGAACCCTAGGGTCCCTCTAGAACAGTGGCTCTCAACTCCTGTCCTCAGGGCCCACTAACAGGTCAAGTTTGCAAGATAACTGAAACACATCACAGGTGATATCATTTTCTGCTCAGTGATTGCAGTATTCTAGTCTGCATCTCCCCCCAAAGTAATACTTAAAATCTGGCCTGTTAGTGGGTTCTGAGGACAGGAGTTGAGAATCACTGCTCTAGAAATAGCTAATGGTTCCTGTGAACGATTTCTGTAGGAGCCCTTACATTTGCAGTCATTCTTCCCGTGACTGCAAATTAATGTGGGGGTAGTTCTTCCCAATACCCTCATTGCAGGGGGGGGCACTTTCCCCACTGACCCCCAATGAGGGGGGGCCCCATCTGCACTGACCACCAATATAGAAGGATCCAGCTCCACTGACAACCAATATAAGGGGACCTTTTGCCATGGACCACCAACGTAAGGAGAACCTGCTCCTCTGACCACCAATTTAAGGAGAACCTGCTCCTCTGACCACCAATGTAAGGATAACCTGCTCCTCTGACCACCAATGTAAAGAGAACCTGCTCCTCTGACCACCAATGTAAAGAGAACCTGCTCCTCTGACCACCAATGTAAAGAGAACCTGCTCCTCTGACCACCAATGTAAGGAGAACCTGCTCCTCTGACCACCAATGTAAGGAGAACCTGCTCCTCTGACCACCAATGTAAGGAGAACCTGCTCCTCTGACCACCAATGTAAGGAGAACCTGCTCCTCTGACCATCAATGTAAGGAGAACCTGCTCCTCTGACCCTCAATGTAAGGAGAACCTGCTCCTCTGACCATCAATGTAAGGAGAACCTGCTCCTCTGACCACCAATGTAAGGAGAACCTGCTCCTCTGACCACCAACTTAAGAAGAAACTGCTCCTCTGACCACCAATATAAGGATAACCTGCTCCTCTGACCACCAATGTAAAGAGAACCTGCTCCTCTGACCACCAATATAAGGAGAACCTGCTCCTCTGACCACCAATGTAAGGAGAACCTGCTCCTCTGACCATCAATGTAAGGAGAACCTGCTCCTCTGACCCTCAATGTAAGGAGAACCTGCTCCTCTGACCATCAATGTAAGGAGAACCTGCTCCTCTGACCACCAATGTAAGGAGAACCTGCTCCTCTGACCACCAACTTAAGAAGAAACTGCTCCTCTGACCACCAATATAAGGAGAACCTGCTCCTCTGACCACCAATATAAGGAGAACCTGCTCCTCTGACCACCAATGTAAGACCTCTCCTGCAGGTGGAGAGCAGAGCTAAAGCTATCTTACACTATCTGGATCAGTTTGGGTCACAGGGAGTCTGTTGTAAGTATGATCGTTTGCCATTTTTTTCTATAGCACAATGTAGCCGACGAGCGGGGGGGGGGGGGGTGGTGGGGTGGTGGGGTGTGGTGGGGGGGGGGGTAGTGTACTGTAAAGTTCTGCACAGATCTGCTCAGCTGCCTGATTTTAGTAAATCTACCCCATACTGTCCATTTCTTTCTACATTATGTTGCATTGGGAGGTCCATAAAAGTCAACGGCAGTGCAACAAAATGCTGCCATACGTTTTTATACACTGGCAACAGGTATCATCAAATTTGTGTCACTATTGCATGTCAACGCACCTCCCTAATGAGACAAAAAACACACCCTTAGGTACAGGCATAGATCTAACGGGCCCAAAAAGATCTGCACTTAGCATGAGAAGGAAAAAGCAGAGGGCAGCAATTAGGTGCAGTATATGGGGTGGAGGCAGAGAGCCCTATATACTGCACTTAGTTGGCGCCCTCTGCTGTTTCCTTTATATATTGCAGAGATGACTTCAGCCTCATTGAGGAGCTGCCACAGATATCTTTGGGCCTATGGACTTTTTAGTATAATCCTACATCCCCCACAGCACATTCGCATGCATGGTTAAGTTGTAGTTTAGCCGTTTCCCGCACTGCACCATTCTTGATAAAACTTTGGCTTAGCACGAGGAGCCTTCTGATTCTGGTTTCACTTTTACCACCGATTACTCTATTTTTCAGACTTTAGAGGTAATGCCCTCTCTGACCCACCCTGGGGGAAAAACACGTGTGCAGCAGCCATTCCCTGTTCAATTAGAACACCTTTTTTTTGGCCAACCAAACCATTCCCCAGATAGCGCATCAGCAAATGACCATAGGAATTGACTCACCATTGACGGCAGCGGTAGAGAACATGCTGAAGTATCCTGGACATTGCAACACGACGACCTCTCCGACCGATGCCGATGGCCAGCATGTAATGTTATCCCAAGTTCTCTTACACACTGAAAAACAAAAAGAGAGAGGTCAAATTAGTGGACCGATCGTTGCAAGACTGCACTTCACATAACCCATGCCAGTACCGCTGGCATGGGCTGTCGCACTTTGAATGACAATTGCGCGGTCATGCAAACGCTGTACCCAAACTACATTTTTATTGGGTTTTTTTCACACAAATTGTCGAAAATTTGAAAGTCAGAAAATTCGAAAAAAAAGAAAGAAAATCAGTAAAATTTGAAATAATAACTAACTACCCAAACTAAATTGTTATCTTTTTTCTCCCACACAAATAGAGCTTTCTTTTGGTGGTATTTTTATTTTTTGCTACATGAACGAGTAAAGACCGAAAATTTTGAAAAAAAAATAAAAGTTTTCATAATTTGTTTTAAAATTTTTGCAAACAGGAAAGTTTTCTCCTTCACTGATGTGCGATGATGAGGCTGCACTGATAAGTGGCACGGATGAGGATGCACTAGACAAAAAATGTGTTAGTTTTTTTTGCTTTTTTCGGAAATTCGAAAATTCGGAAATTTGAAAATTCTGATTTTCAAATTTCTGAATTTGAAATTTCCGAATTTCAAAGTTCCGAATTTCCAAAATACAAATTTCCGAAATTCGAAAATTCGGAAATGCAAAAATCTAAAAAAATAAAGAAAATCAGTAAAATTTTAAATAACTATTAAATCATAGGTATTGGAATTTCCTTTCAAATTTGGCTGTTTGTGAACGTAACGAATACAAATTTATCTGTAGTTACATATTATCCAAAATAACAAATGCCACATCTAAACAAATGGAATGGAACAAATTAATAATAATAAAAAGGTTTTATTTTTTATTATTGTTATTTATTATTAGATCATTACGTTCCATTCGTTTGGATGCAGCATTCGTTATTTCAGATAATTTGTAACTTCGGATTATTTTCGTTCACAAACAGACAAATTTGAAAGGAAATTCCAATACCTATAATTTAATACTTAGTTATTATTTAGAATTTTACAGATTTTCTTTCATTCTTTTCAGATTTTCGAATATTTTCATTTCCGAATCTTCAAAATCCGAAAATTCTAAAATTTTGAAATTCAGAAATTCGAAATTCAGAAATTTGAAATTCGTAATTTCGGAAATTCTGAAATTTTGGAATTAACAAATTTGTCAATATTCGTTAAAAAACGAATTCAGGACTAAAACGAATTTCACATGTCTAATGGCCACTGATTATCAGTGCAGTCCCACCAGTGCTGCCAATCAGTGCACATGTCCCTTCTACACAAGCTGGTTATCGGCTCCCTTCTCTGCCAGCGGCTTCTGTTTAAAACCGTGATCAGCTGTGATTGGACACGGGTGATCGCGTGGTAAAAAGCAGCTGATTGGTACAAATGTGGTCCCCCTCCCCAATGCACGCGGTTGCAGCGTGCTACTGAAAAGTTCAAGGGTGTTAAAGCAGGCGTTGAGGAGGCGTCACACTGATTTGTTGCTAGGATGCAGGTGGCTATTGCCGTCTAGCATGCTTCGATGCTAGGATGCAGGTAGCTATTGCCATCTAGCATGCTTCGTTGCTAGGATGCAGGTGGCTATTGCCATCTAGCATGCTTCGTTGCTAGGATGCAGGTGGCTAATGCCGTCTAGCATGCTTCGTTGCTAGGATGCAGGTGGCTATTGCCGTCTAGCATGCTTCGTTGCTAGGATGCAGGTGGCTATTGCCATCTAGCGTGCTTCGTTGCTAGGATGCAGGTGGCTATTGCCATCTAGCATGCTTCGTTGCTAGGATGCAGGTGGTTTTTGCCGCCTAGCATGCTTCATTGCTAGGATGCAGGTGGCTATTGCCGTCTAGCATGCTTCGTTGCTAGGATGCAGGTGGTTTTTGCCGTCTAGCATGCTTCATTGCTAGGATGCAGGTGGCTATTGCCGTCTAGCATGCTTTGTTGCTAGGATGCAGGTGGCTATTGCCGTCTAGCAAGCTTTGTTGCTAGGAAGGCAGTAGTTCTTGCTACCTAGCACCCTCAGTTGCTAGGACACAGGCAGCTATTGCCATCTATCCTATTCAGTTGTTGGGACGCAGGGGGCTCTTGTCGTCTATCCTCCTCAGTTGCTGTATGTCCATCTAGGAAAATCTATTTTTTTTTATAATTTTTATAAGAGCACAATGTACAGACACAAGCATTGTAAAGCGGTTTCTGAGTACAAGGTGTACAGTCAACAGAATTCTACACGTCTGGTAACACGGCTCAACAAATTTTCCAAATTTTAACCAAAAAGAGCGCATAAAAAAAAAAAAGGTAAAGCAAAAAAACAAAACTATAAAACAAACAAAAATAAAACATAACCAGCAAAGTGTCCCACTGAATTACAAAGAACATTGGGCTCAAAGTAATACATGTGTGAAAAGACATATGATGGGTATGTATTACGCCAAGGAGGAGCTTACCCCAAAAATAATATATAAAGTATGCTTAATACCACAGTATATCTGGATAAAATATCAAGAAGACGACCAAGTTTCCCCATTTTCGCTCAAAAATGTGCATAGTATCAAAAATAGTATGATAAATTCTTTCCATCAGTTTGATAGCTTCCATCCTTTGCATTCCCTGAGAAGAAGTCATTAATAAGAAGATGTACATCGTTGGGTCATTGATCTTTATTTGCAGGCACCAATTATTACTGTAAAGTAGATCTTTTCTTCACTTCCTAGTTTCATTGTAATAATAGATTTCCTGTGTAGGTCTATTTCGAATTCAATGGTCAGTGAGTCTCCCATAAGCTCAATTACATTGCAGGTTTAACACATGCAGCACCGGTAGGGTCGCACTTGGAGGGGAATTCCCCATTGGACAGTGATAGATGCGCCGTCTCAGCTCTACAAAATATTTGGGACCAACAAAAGGTGGGGAGTGGATGGGGATTCTCTCACATCTGTCAAACTCCTTAACTGGAAATGAAGAAATCAAGTTCGATCAAGGTCAGGGTTTAGCTGTTGGAATCTGGCATGTATCCTGGTCCACCCAACATTTCTGCCTCATAAGGGTGCCATGAGTCCGGGTTTACTTGAAGGACAAGTGAAGATGGCTGTGCACCCCTACATAAAAGGAAAATGTGTCAGTATCTCATCCCCCTAAATCCTGTATGTTAAAAGGGCAGGGTTGTGAAGGCATTCCCAGAGGACTATGGGCTTGTTTTGTTGGGTATATAATGTAGCGGCCATAACCCTCGATGGGGCGGCCTTGACTTTTGGGCTTACCGGTTACCTCCACTTGGCTTGTTCTTCCAGGTCTAGGGGTTCCCATGGTTAGTACCCAACTACTTTGGACGCTGACACCATGAAAGTCCTTTAGAAAGGTTTTTATTTGCAGGGGTAACATCCAACAAACACAGTCTCGTATGGGAACAGAGGGCAAGGGTGAAGAAACTCAGGCACCTTGAATTGCCGACCCTTAGACGGTCTCTAATGCAAAACCCAGAGAGTAGCCACTCGCCGCTGGGCACTTCAAAGCTGAGCAATCTCTAGCCAGAGATTATGGCAGTCAGCACTTAGATTCGGAACTTGCAAAATCTCTGATCATGAATAAAGTCTCAACCGAGAATGAATTAGGAACCTTTCCTCAGTACCTGAAACATTTTCTGTCTCCTTGGCCATACTGCGAAACTGCGATTTCGTTAATGTCCTTAACAACCCAGCAACCAGGCACTTCTTGGGATGCCAGCTTGTTGGCCCTCCTCCGAAGAGTCCTCCCCCGGTCGCTTACACGAGCTGCGGTGCCCCTCCAAGTTGAGAGCGCACCCGGACGCCTTGAATCCTCCCTCAGTCACTGCGCCTCGGACCAGCCAGTTCCGAGACTCAGGAACATATGGATCCTTTGCCCCAGACCAAGCGGGTCTTTGGGGCTAGTCAGAAGAACCATGTTGCGGGACGGCAAACACTTCCGGCCGGGATCCCTCGCGGGGCTACCCCGGTCCAGATTCAGGAACAGGTAGCTCCGGCCGAACCCCGAACACGTGACTTCAGCACCTTAAGTACCCTTCCCCAGACTCCCCAGCAGGGCCAGCCGCACCCACTGATTTGCACCGGGGAATGTTGATACCCAAACCGTCCAACCAGGCCTGATTCTGAGCCTGTCATGTGTACCTTACTGTATCCATGACCAGGCAGAATCTCAGCACAGCCCAGCCAAACCAATGCCAAAGTTAAACCTGCACAATTAACCCTCAGAACCCCACTACTATTCTGAGGAGAAAAACTAAATTTTCACATAGCGGACACCTTGTAAAAGTGTTGCCGCTACAATAACTAATTTATTTATACTATATGACCAAAAGATGGTGGGCACCTGACCAACAACACCTATATGAGCTTGTTGGACTTCCCATCCCAAAACCCTCAATAGAGATTTGTTACCTTCTTCGGAGCTATGATAGCATCCACCCTACTAGGAAGGGGTTCCACATAATTTTGGAACGTGTCTGAGGGAATTTACGCCCATTCAGTTCCATGAACATTTTTAAGTCAATGTTGGAGGAGAAGACCCGGCTCGCAATCAGTGTTCAGTGTTAATCCCAAAGATGCTCAGTAGGGTTGAGGTCAGGGCTCTGTGTAGGTTCCTTCACACCAAAATGGTCAAACTACGTGTTTATGGAGTTAGCTTGCAGGGGCACCATCAGGCTGCATTCATACCCGAGTGTCGTTTTTGGGCATTTTTCCTGGCATTTTGATCTGTGTTTTATACATGTTTTTGATAATTTTTCGAGTTACCTTTTCCCCAAGAGGGTTGTCACCGGCACTGGCTGCAGGGACCTTTTTTGTCCACATCCACCTGTTATTTGATAATTTTCCTGTTTTTTGAAGGATTTGTGTCGCACCACACCATCTTATCGGGGTTTAGTAGCCGCAGCTGTGCAACTCTCATTGGATGAGAAGACCTGGCTCGCAATCAGTGTTCAGTGTTAATCCCAAAGATGCTCAGTAGGGTTGAGGTCAGGGCTCTGTGTAGGTTCCTTCACACCAAACTGGTCAAACTACGTGTTTATGGAGTTAGCTTGCAGGGGCACCATCAGGCATTTTGGGCATTTTTCCTGGCATTTTGTTCTGTGTTTTATACATGTTTTTGATAATTTTTCGAGTTTTTGTATAGCGTTTTTAAAGCTTTTTTGGACTTTGGTGGGTTTTTTTTTTTTTTTATCAGTCAATAAAGAAAAATATCATCCGTTTCATCATTTGTTGCTATGTTTTTTAACTTTTTTCGCTTTTTCATCTGCTTCCTCTTCTTCTTCTTCCTGGTGCTTATTTATGTATTAATTATTTATTGATTGTGATGGCGCGTACACACGAGCGGAATTTCCGTCAGAAAAAAATCTTGGATGGTTTTTCCGACGGAATTCCGCTCAAGCTTGGTTTGCATACACACGGTCACTCAACACAAGTTTTCTGAACCGTCAAGAACGCGGTGACGTACAACACTACGACGAGCCAAGAAAATGAAGGTCAATGCTTCCGAGCATGAGTCAAATTGTTTCTGAGCATGCGTAGGAATTTTGCGCGTTGGAATTGCTACAGACGATCGGAATTTCCGATCAGAACTTTTTTTGTTGGAAAAATTGAGAACCTGCTCTCAATCTTTTGCTGGCGGAAATTCAAGTCTGATGGAGCATACACACGGTCGGAATTTCTAAACCAAAAGCGGACTTTTGCTGGCGGGTTTTCCGATCGCGTGTATGGGGCTTTAGTGTTATGCCCCGTACACACGGTCGGAAATGCCGACAGAAAATGTCCGATCGGACCATGTTGTAGAAAAATCCGGCCGTGTGTGGGCTCCATCTGACTTTTTCCGTCGGAATTTCCGACGGAAAAAATTTGGGATCCTGCTCTCAAATTTTCCGACAACAAAATCCAATCAGACTTTTTCCGATCGTGTGTAGAGAATTCTGACGGACAAAGTGCCACGCATTCTCAGATCAAATTACGAGACCAAAGCTATTGGCTACTAGCCTCTACGTAGTACCGCCGTACGCAACAAACGTCACCACGTTCAGGATGATCGGATTTTCCGAAAACTTTGTCCGACCGTGTGTATGCAACACCAGTGTCGGACAAAATCCGTCTGAAAAAATCCGACGGATTTTGTGGTCGGAATTTCCGACCGTGTGTACGGGGGTTTAGGGGTAAAATTTGTTTATTTTAGGGAATTAATTAATTTACTATATATATATATTTATTTAATGTATTTTATTGACTATTATTAGTATTTTGTTTTATGTATGCATTATTCATTTAGTATTATTATTTTGCTTGTATTTATTTATTGCATTTGACCAGAAAAATGTGGCTATATGCAAAATGCATGAAAACGCTCAAAAAACGCGCAAAATTGCGCATTTCAATATGTTTCTATGGGGTAAAAATGCTTCAAAAAAACACACCAATCTGCCCAAATGGAGCTACAAAAGTAGCTCTGTCACAGGAACCACAGTGACTTGGGCTCCTTTAGGCGCCCATTGGCCTCCTTCCCATTCAGTACGGACCCAGGACTACGGAGATCCCCCTCTTGGGGTTACAAGGGACCTTTTCCCCAAGAGGGTTGTCACGGGCAGGGACCTTTTTTGACCACATCCACCTATTTGATAATTTTCCTGTTTTTTGAAGGACTTGTGTCACACCACACCATCTTATTGGGGTTTAGTAGCTGCAGCTGTGCAACTCTCATTGGGCTACATTATGGACCGTTCCCCGGTACCCTTTACCAGCGGTCTCTCTGAACCCTGATCTCGGAGGACGTTGCTTTTTGGACTGTATCATCTTGGGGCTTAATTTTGGGGATTGGAGCTATCGAATGGTACTCCAGGATTGCCGCCGCTACCTTGGGATCTCCCCTAAATGACTGATAGTATACTGTATGGGTGTCTCCATTCCATGCACTCCTATGTAGGCTCCGGGCTGTCTGGGGTGGGCATTGTTTAGGATAATGTGATCAAGCTCTTATCTGATTTTGTGTGGTATAAATTCCGTGTGAATTTTCAATAAAGGTCATTCCTGTTTGCACCTAAGCTAGAGTCGTCTAGTTCTTGGGTGCAATTCCTAGCTATAATACATGGTTACGGTGTTCCAGCGGCGAGGAAGCAGTTCTCTAGCGGAGATACCCAGTCAGGGTGTCAAGATTCGTTACAAGCTCTAAAACTTCTTTTGAGCCCTTCTTGTCTTATTGTAGACAAAAGGAACTCTGATACAGGAAATTACATCATAAGCATGCAATTCCACAAAAAAGAACAATACGTTTTAAAACACAACACTACCACCTAGAGGCAGAACTACTAAGCCCAATATAATATATGAGAATGGTTGTTGCACCTATCTCTGTATGAGCAGCATGCTAACAACCTTTTTCATAGTGGCCCTGTTTCTCCTTATTCACTTCAATTATTTTTTATTACATTTTTATACACATATAAAACCTTCCATATTCTTTCAAAGACAAAAATACAATACATAAAAAAAGAAAAACACAAAAACACAGAACTGGAACCATCCTATAGCACACCCCTATCTAAAGACCACATTTTTCTGATACAGGAAATTACATCATAAACATGCAATTCCACAAAAAAGAACAATACGTTCTAAAACGCAACACTATCACCTAGAGGCAAAACTACTAATCCCAATATAATATATGAGAAAGGTTGTTGCACCTATCTCTGTGGGAACAGCATGCTAACAACCTTTTTCACAATGGCCCCTGGCACGCCTTATTCATTTTAATTATTTTTTATTAAATTTTTATACACATAAAAAACCTTCCATATCATTTCAAAGACAAATATACAATACATAAAAAAGAAAAAAAAACTGGAACCATCCTATAGCACACTCCTCTCTAAAGACCAAATTTTTCAAATTTCTCAGTAAAAATTTAAAATATTTCACCCTTTCACCCCTTCCCCCCCCCTCAAAAAAGGGGGGGGGGGACAGCTGTAAAACATTTTTGAACTTAGGCATTGGGCTTCAGACGACTTGGAGTGGAGATGTGATCCAAACCCATAGAGAGGCATTGAATTTCTCTCCTCTAGTGGTTTGGAGCTTTGCGCTACAAAATGCTCAGCTGTGAATGGAGCCTAATGATGGAACAGACAACAACTATTCCTAAACTGCTGCCAGACTATTGGAAGTGATCGATTGTCTAAAATGCCTGTTAAACCGTTTGTTAAGGTAAAAAAAATAAAAAATTCTATAGTTCCCGCTGATCTATAACAGTAAGCTCCGCAGTGCATGTCATTTCTAAAAATATGCGGTATAATAGCTTACTTCAGAGCGCCGTTTGGCGCTCAGCTGACTGCCCACTGGTCTCCTCTCCCAATGCGATAGCTGCAGGGGGAGGTTCTGTAGTAGTAACAGTACTCTTTACTGAAAACACCTGAACTCCTCCATTTGGAAGGGTCTACACATATATTACCAAAAGTATTGGGACGCCTGCCTTTACACGCACGTGAACTTTAATGGCATCCTAGTCTTAGTTTGTAGGGTTCAATATTGAGCTATAACAGCTTCAACTCTTTTCGGGAAGGCTGTCCACAAGGTTTAGGAGTGTGTCCATGGGAATGTTTGACCATTCTTCCAGAAGCACATTTGTGAGGTCAGGCACTGATGTTGGATGAAAAGACCTGGCTCGCAGTCTTCGCTTTAATTCAACCCAAATGTGGATAAGGGGATACTATTCGGGGAATAGGGGCCATATCCAGGTAGGGGATATACTGTATTAGGCCAGGATATTTAATTCTCAGTTTGTAATATGCTGCAGTAGCCATTTTCAATTTACTTTTATCATTCTCACCCTTTGTCTTACTATATCTTTAATTTTACCTCTCACTCTTTTTATCTCACACTATTTCCCGTTTCTCTCTTGCTTTATCTTAAAGCCGGCAATTGATGGTTCCAATCTCGGCCGGTTCAGCCCAAAGGTGTTCTATCGGGTTTAGGTCAAGTTCGTTCACCCCAAGCTTGCTCATCCAGGTCTTTATGGACCTTGCTTTGTGCACTGGTCCAAATCATTTGGTGGAGGGGGGGGGGGGGGGGATTATGGTGGGGGGGGGGTTCGTTTTTCAGGAGTTGGGCTTGGCCCCTTAGTTCCAGTGAAGGGAACTCTTAAGGCGTCAGCATACCAAGACATTTTGGATAAGTTCATGCTCCCAACTTTGTGGGAACGGTTTGGGGATGGCCCCTTCTTTTTTTTTCAACATGGTTGCACACCAGTGCACAAAGCAAGGTCCATAAAGACATGGATGAGTGAGTTTGGGGTGGAGGAACTTGGCTTCAACCTTTGGGATGAATTAGAGCAGAGATTGCGAGCCAGACCCTCTTCGCCCAACATCAGTGCCTGACCTCACAAATGCTCTTCTGGAAGAATGGTCAAACATTCCCATAGACACACTCCTAAACCTTGTGGACAGCCTTCCCAGGAGAGTTGAAGCTGTTATAGCTGCAAAGGGTGGGCCAACTCAATATTGAACCCTACGGACTAAAACTGGGACGCCATTAAAGTTCAATACTTTTGGAAATATAGTATAATTTAGTGATGTAGTGATGGTCAGGTGTGCACAAACATGGGCCATATAATGCAAATATGGCATAAGTAATGTTGGGTGTACAGTATAACATTTTAGTCTTTACCCAGTTTTTGGCCTAAGAACACCAAAATCTGGGCTTGGCCATTCTTCTGTAACTTCACACGGCAGAACTAATTCTTCCCGTTTGCTGCTTCAAGCAACTATCCCATAGATCAAAACTATGGAGCGCTCAGAGACCCATTAATCAGAGTTGTTTATTTATGATAGATTGGACAGTTAATAGAAAATGAGTCATAGTTCTGAAAGTTACAGAAATATGTAAAATAAAAAAAGAGATGCAATCAAGAAAAAAAAGCCAACGGGGGTCATCACTGATTTCACTTTCTCATGGAAGATGAACAAAGAAATGTTAGATCTCGTGTAATAACGAGGAATGAGCCCAGCGGGGGTATAGGTTTTGTGTTTCTTTTGTATATAGTAATAATTTTTGTTGCGCGCTTAGACTTGTGAGGTAATTGGCTACCATTAGATCCAAGGCATCGCCTTCCATGTAGAGAAAATTATCGTAATTTTCAAAAGATGAAAAGAGGATTCTAGGCAGTTGGTTAGCCAAGATGACACATGGAGGGGTCTGCTTTAGAAAATTCAGCTTTAATGTCCATCTCCAGAACCCCCCACCTAGATGTTGTACCGGCCTTGGTAAGATAATATCACTGGACTGTAATAATAAAGCATCAGTTTGGCTGTGGTAGAAGTTGTCGACATCAGATTTAATGGCTGAGTTTCGGGTCTAGTAATAGACTAAAGCTGGTCATACATGGATCGAAATTCAGCCGATTCAACAGGAACCAGACAATTTTCGATCCACGTATAGGCAGGCCGGTTGTACAAAAGTTACCGTATTTATCGGCGTATAACACGCACCTTTTTCCCCTTAAAATCAGGGGGAAATCGTGGGTGCGTGTTATACGCCGATCCCCACCGATTGTCAGCCTCCCGGCCTTTCTCGCGGCTTTCGGCTGCTCTCGCTGACTTTCGGCCGCTCTCGCTGGCTTTCGGATGTTCTCGGCAGCTCTCGGCTGTTCTCACCGGCTTTTCGGACGCTTTCGGCAGCTCTTGAGCGGTCGAGAACAGCCGAGAGCTGCCGAGAACGGCCGAAAGTCGGCGAGAGCGGCCGAAAGCTATTGAGCACCGCCGAGATACACAGGTCATCTGGCGCTGTATCTCGGCGGCGCCATTTTTAAATGTACTGTAAATGACACTGGGGCAAGGCTGCAGGTGGGAGCTGGCAAGGCTGCAGATGGAAGCTGGCAAGGCTGCAGGTGGGAGCTGGCAAGGCTGCAGGTGGGAGCTGGCAAGGCTGCAGGTGGGAGCTGGCAAGGCTGCAGGTGGGAGCTGGCAAGGCTGCAGGTGGGAGCTGGCAAGGCTGCAGGTGGGAGCTGGCAAGGCGGCAGGTGGGAGCTGGCAAGGCGGCAGGTGGGAGCTGGCAAGGCGGCAGATGGGAGCTGGCAAGGCGGCAGATGGGAGCTGGCAAGGCGGCAGATGGGAGCTGACAAGGCTGCAGATGGGAGCTGACAAGGCTGCATTGATGGGCATTTAAATGTACGTTTTTTTCTTAAACTTCCCTCCTAATCTTGGGGTGCGTGTTATACGCCGGTGCATGTTATACGCGATAAATGCGGTAATCTACTGATCAACTACTGGTAGATTTGTAGATCAACTTCTGTACATCCGACAGCTCTGGCAACGGTAGCTATAGCCGGCAGGGCTGATCAATGTACTGTATTCTAATAACGGGGAAGTCTCCTCACTGTCAGAATACAATAGCTCAGCAGGTAGGATCCCCCATCCACATGTGAATGGGGGACTAATCTATGGGATGTTTAAGGGTTTACACTAACGTTTTGTTGTTGATTGGTTGTTAGGAAAGGAACATTTGCATGTGCAAATGCACTAATCTAAGAAAACCCTGCTTGTGGCTGGTTAGCGGTTGCGAGTGCACAAGCTGGTGCGCATTTGCGCCAGAAGGGCTAACTAACCCCTGACTTGTTGTCAGGCCTGGGCTGAGCCCTTCCTTCTCTGAGCTGGCCGCTCAGCTGTCGGCTAATTGCCAGTGCCTATCTCTCCACAGTTACTCAGCTGTTTATGATATCCTGCTCGTCAGTCCTGCCTGCCTAAGCTGTCCAGCCCAGAGGATCTCTGCCTTGGTCAACATCACAGAGACTATCTCCTGCAAGTTAAAAGACTTGCTTGGCTGACTTCCCTTCTGGCTCCAGATCCCGCTTGCTGTTTTACTACGCTCATCTCCGGCTCCCTGACATTTGGCTTGTCTGACTATCCATTTCGATTCCTGAACTATGCTATGGCTTGCTATGTTTTGACTACGTTTATTCGATTTACTTTTATTATTAAACAAGTGTGATTTAACTGCACTTCTGTCTCAGTCTGATTTCATGGTTTCTGACACTTGTCCTTGGATTACACTTCTGCCTTCTCCTTCTGCTCATCCGCTCTGCTGCTATCGACGTTTGCAATCAGTCCAGGACCAATAGTCTCCAGATAGCTATGGAAAGGACATCAGGGCTGCTGCTGTCTGACGCGTTTCAAAGTCTAGGCTCTAAAGAAGAATCTATGACTTCAAAACGCATCAGCCAGCAGCAGCCCTGATGTCCTTTCCATAGCTATTTGGGGAGACTATTGGTTCTGGACTGATCACCACGATCAGGTGGCTATGCTAAGCACCTTATCTCCATATGTTTGTGAGTAGTATTTTATTCTGGTTTTATTAATACATTTACTTGGGATAATGCACAAGGCTGGTGTGCCCTAATTGTTTTTCTTGTTGTTCTATGACTACTAGGATATCCCCTATCCTGGAGGGCAGCAAGGCCATAGCAACTCTTCCCCTGAGTGACGGATTTCCCAATATCGCATCATTGCGCAGGAGTATTTGTTTGCCGTTACCGACCATGGCCTGACTGATCTGTGCTCTTCACTGGCTCTAGCATGTTTGGTCCTGCCATCTCTGCATTCCAGATGCACACCAGCACCTTCCAGCGAGAGAGACTTACCAGGCACTCGTGCCACCCTGTGCTCTGGCGTTCCCTGTCACCTTACCAGGAACTCCAGAGCCAGGGCTGTAAGAGAGGCCTTCCTCAATGCTTCAGGCTCCACCGCCAGATACGTTACATTGAGAGAGTTTAGATCTGCTTTAACCCCTTTGAGCCAGTGTCTGCCCGGCCTTTAACGGATTTAGGATGCCGGGAGGCAGGACGGGGTTTATGATCATGTGACCGCCGTGATTGGCTGTCAGAGCAGTCACATGATCGAAAAGTTCCCGATCACAAGAAGCGATCGGGAGCTTTTCGTCAGCCGCCGGTAACTGTGGCGGGAGCAAGCTCTTGGCACAGCTTTGTCTGCAAATTGGTATACAAATATGCAGTGCCAAGGCTGACCCGCTGAAAGGCCATATATTTGACTACCGTCGGTGCCGAGGGGTTAAGCTTATTAACCACTTCAGCCCTGGACCAATTGGCAGCCAAAGGACCAGGCCCCTTTTTGCGATCCGGCACTGCGTCCCTTTAACTGACAATTGCGCGGCCGTGCGACATGGCTCCCAAACAAAATTGGCGTCCTTTTTTTCCCACAAATAGAGCTTTCTTTTGGTGGTATTTGATCGCCCCTGCGGTTTTTATTTTTTGCGCTATAAACAAAAATAGAGCGACAATTTTGAAAAAAATGCAATATTTTTTGCTATAATAAATATCCCCAAAAAATATATAAAAAAACATTTTTTTCTCCTCAGTTTAGGCCGATACGTATTCTTCTACATATTTTTGGTAAAAGAAAATCGCAATTAGCGATTATTGATCGGTTTGCGCAAGAGTTATAGCGTTTACAAAATAGGGGATAGTTTTATAGCATTTTTATTAATATTTTTTTTTTTACTAGTAATGGCGGCGATCAGCGATTTTTATTGTGACTGCAACATTATGGCGGACACATCGGACATTTTTGGCACATTTTTGGGACCATTGTCATTTATACAGCAATCAATGCTATTTAAATGCATTGATTCCTATATAAATGACACATGCAGTGAAAAAGTTAACCACTAGGGGGAGGGGAGGGGTTATGGGCTGTGACGTGTGTGTGTTTTTTTTACATTAGGGGGCGGGGCTGACGTCTGACGTCATTGATCGGCTTTCCCGATGACAGGGAACAGCCGATCAATGACAGGCAGAGTAGGAAGCGCGGGGAGAGGTTTGTTTACACAGACCTCTCCCCGTTCTTCAGCTCTGTGACACGATCGCGGGACACCAGTGGCGATCGGGTCTGCTGGTCCCGCGGGCGTGGTCACGGAGCTCCCGACCGGGTCGCGAGCGCGCCGCTGGCGGCGCGCACGGCCAGGCACTTAAAGGGCCAAGTACCTGTACGTGGTTTTGCCTGGCCGTGCCATTCTGCTGATGTATATGTGCAGGAGGCGGTCGGGAAGCGGTTAAAGTTCAAGTTATGAATTAGGCTGAAAGTTTAAAACAGAAAGTTTTGGTGAAAAGAATCTAAGCCAGCCTTTCTCAAACTTTTCAACACCAAGGAACCCTTGAAATACCTTTTCGGTTTCAGAGAACCCCTGCTAAAAAAAAATACCGTATCTACAACTCATGATACATTAGTGTGATGGTCGGTGGGAAGAATGTTCCTCACACTTGTGGTCTTTGGGAAGAATTACCTCCTTACAGATCGCTAAAAAGATCAATGGTGTCAGTGGGAACTTATCTGAGAGGCAGAAATTGCTCATTGCTTAACCACTTCAATTCCAGGCACTTAGACACCTTCCTACCCAGACCAATTTTCAGATTTCAGCGCTGTCGCACTTTGAATGACAATTGTGCGGTCATACAACACTGTACCCAAACAGAATTTTTATCATTTTGTTCCCACAAATAGAGCTTTCTTTTGGTGGTATTTGATCACCACTGCGATTTTTATTTTTTGCGCAACAAATAAAAAAAGACCGAAAATTTTGAAAAAAAACAAGTTTTTCTTTGTTTCTGTTAAAATTATTTGTAAATAAAGTTTTCTTCAATGACGGGCACTGATAAGGCGGCACTGATGGGCACCAATGAGGTGGCACTGATGAGGTGGCACTGACATTCACTGATGATGGGCACTGATAGGTACTGATAGGTGGCAATGATGGGCACCGATAGGTGGCACTGGTATGCAGCACTGATGGGCACTCATAGGCGGCACTGATGGGCACTCATAAGCGGCACTGATGGGTACTTATGGGTGGCACGGATAGGTGGCATGGATGGGCACTGATAGGTGGGCACTGATGGGAACGGATGG
This sequence comes from Lithobates sylvaticus, assembly GCA_028564925.1. NCBI lineage: Eukaryota > Metazoa > Chordata > Amphibia > Anura > Ranidae > Lithobates > Lithobates sylvaticus. Next base: position 516,630,239 of record CM053030.1, on the reverse strand, counting down.
GCACTGATAGGTGGCACTGCTGGACACTGATGGGTGGCATTGCTGGGCATCACTGTACATAAAGGTACCAGTCAGTGCCCATTTGTGGGCACTGACTGGCACAGATTGGGCATCATTTGCACATGTGGATGGCCAGGGGGTACATACCTGGCCATCCACATGTTGCCCACTTCCCTGGTGGTCCTAGTGGAGTCCCTGGTGGTCCAGTGTGTCAGACGCGAGTGAGGAAAACCCGATCACCGGCTTTTCCTGTTGACATCGTGATCAGCCGTGATTGGACACGGCTGATCACGTGGTAAAGAGCCTCCGCCGGAGATCAGTGTAGCGGTGTGTCCGACCGACCCACCTATCGCCGCGATGCGCGCCCCCACGGGCACGCGGCGGCATGTTATCCTGAAGGACGTCATATGACGCCCAGTCAGGATAACAGAACCCCTTCCCGGACGTCAATATGCTATTGACCGGGTCGGGAAGTGGTTAAGAAACTCCTAGCAACCTCTGGAGAAACCCTGGTTGAGGAAGAATGCTTGTGGTCATTGGGAAGAATTAATCCCTTACAGATCGCTAAAAAGATCAATGTTGTCAGTGGGAAGAATGCTCCTCATACTTGTGGTCATTGGGAAGAATTACCCCCCCTTACAGATCGCTAAAAAGATCAATGGTGTCAGTGGGAACTTATCGGAGAGGCAGAAATTGCTCATTGCTTAAGAAACTCCTAGCAAACTCTGGAGGAACCCTGGTTGAGGAAGAATGCTCCTCATACTTGTGGTCTTTGGGAAGAATTACCCCCTTACAGATCGCTAAAAAGATCAATGGTGTCAGTGGGAACTTATCGGAGAGGCAGAAATTGCTCAAGGAACCTCTAGCAACCTCTGGAGGAACCCTGGTTGAGGAAGAATGCTTGTGGTCATTGGGAAGAATTAATCCCTTACAGATCGCTAAAAAGATCAATGTTGTCAGTGGGAAGAATGCTCCTCATACTTGTGGTCATTGGGAAGAATTACCCCCCCTTACAGATCGCTAAAAAGATCAATGGTGTCAGTGGGAACTTATCGGAGAGGCAGAAATTGCTCATTGCTTAAGAAACTCCTAGCAAACTCTGGAGGAACCCTGGTTGAGGAAGAATGCTCCTCATACTTGTGGTCTTTGGGAAGAATTACCCCCTTACAGATCGCTAAAAAGATCAATGGTGTCAGTGGGAACTTATCGGAGAGGCAGAAATTGCTCAAGGAACCTCTAGCAACCTCTGGAGGAACCCTGGTTGAGGAAGAATGCTCCTAACACTTGTGGTCATTGGGAAGAATGAATCCCTTACAGATCGCTAAAAAAGATCAATGTGGTCATTGGGAAGAATGCTTTTCATACTTGTGGTCTTTGGGAAGAATTACCCCCCTTACAGATCGCTAAAAAGATCAATGGTGTCAGTGGGAACTTATCTGAGAGGCAGAAATTGCTCAAGGAACCTCTAGCAACCTCTGAAGGAACCTTTGGGTTCCATGGACCCCCCAGGTTGAGAAATCCTGATCTAAGCAAACCACTGAACCAGTCTTTAAAGTTCAGGCAACCCTCCTACAGGCTTCATCATATGCCCATGTGTTTTTCAGCTTTTGTGAGCATTTTTATTCACTTTTTTTTCTAATAAACAGTGCTTGAGATAATGAACCACTTTTACACCTGTTAAAATAGCGACTCTCAGTTGCCAAGTACAGTTTATGGTAAGATTTAGGGAGCCGTTAGCTGCACCTAATTAGAAATGATGTCCGAACTGCTGCATGCAGCAATTTGCAATCTCACCCCCCCCCCCCCCCCCAAAAAAAGTGATAGTTGTTACAGTTTATGTACGGTTGTGTGTGTTTGGCATGCCTTCCATACATAAGATTTTATTGCTGTACTTGGAGAAATCTTGCCCACGCTGTCCCTCATATGCCCTCCATACGGTTTCTCGCCTTTGATTTCTTTTTGAACTTGTTCAACCATCAACACATCCCCGGATCAAAAAATGTCCTCAGGGGACTCTATAAAGTGTATAATTAAATGGAGCTACAGAAAAAAAAATCAGGCAAAATACCTGACTCAGATTGCTTACTGAATGTGGAACCCCCGGGGGGGTCTGGAATCTGAGCTCCATGGACATCACTTTGTAGATAACGGCTTAGAACAAACTTAAAAAAAGTAGAGAAATGTAAAAGAAAAGCAAAAAAGTCAGCCTAGTTTTATATTCTGCCGTATTGTCTGTTCTAAATGGCCAAAACATTCAATGATCCAGCTGTGAGCGACAACTCCGTGGAATGTTCTATATCCTTATTCCAGAAGGATACAGCGGCCGACTCTAATGACCCCTCTTCTGAAAATGCTACTTGCCTGACTTAACCTGTGCATTTTTGCTGGAGGGCTTCTTTGGAATGTAAATCAGAATTAAATATAAATAAATGGAATTAAAAAACACCCCAGTGCCTTTTTCTGACACTTTTGTTTACATGAAACAATCAGTTGTTTTTGCTTGAAAATTTGTTAGAACCTCCAAAAAAAAAAAAAAAAAATTAAAAAAAATGATATATATATATATATATATATATATTTATTATTTATTATTTTTTTTTTTTTTAAAAACAGAGGCCCTAGAGAATAAAATAGTGGGATTTGCAATTTTTTATGTCATATGTTATCTGTGCAGTGGTTGAATTTTAATGCATAAAAAAAAATAAATAGGCGACATTTTAAAAAGCCTTTACAGGTTATCACCTAAGATGTACAGAGGAGGTCCAGTGCTAGAATTACAGCCCATGATCTGACATTTGTGGTGATACATGTGTGGGACGGTCTCTGCATGCAGGACGAACACGCACATCAGTGTTTGCCAGGGAGCACAGGGGGATAGGGGCACTACCTTTTTTATTTTTATTTTTAATTACAAATGTATTTTTTTTTTTTTTACACTGTTGCTTTTTTTTCTTTTTAATTACTAATTTATTTTATTTTTACACTGTTGCTTTTATTTTATTTTTAATTACAAATGTATTTTTTTTTACACTGTTGCTTTTTTTTCCTTTTTAATTACTAATTTATTTTCATTTTTACAATGTTGCTTTTTTTTCTTTTTTTAATTACTAATTTATTTTATTTATTTTTACAATGTTGCTTTTTTCCTTTTTAATTACCAATTTATTTATTTTTTTACAATGTTGCTTTTTTTTCTTTTTAATTACTAATATATTTTATTTATTTTTATGTTTACACTGTTGCTTTTTTTTCTTTTTTTAATGACTAATTTATTTTATTTATTTTTACAATGTTGCTTTTTTTTCCTTTTTAATTACTAATTTATTTTTACAATGTTGCTTTTTTTTTCTTAATTACTAATTTATTTTTATTTTTACACTGTTGCTTTTATTTTATTTTTAATTACAAATGTATTTTTTTTTACACTGTTGCTTTTTTTTTCTTTTTAATTACTAATTTATTTTCATTTTTACAATGTTTCTTTTTTTTCTTTTTTTAATTACTAATTTATTTTATTTCTTTTTACAATGTTGCTTTTTTTCCTTTTTAATTACAAATTTATTTTTACAATGTTGCTTTTTTTTCTTAATTACTAATTTATTTTTACGATGTTGCTTTTTACTTAAATAATTTTTTTTTTTTATCGCTTTTATTGCTGTCACAAGGAATGTAAACAGCTTTGTGACAGTAATAGGCATGTGACTGGTATTCTTTATGGAGAGATCTGGGCTCTATAATCCCTCCTCTGCCCGTAAAAGCATTCAAAACCCCAAGAACAGTGTTTTTGAATGCTTTTGATTTTTTTTAAAAGGCCCCATTGACATCCGGGTAAACCGGAAGTGAATTCAGGTCATCGCTTTCCCGGTCACTATAGTGGAATGCCGATCAAAGCCGATGCCAGCTTTGTTCGTCTGTCCGGTCAGCCGGCGGACATCCCAGTGAGATGGGAGAGCCAGAGAAAACCGTGGAAGATAGTGGAAGGGCGGAAGGTCCTGTCCTGGTGCTTGTAAAAGCAATCCAGCATTCGCTAGGATTGCTTTTACAAGAGAGCGGACCGCTGGCTCTAAAAAAAATAAAAAAAAAAAAAAAATAAAACGTACCGGGGTGATGCATGCAGCTGCGGGTATCATTCTGGCATCACAGTGCATCTGGAAAGTATTCACAGTGCTTTACTTTTTCCACATTTTGTTATATTACAGCTTTATTCCAAAATGGATTAAATTCATTATTTTCCTCAAAATTCGACAAATAATCCCTCATAATAATAGAAACATGAAGTTTGTTGAAAATTTTTTCAAATTTATAAAAAAGAAAAAATGTAATAAATCCCATGTACAAAAGTATGTCAGGACAGAATTGAGCCCAGGTGCCTCCTGTTTCCACTGATCATCCTTGAGATGTTTCTACCACTTGATTGGACTCCACCTGTGGTAAATTCAGTTGATTGGACATGATTTGGAAAGGCCACACCTGTCTATAGAAGGTCCCACAGGTAACAGTGCATGTCAGAGCACAAACCAAGCCATGAAGTCCAAGGAATTGTCTGTAGACCTCCGAGACAGGATTGTATGGAGGTACAGATCTGGGCAAGGGTACAAAAAATGTTCTGCAGCATTGAAGGTCCCAATGCACACAGGGGGCTCCATCATCCGTAAATTGATGACGTTTGGAACCACCAGGACTCTTCCTAGAGCGGGCCGCCTGGCCAAACTGAGTGATTGTGAGAGAAGGTCCTTATTCAGGGAGGTGACCAAGAACCCGATGGTCACTCTGACGGAGCTCCAGCATTTCTCTGTGGAGAGAGGAGAACCTTCCAGAAGAACAACCATCTCTGCAGCACTCCACCAATCAGGCCTGTATGGTAGAGTGGCCAGACGGAAGTCACTCCTCAGTAAAAGGCACGTGACAGCCAGCCTGGAGTTTGCCAAAAGGCACCTGAAGGACTCTCAGACCATGAGAAACAAAATTCTCAGGTCTGATGAAACAAAGATTGAACTCTGGCCTGAATGGCAAGTGTCATGTGGGGAAGGTTTACGAAAAATGTCTACTGCACTGAAGGTTCCCAAGAGCACAGTGGCCTCCATAATCCTCAAATGGAAGACGTTTGGCACAACCAGGACTCTTCCAAGAACTGGTCACCTGAGCAATTGGGGGAGAAGAGCCTTAGTGAGGTGAGTGAGAACCCAACTGAGCTCCAGGGATCCTGCGTGGAGATGGGACAAAGTTCCAGAAGGACAACCATCACTGGTCTGAAGGACTCTCGGACCATGAGAAACAACATTCTCTGGTCTGACGAAACAAAGATTGAACTCTTTGGCCTGAATGGCAAGTGTCATGTGGGGAAGGTTTACAAAAAATGTCTACTGCACTGAAGGTTCCCAAGAGCATGGTGGCCTCCATAATCCTCAAATGGAAGAAGTTTGGCACAACCAGGACTCTTCCAAGAACTGGTCATCTGAGCAATTGGGGGAGAAGAGCCTTAGTGAGGTGAGCTCCAGAGATCCTCCGGTCGGATGAAACAAAGATTGAACCCTTTGGCCTGAATAGCAACCGTCATATCTGGAGGAAACCAGGCACCACTCATCACCTGGCCAATACCATCCCTACAGTGAAGCATGGTGGTGGCAGCATAATGTTGTGGGGATGTTTTTCAGCGGCAGACTAGTCAGGATTGAGGGAAAGATGAATACATCAATGTACAGAGACATCCTTGATGAAAACCTGCTCCAGAGCACTCTGGACCTCAGACTGGGGTAAAGGTTCATCTTCCAACAGGACAACGACCCCAAGCACACAGCCAAGATAAGAAAGGAGAGGCTACGGGACAACTCTGTGAATGTCCTTTAGTGGCCTAGCCAGAGACCTGACTTGAACCCGATTGGCCATCTCTGGAGAGATCTAAAAAAAAATGGCCGTGCACCGATGCTGCCCATCCAGCCTGATGGAGCTTGAGAGGTCCTACAAAAGAAGAATGTGAGAAACTGCCCAAAAATAGGTGTGCCGAGCTTGTAGCGTCATACTCAAAAAGACTTGAGGCTGTAATTGGTGCCAAAGGTGCTTCACCAAAGTATCGAGCAAAGTCTGTGACTACTTTTTTTGTTTTTTATTTTTAATAAATTTGCAAAGATTTTAAACAAACTTCTCTCACGTTGTCACCATGGGGTCTTGTTTGTAAAATTTTGAGGAAAATAATGAATTGAATCCATTTTGGAATACGGCTGTAAATACTTTCCGGATGCACAGGATGTATTTAGCCGATTGCCTAAAATTTGTCCCCAATTCTTCTCTCGTGTCCGATGTAGCTTTCAAACGCTTTCAAGGTTTCACGTGAAGAAAACGCGGTTTCAATAAAAGTTAATTCTATTCCTCAGGAAGAAAACGAAAAGCAGGATGAGATCTTCTGGGATCAATCAATGATCTCTAGACCTCCAGCCTGCAGGAACCCTCGCGTGGCTTTGAAGGTTTATCTCCATGAACCTCAATTATCCAATTAATGCTTCCGTCCCGCAGCGCCGTATTCCTGGCTGTAAACAGATATTTTTTTAGATTAGGGTCACCTTAGGAATTCCGCAGCCCAATCCATCAGCTGGTCGGTGACACCGCACCGGAGGCTTCCATCCACACACACAGAAACGCCACAATTAAATCACCGAGATGGAAAACAAGAATACAGCCCCAAGCGATATTATACTATTCCTCTTTCTGGGTGCAGAGCAACGACGAAAAAAATAAATACATAAATAATGCAAATGCTAGAATTTAAAATATAAAAATAATGAAATGTGTAGGCTGATTACAGAACAAAAATAAATAAAAAATTATGCAAATGCTGATTCAAAAAAAAAAAAAAATGCAAATAGTAAAATGTAAAAATATGAAAATAATAAAATGTGTAAGTTTATTACAGAAGAAAAAAAAAAAACACAAAGGCTTAATTGTAAAATATAAAAATAATAAAACATGTTTAGGCTAATTCTAAAAAAAATAAAATAATGCAAATAGTAAAATGGAAAATATGAAAATAATAAAACAGGTGTAAGTTTATTACAGAACAAAAAAAAGTGCAAATGCTTAATTGTAAAATATAAAAATAATAAAACATGTGTAGGCTGATTCTAAAAAAAAAAAAAAAAAAAATAATGCAAATAGTAAAATATGAAAATAATAAAACATGTGTAAGTTTATTACAGAAGAAAAAAAAACACAAATGCTTAATTGTAAAATATAAAAATAATAAAACATGTGTAGGCTGATTCTAAAAAGAAAAAAATAATGCAAATAGTAAAACGTAAAATATGAAAATAATAAAACGTGTACATTTATTACAGAACAAAAAAAAAAAAGTGCAAATGCTTAATTGTAAAATATAAAAATAATAAAACATGTGTAGGCTGATTATAGAAAGAAAAAATAAAATAAAAATAATAATAATGTAAACTCTCAATTATATAATATAAATAGTAATAAAACATTAGTCCTAGATTGTACTTTGTTTGTAAAAGTGTATTTTTTCCCCAAAAATTGGGTTTGTAAGACCGCTGCGCAAATACGGTGTGAAAAAGTATTGCAACGATCGCCATTTTATTCTCTAGGGTGTCTGATAAAAATATATATATATATATATATATATATATATATATATATATATATATATATATATATATATATATATAATATTTGGAGGTTCTAGCAAAAAAAAATGTATTATTTTAACTTGTAAACACCAAGTGTAAAAAATAGAACCAGTCCTTAATTGGTTAAAGGACTGCACACCGATATACGTTGGCACAATGGCAGCGGTGGGCAAATGGGCGTACCTGTACGTCCCCTTTAATTGGCAGAGCTACAGGGCACGCGTGCGCCTGCCGCGTACAGCGTGACCGTGCCCACTGGTCCCGTGGAATCGAAGTCTGTCCCGCGATCGTGTCACAGAGCCACAGAACAGAGAGATGGCTATGTAAACAAGGCATTTCCCCATTCTGCCTAGCAACATGATGGGGAACATGATGGAGATCTACTGCTCCTTGTGATCGGGAGCAGTGATCGCTGTCATGTCAGTGGTAGCCCATCCCCCCCACAGTTAGAATCACTTCCTAGGACACACTTAACCCCTTCATCGCCCCCTAGTGTTAACCCCTTCACTGCCAGTGTAATTTACACAGTAATCTGTGAATTTGTATAGCACTGATCGCTGTATAAATGACAATGGTCCCAAAATAGTGTCAAAAGTGTCCGATGTGTCCGCCATAATAATGTCGCAGTCCCGATAAAAAAAAAAATCGCAGATCGCAGCCATTACTAATAAAAAAAAAATGTTATAATAAAAATGCCACAAATCTATCCACTATTTTGTAGACTTTTGCGCAAAGCAAAAAATATACGCTTATTGCGATTTTTTTTTTACCAAAAATATGTAGAAGAATACACATCTGCCTAAACTAAGGAAAAAAAAAAATTTTATTATATATTTTTTGGTGATATTTATTATAGTAAAAAATGTAGCTTTTTTTGCAAAATTGTCGCCCTTTTTTTTGTGTATAGCGCAAAAAATAACAATCGCAAACCAATCAATATACGCTAATTGGGGTTTTTTTTTTTTTTTTTTTTACCAAAAATATGTAGAAGAATACATATCGGCCTAAACAGAGGAAAAAAAATATTTTTTCGGATATTTATTATAGCAAAAAGTGAAAAAAAAATTGCTTTTTTTTTCAAAATTGGTCGCCCTTTTTTGTTTATAGCGCAAAAAATAACAACCGCAAACCAATCAATATACGCTAATTGCATTTCTTTTTTTACCAAAAATATGTAGAAAAATACATATCGGCCTACACTGAGGAAAAATTTTTTTTTTCCCCAGATATTTATTATAGCAAAAAGTAAAAAAATATTTATTTTTTCAAAATTTTCGCCCTTTTTTTATTTATAGCGCAAAAAATAACCGCAAACCAATCAATATACGCTAATTGCATTTCTTTTTTTACCAAAAATATGTAGAAAAATACATATCGGCCTAAACTGAGGAAAAAAAAAAATAGTTTTTCCGGATATTTATTATAGCAAAAAGTAAAAAAATATTGCTTTTTTTTTCCAAAATTTACACTCTTTTTTCTTTATAGCGCAAAAAATTAAAACCGCAGAGGTGATCAAATACCACCAAAAGAAAGCTCTATTTGTGGGGAAAAAATTACGTAAATTTTGTTTGGGTGCAACGTCGCCCGGCCGCGCAATTGTCAGTTAAAGCGACGCAAAAAGTGCTCTGGTCAGGAAGGGGGAAATTTTTTCCGGGGCTGAAGCGGTTAACTTGTAGACACCAAGTGTAAAAAAAATAGTCCCGGTCCTTAAGTGGTTAAAAAAAAAAAAAAAAAGTTTTAAAATAAATGCGGTAGTTCATGTATTCATAGAATCGCGTGACACTAACTGATTCTGTCTGCTAAATTTTATTCTGGGCATCAACGTCTTCTGGCGGTGACGAGGTTAATGGGCAATGCGGCTGTGTTGGGTATAGATTGAGTGATCGTTTCTGATTTGGTTGCGACGTCTCCGGGCAGATTTCCCCCCCGGCAGCCTTTCGGTTTGCTTTAGTGCCGAGACGTGGCTACTAGGGCCGGGTAATTTGGGTTATTGGTGGATACGTCAGGTAGGATATATAGTGTGTTGTAGATTGAGCTATATATAGAGCCATCATAAACCATTAGAATTACAGAGCTGTATATCCTACTACACGGCAGGTTTAATCTATTCCCACACTAAACCAGCAACGCAGATAGAAGGTGTCACTTCTGAGATGAAGCAGAGACACCAGTGAACTGGAAGGATTATACAGGCCTGCTACGAAGAAACGTTTCAAGGCACTACAAAGCCCAGCATACCTGGGGGGGTTATTAGAGCCTTAACCCACTCTCTACAGAAGCATGGTATACAAGGGGTTAAAGCAAGCTCGTGGTTGCTGCTGTAGCGTTGAGCTTGGTGTGGAGCCAGTGAAGGTCTATCGGGGTAAAAGTGACTCAGGAGGCTCTAGAGCCATCTGATCGTTTTTTTTATGGGGCTTAGAAGTGGTGTGCAACCACCCTTACCCTGCTGGCGGCACCTGGGGTGGTTTTGTGGGCTCTCCCGTTCCTCTGGTTCGTGTTAAATGCAGTCTGTCTGTACGGTCAACGTTTCGCCACAAACTTGGCTTCTTCAGGACCCAGACATTTGACAGGTTTTTAAGTTTGGGATGGATTGTCCATCTCTGTGCTACATTGGTAGGAATACATGACCTGATCCCCCCCCCCCCCCCCCCCCCCTGCAGCAAATGAACCCGTAAGTGGCATGTATTATACAGTATGTATGTATGTCTCATGTATTATGGGGCTTAAAAGTGGTGTGCAACCACCCTTACCCCTGCTGGCGGCACCTGGGGTGGTTTCGTGGACTCTCCCGTTCCTCTGGGGGAACCCAGGTTCCTGTTAAATGCAGTCTGTACGATCAACGTTTCGCCACAAGCTTGGCTTCTTCAGGACCCAGACATATGACAGATTTTTACGTTTGGGCTGGATTGTCCATCTCTGTGGTACATTGGTAGGAATACATGATGCATAATGTGTTGTAATTAGGAAAAATACATACATGTTACTAACATTATATTATTCTAGGTGACTCTAATGTCTCGGTCCTGAAGAAGCCAAGTTTGTGGCCGTGTGTACATGTGATCAGCTGTGATTGGACACAGCCGATCACATGGGTAAAGAGCAGCCTCATCGGCTCTTTACCAAGATCTGGGTGTCGAAAGCGGTGACACTGGGGCAACGTCATATGACATTGTCCCAGAACAAGAGGAGATCGCGCCCCACCGCCATTTTACTATACGGCGGGGCAGGAGGAGGTTGAACTTGGAAAAAAACATCCTCTGTACTGCAATTAGCTAAAATTGCATTGAATTCAACTTCTGTGTCTTATTGAGGAGTTAAGCTGCCTGTGGATGGTGCCAAGTCACCAGGTGACCAGTTCGCAGAGCGCCTTAGCGGCTGACGGCGTCCTCTGCGCGAAGGCTTTGGCGCTCATACGACGTTCCCGGTTCTCAGTGTTTTCTTAGGAACATGGTAACATTCTATTATTTCATTTGTTTAGGAGACAAAACAATTAGATCCCCCGGCCTATTCAGAAAACATTCATCTTATTTGAATGGCAATTATGTAACTATTCCCTCCGCAGCCTCGACATTCCTATTATCAGATAAATACTGCAATAAACATAATTACAGCCTTTTCTGGGCCAACATATTCCTCTCCTTCCTTCCAACTTTACACGGAACTCCAGACACAAATCAATGCAGCTCCGTAAACACTGATCATCATTAAAACATTTTTTTTTTTAAATAGTTTTTTTAATTTTTAATCTAAACACTTCGGCCCCGGAAGGTTTTATCCCTCCCTTCCTGACCAGGCCATTTCTTGCGATATGGCACTGCGTTTACCTGAACATGACCCAACATCAGTCCCTTGCAGCCCCTGAAGCAGAGCTCAGACTGAGAGATGAAGGAGCAGCACAGGGAGTCGTTTTATGTACTAAAGCATGCTGATAGGAGGAGAGAGCAGAGACACAGAGAGAAGGATCTTGGCCATCAAATTAAGGGCCATCTAGTGGCAGAAAAATGTACTGCAGGAGAATTGTCTGGTTTGAAGGTGAACATGGCAACAATATTGCTTGTGTGCAATTCTGCACGTCTCATTCATTTTCATGGGCTGCCCTACGAGCAGGGGCGGACTGACCATTCGGCCACTCTGGCACTGCCCGAGGGCCCTGGGCCACTAGGGGGCCCCATTAGGGTTGCCAGCCTCAGTAAGGCCCCTTTCACACTGGGGCGGTTTTCAGGCGGTACAGCGCTAAAAATAGCGCCTGTACACCGCCTGAAAAAACCGGCCCCATTCACTCCAGTGTGAAAGCCGGCTGGCTTTCACACTGGAGCAGTGCGCTAGCAGGACGGTAAAAAAAGTCCTGCTAGCTGCATCTTTGGAGCGGTATAGGAGCGGTGTATTTACCGCTCCTATACCGCTCGTTCCCATTGAAATCAATGGGAAACCGCGGGGATACCGCCCGCAAACCGCCGCTGCAGCGGCGCTTTGCGGAGGTTTTTAACCCTTTTGCGGCCGCTAGCGGGGGTTAAAACCACCCCGCTAGCGACCGCATACCGCGGGAAAAACGATGGTAAAGCAGCGCTAAATATAGCGCTGCTTTACCGTCGCCACCCCGCACCGCCCCAGTGTGAAAGGGGCCTTAAACCAGGGACAGTATGTAAAAATCTGTGGTTTTGTTTACATCTGTCTCTGAAATGTCCCTTACCGACATCCTTTTGGTCTAAAAATCCAGAGATTATAGCTGCCCCACCTCTCCAGTACCTTCTCAGCCAATATGAACATGTTTGTGTATACTGTGTGATTGTAAACTGTGTGATTGTATACTGTGTGGCCCCATAATCTGATTGCCTGGGGGCCCCATAATCTCCTATTGCCCGGGGGCCCCCATGAGTTGTCAGTCCGCCCCTGCCTACGAGTGAGGAGAACAGAGCTCTACTGCAAATTACCTGGAAGACTGGGAACCGGTACTCTGGCCCAAGTGCCTTTGGAATGTTGCAATAATCCTCTAATACACAGGTGTCAAACACAAGGCCCGTGGGCCGAATCCGGCCCCCCAGACCATTTTATGTGAGCCCTCGCACCTCTCCTGCAGGTGCAGGAGAGCTCCAGCCCTCCTCTGGTCCTCCTCCAGACCCCTACTTTCTGCTTTCAAGCAATGCATCCAGCTTCTTCCCAGCAGCAGCATAAGGAAAGGGGGGTGCACTGTGATGTTAGGGAGAGTAGGGGACTCAACATCTGATGGTGGGGGGGGGGGGGGGGGGCTCTTGACATCTAATGTAAGGGGAGGGGATGCGCTGAACATCTAATCTTACAGATACAACCGGCCCTTTTGAGGACAATCATAATGCTGATGCGGCCCACGATGAAATTGAGTTTGACACCCCTGCTCTAATATAATGAAGCCAGCGAACGCGTTTCGACCGGAGCCTTACTCACAGCAGTAGCACGCTAACGTTTGTTGGCACTTATAACATGCTAGGAGTAAGGCTTCAGCCGAAATGCATTACTGCTGTATCCTGCCATGTAGCCAATAATGAATTGATGCAATGGATGTTACAGAGTAGCCCCCTTCATTATATCAGAGGACTATCACTCAATAAAAAGGCCCAACCCTTTTGCCATATCACACAACACCGAACCACATGCAGTTTTGGCTAGTGGAGGCTGGTGGAAGACAACCGTCCACCCCCTGAACCCCCCCCCCCCCCCCCCCGCTGTTTGCTGGTCGGTCCGGCACTTACCCCATCGTGGCAGGTTGGAGGCAGTGTGGTGCAGCGGTTCGGCTCTGAGTCCTCACCTCCGTGGCATCTTCCAGCTCCCCCCTCCTCCTAGGCATCCAATAGGATCGCCTGTCCTTTCAGCCAATCGGGTGACCGGTGTCAAAACAAGCTTCCTGATTGGGAGAGAGGAGGATCAGTGTTACAACAGCTATTCATTTATTGGCTGTTGTAACACCTGGGTGGGATCGGAGCGCACTCTTTGCGACCCAAGCCCAGCCTATATTGAAGCCTATTAGCTAGAGCTGCACAGATAATCGTTAAAAAATTGTGATCTCCATTCGACCCCCCTGACGATCTCTATTGCAGAGTTTGGCAATTCTTTCATATAACAAGTGGAGAGACTTTTCTGCTCACTCAGCTGTCAAAAGAAAACATCTGGGCAGTCTGCCAAGTTTTTAACATGAAACATTGTAACTAAGGCCCCTTTCACACCGGGGCGTTTTTCATGCGGTGCAGCGCTAAAAATAGCGCCTGTTCACCGCATGAAAAAATCCTGCCCCTTTAACTCCAGTGTGAAAGCCGGCGGGCTTTCACACTGGAGCGGTGCGCTAGCAGGATGACAAAAAAAGTCCTGCTAGCAGCATCTTTGGAGCGGGATAGGAGCGGTGTATTCACCGCTCCTATACCGCTCATTCCCATTGAATAGAATGGGACACCGCGGTGAAACCGCGGCAATACCGCCGCAAAGCGCCGCTACGGCGGCGCTCTGCGGGGGGGTGTTTAACCCCTTTTCGGCCGCTCGCGGGGGTTAAAACCGCACCGCGAGCGGCCGAAAACCGCGGTGAAAACGACGGTAAAGCAGCGCTAAATATAGCGCTGCTTTACCGTCACCGCGGCTCACCGCCCCAGTGTGAAAGGGGCCTAACTCTTCCTTCTTAGGCCCCTTTCACACGATCGGACCGCTCAGATCCGCCTGTCAGTTTTGACGGCGGATCTGAACGGGCGCTCCATGCTAGTCTATGGAGCGTCGGATGTCAGCGGAGACATGTCCGCTGACATCCGACCCAGTCCGATCAGCCAAAAGCAGACGTATGTCTCTACGTCCAGATCCATCGCTATTGGATCGGATCGGGTGAGATCTGATGAAAACGGACAGCGCTGTCCGTTTTCATCCGATCTCTCCATTGTGACCAGCGGCGCTGGACAAGCCCCTCCCCGCTCTGTGAGCAGAGAGGGACTTGTCATCCACCGGTTCAGCGGAGATCAACAGAGAGATCTCCCGCTGAGCCGGCGGACAGAGGCGGACTCCGTAGAAGCAGAGTCCGCCTCGTGTGAAAGGGGCCTTAGATCAAAGGGATAAAACTTCTGTGTGTAAAGAAAAAATCCAGGCAGTCTGCCAAGTTTTTAATAACTTAATTGCAGGAAGTTTAACCACTTAAAGTCAAAATCTTTTACTGACACTTAAGTTAAAATCAATATTTTTTTGCTAGAAAATTACTTGGAACCCCCAAAACATTATATATATTTTAGCAGAGACCCTAGGGAATAAAATGTCAATTGATGCAATATTTTATGTCACACTGTATTTGCAGCTATGTTCAGACCTTGTGTGTCTGGAATGCGTGCAAAATCGCATGATTTCCTGATTTACATGTTAACACGCTGCCCTTTAGCAGGGGAGGGGGAGGTGGCGATGGACAGGGGTGAGGAGAGGGAGGTGGCGATGGACAGGGGTGAGGAGAGGGAGGTGGCGATGGACAGGGGCGGGGGGGTGGCGGCGATGGACAGGGGCGGGGGACATTCAATGGACAGGAGTGGAGAGGAGGGGGAGGTGGAGATGGACAGGGGTAGGGGGAGGTGGCGATGGACAGGGGGGGGGGGAGGTGGCGGTGATGGACAGGGGAGGGGAACATTCAATGGACAGGAGTGGAGAGGAGGGGGAGGTGGAGATGGACCGGAGTGGGGAGGGGGGTGGTGATGGACAGGGGAGGGGGAGGGGGCGATGGACAGGGGTGGGGAGGGGGCGATGGACAGGGGTGGGGAGGGGGAGGTGAGCGATGGACAGGGGTGGGGAGAGGGAGGTGGCGATGGACAGAGGTGGGGAGGGGGAGGTGGGGCGATGGACAGGGGTGGGGAGGGGGAGGTGGCAATGGACAGAGGTGGGGAGGGGGGGGAGGGGGAGGTGGCGATGGACAGAGGTGGGGAGGGGGAGGTGGCGATGGACAGGGGAGGGGGAGGTGGCGATGGACAGGGGTGGGGAGGGGGAGGTGGGCGATGGACAGGGGTGGGGAGGGGGAGGTGGGCGATGGACAGGGGTGGGGAGGGGGAGGTGGGCGATGGACAGGGGTGGGGAGGGGGAGGTGGCGATGGACCGAGGTGGGGAGGGGGGAGGTGGCGATGGACAGTGGTGGGGAGAGGGAGGTGGGCAATGGACAGGGGTGGGGAGAGGGAGGTGGGCGATGGACAGGGGTGGGGAGAGGGAGGTGGGCGATGGACAGGGGTGGGGAGGGGGAGGTGGCGATGGACAGAGGTGGGGAGGGGGAGGTGGGCGATGGACAGAGGTGGGGAGGTGGCGATGGACAGAGGTGGGGAGGTGGCGATGGACAGAGGTGGGGAGGTGGCGATGGACAGAGGTGGGGAGGGGGAGGTGGCGATGGACAGAGGTGGGGAGGGGGAGGTGGCGAAGGACAGGAGTGGGGAGGGGGAGGTGGGCGATGGACAGGGGTGGAGAGGGGGAGGTGGGCGATGGACAGGAGTGGAGAGGGGGAGGTGGGCGATGGACAAAGGTGGGGAGGGGGAGGTGGCGATGGACAGAGGTGGGGAGGGGGAGGTGGCGATGGACAGAGGTGGGGAGGTGGCGATGGACAGAGGTGGGGAGGTGGCGATGGACAGAGGTGGGGAGGTGGCGATGGACAGAGGTGGGGAGGGGGAGGTGGCGATGGACAGAGGTGGGGAGGGGGAGGTGGCGAAGGACAGGAGTGGGGAGGGGGAGGTGGGCGATGGACAGGGGTGGAGAGGGGGAGGTGGGCGATGGACAGGAGTGGGGAGGGGGAGGTGGCGATGGACAAAGGTGGGGAGGGGGAGGTGGCGATGGACAGAGGTGGGGAGGGGGAGGTGGCGAAGGACAGGAGTGGGGAGGGGGAGGTGGCGAAGGACAGGAGTGGGGAGGGGGAGATGGTCGATGGACAGGGGTGGGGAGGGGGAGGTGGTGATGGACAGGGGTGAGGAGAGGGAGGTGGCGATGGACAGGGGGGGGGTGGCGGCGATGGACAGGGGCGGGGGACATTCAATGGACAGGAGTGGAGAGGAGGTGGAGGTGGAGATGGACAGGAGTGGGGAGGAGGGGGAGGTGGAGATGGACAGGAGTGGGGAGGGGGCGATGGACACGGGTGGGGATGGGGAGGTCACGATGGACAGGGGTGGGGAGGGGGAGGTGGTGATGCACAGGGGTGGGGAGGGGGAGGTGGTGATGCACAGGGGTGGGGAGGGGGAGGTGGGCGATGGACAGGGGTGGGGAGAGGGAGGTCGGCGATGGACAGGGGTGGGGAGGGGAAGGTGGGCGATGGACAGAGGTGGGGAGGTGGCGATGGATAGGAGTGGGGAGGGGGAGGTGGCGAAGGACAGGAGTTGGGAGGTGGGCGATGGACAGGGGTGGGGAGGGGGAGGTGCGCGATGGACAGGGGTGGGGAGGGGGAGGTGGCGATGGACAGGAGTGGGGAGGGGGAGGTGGCGATGGACGGGGAGGGGGAGGTGGACAGGGATGGGGAGGTGGCGATGGACAGGGATGGGGGAGGGGGAGGTGGCGATGGACAGGGATGGGGGAGGGGGCGATGGACAGGGATGGGGGAGGGGGCGATGGACAGGGATGGGGGAGGGGGAGGTGGCGATGGACAGGGATGGGGAGGTGGCGATGGACAGGGATGGGGAGGGGGAGGTGGACAGGGATGGGGGAGGGGGAGGTGGACAGGGATGGGGAGGGGGAGGTGGACAGGGATGGGGAGGGGGGGAGGGGGAGGTGGCGATGGACAGGGATGGGGAGGGGGCGATGGACAGGGGTGGGGACTGGGAGGTGGACAGGGATGGGGAGGGGGTGGGGAGGGGGGGGGGGGGAGGTGGCGATGGACAGGGGAGGGGGAGGGGAGGTGGCGATGGACAGGGATGGGGGAGGGGGAGGTGGCGATGGACAGGGATGGGGGAGGGGGAGGTGGCGATGGACAGGGATGGGGAGGTGGCAAAGGACAGGGATGGCGCATGCAAAAACACGTGCGTTATTAGATGTGTGGGTGGCGCCATTAGAAATTATTGGCACTGCTACGCACCTGGTAATGGGCAGCGTGTTTCCATGTGCATCAGGAAATCATGTGATTTTGCACGCATTCCCAAGGTCTGAACAGCTGCATAAATCCTTTGGCAGGTAGAACGTTATGTTCACACTTTGTGTGTGCTAAAAAAAAAAAAAGTGCGCAAAATTGTGCGCTTTAGCCCCGAAATCCGCTTTATGAAGACGCACAGCAGTGGCATGTATTCTTCATGGCAACCCCCTTGCATCCAACGCATGCATTTTCCTATGCGCCAAAATGCAAGGTGCCGCGGCACCAATGCGTTTCGGTGCGGTGTGATTTGGGTCGGGGACTTCTTTTGTGCATCTCTTGCCACGTGGGGCCACCCAGTGAAATGAAGCGGCTGCCCTTGTGTGACACGCAGGGACGCGCCCGCCCTCCATTGCGCCCGCATGGTGTGAACTCAGCCCTATATAGATCTGTAATCTCCAATCTGCTGAACTGCTTTGTTCTATTTTACAATCTAAAGAGGCCCCTCCCCCCCCCACACATTTTTTTTAATATTCGTCATGTTTTCAGCATCAAAAATCTGAAATTAGAATAATCCAGGGCCGGCTTTGTAATCCTTTTATTTTTTTGTCACGCAATATTTAGTAAATGTAAAGAATTTCCTTTACAACATCAAACGATTCCTTTTCCTGTTCGGGTCGGATTTTTACTGCTGTTTGTAGAGATATAATGCGATGTGTGGACCGCGCTTTATAGATCTACAGGAATTTACTATATAGAGGGAGTGTAAATCTTCACCAATACAGCCGCGTGACACGACTCGTGGGTGCGCCACTCCCACTGCAAGGAGCCAGAAGTTTAGAATTTTTTTTTTTTTTTTTAAGGGGCGAACAAAATCTGAAGTTTTCGTTTTGCAGAAAGTCCATGGAGATTGTGACACTGAGGTGGTTATAAACTGATACCAACAATGGGGCACTATTCCTCCCACTGATACCAACAATGGGGCACTATTCATCCCAGTAAAACCAATGATGGGGCACTATTCCTCCCACTGACACCAATGATGGGGCACTATTCCTCAAACTGACACCAATGATGGGGCACTATTCCTCCCACTGACACCAATGATGGGGCATTCCTCCCACTGACACCAATGATGGGGCACTATTCCTACCTCTGATACCAATGATGGGGCACTGTTCCTCCCACTGACACCAATGATGGGGCACTATTGGTAGCTTAGACAATGAGGAATGCCTCCACTTCTTTGCCCCAACCCTTCATCCAATTTCTAATCTAATCAGTGACTCCACCTAGTCTGACCAAAGCATAGCAATGTCTTTTTTTAACAAAGAAAAACCTGCATACCAATGTCTAGTCAGCCCCAACCCCCCACCATGTTTGTGAAATATCCAACGGACATTCGCTGTGCCATCAACGGATGGGTCCGATATCGACGAGCTCTGACTCTGGACCTCTCACGCAATTTGTGAAGACGTTGCTGCCTCATCAAGAGCGACATCAGGAGAATTTCCTGACATATATTCAATATGGGATCCATTTCCAAAAAAAAAAACACACAGAAAGAGAGTCAAATGCAAGTGTACAACGGCTCTCTCTGCTGCTGCTCACTCCGATCAAAATGGCAGAAATAGTTAATAATACATGCTTTCTGAGCTTGGGGAGGGTCTATATGATGTTATCTTTATAAACGCTTATAGACGCAAACGCGGCTAAACACGCATTTTTAACCACTTCAGCACCGAGCGATTTTACCCCCTTCCTTACCAGAGCACTTTTTGCGATTCGGCACTGCGTCGCTTTAACTAACAATTGCGCGGTCGTGCGACGTTACACCCAAACAAAATTGACGTCCTTTTTTTCCCACAAATAGAGCTTTCTTTTGGTGGTATTTGATCACCTCTGCGGTTTTTATTTTTTGCGCTATAAACAAAAGAAGAGCGACAATTTTGAAAAAATAAAAAAATAAAAAAACACAATATTTTTTACTTTTTGCTATAATAAAATATCCCATTTTTAAAAAAAAAAAAAAACTTTTTAAAAAAAAAAAAACTATTTTTTTACTCAGTTTAGGCCGATACGTATTCTTCTACATATTTTTGGTAAAAAAAATCAATAAAAAAAAAATCGCAATAAGCGTATATAGATCGGTTTGCGCAAAGTTATAGCGTCTACAAAATAGGGGATAGATTTATTGCATTTTTTTTTTACTAGTAATGGCAGCGATCTGCGATTTTTTTTTCGTGACTGCGGCGGACACTTCGGACACATTTTTGGGACCATTCACATTTACGCAGCGATCGTTGCTATAAAATTGCACCGATTACTGTGTAAATGTGACTGGCAGGGAAGGAGTTAACACCAGGGGGCGCTGCAGGGGTTAGTATGTTCCCTAAGGTAGTGATTCTAACTGTGGGGGGAGAGGACTCACAAGGAGAGGAGACCGATCGGTGTTCCTCCGTACTGGGAACACACGATCGGTCTCCTCGCCAGTGACAGGACGTGGAGCTGTGTGTTTACACACACAGCTCCACGGTCCCGCACGGTCCCGCTGTTTTCACGGGCAATCGCCCGGTTCCGGGGGGGCACCCCCTAGGCGGCCGGGAATGGTAGGACGTCATATGACGCCCACCCAGGATGGGAGATCCACCTTGTGGGCGTCATATGACTATGGCCGGGTAATGAAGGGGTTAAACACAGGTTTCTGCTTTTTAAAACATGCGTTCAGCAGAGTTTGCCTCGGCGTCTCGTGTGCATGGGGCCTTATGCCACGTACACACGATCGGAATTCTCGTCGGAAAAAACTGTGACGGTTTTTCCGACGGAATTCCGACGGAATTCCGCTCAAGCTGTGTTGCCTACACACGGTCACACCAAATTCCGATGGTCAATAACACAGCGGCATAAAACACGTTCGACAGCACTATAAAAAGGGAAGTTTAATGCTTCTGAGCATGCGTCGAATTGTTTCCGAGCATGCGTCGGAATTTTGCGTGTCGGAATTGCATACACACGATCGGAAAATCCGATAGAAAGGTTTTCCGTTGGAAAAATTGAGAACAGGTTCTCAATTCAAAGTCCGTCGGAAATTCCGACAGAAAAAGACCGATGGGCGTACACACGGTCGGAAAATCCGATGAAAAGCTCCCATCGGACTGTTTCCATCGGAAATTCCGACCGTGTGTACGCGGCATCAGATGTGAACGGAGCCTTAATGATTACTGAGCTGCCTCAATTAGTGTCTCTTAGATCTGCCTGAGGGCTCAGCTTCAACATACTTTAAAGAGGAGCCGCCGTCTGCTCACATCATTTTTATTATTGAACACGAACGTTCAGTGGTGAATTGCGCCGATTTTCTCTTTTGTTGACTGTCTGTTTCTGTACAGTCTGCAGGCCGTCTCTGTGAACGTTTAGCGGTGCCAAGGCTCGGGAATATTACAGAATACTCATTTTTCTCTTGTTATCTCCCCGGCCGAGTGGAATAGATTCTAAATGGTTTCCTTTGAAGTGGACTCGTCTTTGAAGTGAATTATATGTCCAACAATGCGATTCTCACCAACTTATCTTTTACAGGGGAGGAGGTTGTGGACACACAGAAATACTGAATAGATCTGTGCCAAGAATAGTAAGGAAGTGAATGGGAATCTAGAGCAACCAATCACATTTCACATTACCGTATATATCGGTGTATAACACGCACCTTTTCCCCCCCTTAAAATCGGGGGAAAGTCTACGCCGATCCCCACTGTCTGTGACCCAAAAATATTGAGCGCCGCCAAAAAAATACAGAGCGCCGCTGAAAAAAGACAGAGCGCCGCCGAAATAGACCGAGCCGACTGCTCGGCTCCGCTCGCAGTCCCGCCTCCCTGCTGTTTCTGATGCGAGCGCTGCCGAAAAAGACAGAGATGACTGTACTGTGTACTCGGCTCTGCTCCGCTCGCAGTCCCGCCCGGCAGGGAGGCGGGACTCCGAGCAGAGCTTGGTTTGTCTCAGCGGCGGGGAAATTTGAACGTGGGCAAGGCTGCAAACGACGCTGGGCAAGCTGCAAATGACGCTGGGCAAGCTGCAAATGAGGCTGGGCACGGCTGCAAACGACGCTGGGCACGGCTGCAAACGACGCTGGGCACGGCTGCAAACGACGCTGGGCACGGCTGCAAACGACGCTGGGCACGGCTGCAAACGACGCTGGGCAAGGCTGCAAACGACGCTGGGCAAGGCTGCAAACGACGCTGGGCAAGGCTGCAAACGACGCTGGGCAAGGCTGCAAACGACGCTGGGCAAGGCTGCAAACGACGCTGGGCAAGCTGCAATAGACGCTGGGCAAGCTGCAATAGACGCTGGGCAAGCTGCAATAGACACTGGGCAAGCTGCAATAGACACTGGGCAAGCTGCAATAGACACTGGGCAAGCTGCAATAGACGCTGGGCAAGCTGCAAATAGATGCTGGGCAAGCTGCAAATGACACTGGGGAAGCTGCAAATGACACTGGCAAGCTGCAAATGATGCTGGGCAAGCTGCAAATGACGCTGGGCAAGCTGCAAATGACGCTGGGCAAGCTGCAAATGACGCTGGGCAAGCTGCAAATGACGCTGGGCAAGCTGCAAATGACACTGGGCAAGCTGCAAATGACACTTAAATGTAAGGTTTTTTTTCACTAAACTTCCCTCCTAAAACTTTTTTTCCTTAAAATGCCCTCCTAAACTTGGGGTGCGTGTTATACGCCGATAAATACGGTACTTGAGTATAAGCCGAGTTTTTCAGCACATTTTTTTGTGCTGAAAATGTCCCCCTCGGCTTATACTTGAGTCAAGCACAGAGAATGACATTTTCCGACCCGACTTTGGGGCCACTTGGTGATAGGAACACCAAATTTGTATATGTTGTGGTGATAGTTTCACTGGGTTTGCTTACCAAATCTGTTCCTAGCACCAAGTGGCCCGAGTTATGGTGCCCCAAAGTCAGGTCGGAAAATGTCATTCTCTCCACGGATTAGGAACATGTATGAGCAGGGCTTTCTGTTATGCTCTCACTTATCTCAACCAGGGTTCTATGGAACTCTAGGGTTCCTCCAGAGGTTTTTAGGGGTTCTTTGGGCAATGAGCATTTTTTATATCTCCCAGATAACTTACTA
Source organism: Lithobates sylvaticus (assembly GCA_028564925.1). Lineage (NCBI taxonomy): Eukaryota > Metazoa > Chordata > Amphibia > Anura > Ranidae > Lithobates > Lithobates sylvaticus. Next base: position 516,607,459 of record CM053030.1, on the reverse strand, counting down.
CGGGCACCAGTGGTCTTTCCAGCTATCTGTAAGCGTAGCATCCTCACTTCTGCTGACCACCAGTGCAATGGGGACCTTCTGGAATGACCAACAAGCCAAGGGGACCATTCTTCACTCACCACCCTAGCTTCTGCTGACCACCAGTGCAATGGGGACCTTCTCAAATGACCAACAAGCTAAGGGGACCATTCTTCACTGACCATCAATGTGACAGAGCACTACACTGACCATCAGTGTAAGGGGACACTACACTGGCCACCAATGTAAGTAGGCCCCATAATGACCACCAGCATAAGGGGAATTACACACATAAAGGTGGGAACTACATTGACCACTATATAAATACAGTCAGGTCCATAAATATTGGGACATCGCCAAAATTGTAATTTTTTTGGCTCTATACACCACCACAATGGATTTGAACTGAAACTAACAAAATGTGCTTTAACTGCAGACTTTCAGCTTTAATTTGAGGGTATTTACAAATCAGGTGAACGGTGTAGGAATTACAACAGTTTGTATATGTGCCTCCCAATTTTTTAAGGGACCAAAAGTAATGGGACAATTGGCTGCTCAGCTGTTCCATGGCCAGGTGTGTGTTATTCCCTCATTATCCCATTTACAAGGAGCAGATAAAGGGTCCAGAGTTCATTTCAAGTGTGCTATTTGCATTTGGAATCTGTTGCCGTCAACTCTCAATATGAGATCCAAAGAGCTGTCACTATCAGTGAAGCCAAGCCATCAGAGAGATAGCAAAAACATTAGGTGTGGCCAAATCAACTGTTTGGAACATCCTTAAAATGAAATAACTCACCGCTTCAGAACTCATTGGACGGCGCTTCACAGTGCAGATGGACAACGACCCGAAGCATACTGCGAAAGCAACCAAGGAGTTTTTTTAAGGGAAAGAAGTGGAATGTTATGCAATGGCCAAGTCAATCACCTGACCTGAATCCAATTGAGCATGCATTTCACTTGCTGAAGACAAAACTGAAGGGAAAATGCCCCAAGAACAAGCAGGAACTGAAGACAGTTGCAGTAGAGGCCTGGCAGAGCATCACCAGGGATGAAACCCAGGGTCTGGTGATGTCTATGCATTCCAAAGCATTTGGAAGGGGAACTACACCGACCACTAATGTAAAGGGGATCTACACTAGCCATCAATGTAATGGGGAACTACGCTGAACACCAATGCAAAGAGGGAACTGCACTGACCACCAGTGGAAGGGAACACTACACTGCCCACCAATGTAAAGGGGAACTACACTAAATACCAATGTAAAATAGCATTTCACTGACCACCATTATAAAATGGACACTACACTGACCACCAATGTAAGGGAGCCCTGCAGCACTGCACTGACCACCAATGGATGGGGAACTAGACCGATCACCAGTATAAGTTGGCACTACACTGACCACCAATGTAAAGGGGAACTACGCTGACCACTTATTTAGGGGGAATTACACTGGCCAACTATGTAGGGGGAATTACACTGGCCAACTATGTACGGGGGAATTACACTGGCCAACTATGTACGGGGGAATTACTCTGGCCAACTATGTAGGGGGAATTACACTGGCCAACTATGTAGGGGGAATTACACTGGCCAACTATGTAGGGGGAATTACACTGGCCAACTATGTAAAGGCGTAGTACAGTTTGATCTGCATTTCCCTTCTGACCATTATTATTTGTTTCATTTCAATATTCTTACTAAAATAAATTTGTCAGAATGGGCAATGTGGGGTGTCAAATACAATAAATACAACACATTTTTATTTTATTACACTTATAAGCACAACTTGCTGTTCCAACTAATGTCCCATGACCTGTAGATATAATACTTATTAGCAGGGCTCACCTAAGACCCATAAGTTAATTTGAGGGTTTCTGTACTTTTACTTATGTTTATGTGTTTAGCACTGTGACTGAGGCAATGAAATGAAGACGATGTACCATTCATGCTTTATGATGCATGGACCCATATGTTCCTTCCACGCACACAGGAATGCCTGTACAGTTTTAGAAGTCTACTAAGTGAGTTTTCACATAGCAATGAATTTATCAGCCATAACAAGGAATTAATGCACCTTATCTAAACTGTGATTGGCCAGTTATATAAAGGGTTTGTAGGCGGCCCCTAGCCAATTCCAAGCAGTTTTCACGTTGCTAGGGAACCAATCCAAATACAGAGCTATTCAGTCCAAACCCATAATCGCCACAGAACCCATGCAGACTCAAGATAACTTGTGTATAAATGGTGGGTTGGAAAACCGCTCCACACAACATCCTTGGTCACTGTAGCGTCGACCAATAAGTGTTTGAGAGTACTCATTTTGCAGGACCATGAGTTTCTCTGTACTTCCAGGCCAAGGCCCCAACAACTTAGTTAAACACTGGGGTCCCATGTCACCTGAGACATGTTCCATACAGTGGTCTTCTCACGTTCAGGTGACCAGTAGCTATAGCTCCCATTAACCAGCAGGATAAATATACAAGTAAGTCACCCTGGTGGATGACACAGGCTCACCTGAGGTGTGGGGTCTAAGCACTAACTGGTATTCACCAGAGCTCCTGATGGTGGGGACTGTTTTTTCTGCATATTAGTACCAGGTCACAGTCCTCAGGATCGCCCCACCAGGAGGTGAGCAAGTCGGGATCCAGCAGCAGATATAGCCGGTAGGGACCAAGCAGAAGTGTAGTCAGTAAGAAAGCCAAAGGTTGGTAGCAAGTGGTTGCAGGTTGGGATCAAGCAGAAGCATAGTTGAGGAACAAGCCAAAGGTCGGTAACGAGTGGTAGCGAAGATACAGACAGCAGCAGGAGTGACAAGAGTGAGATATTGGCTGGGGAGAGCACAATAATCTGACAAACAGGAAGTGCAAAGGAGTGGCTTAAACAGGAAGTTCATGGGAGGAGTAAAGAGTTTAAGGTTCACCAGAAACAAGGGTGAAGGCAAGATTGTCCAAGGATATGTCCACGAAGCTGTCCAGCATCTCAGATGGCTCAGCAAGAAGAGATACTGCTAGACACAGCAGAGGTCGCTGGACTGGATGGGCAGAAATTCAAATCCTTTTTCCAGCCAAAACCATTGACCATTCAGCTTTAATTTCCGAGCTTCATTTGCAATATAAATAGCGGAAGAATGTTAAGTCTGCATTGATTCTTAAAGAAAATAATCTCAGAGCCAAGAAAAACTGTGAATATTCTCACATTATAAAGAACAGGGTTCCATTTCTATAAGGAAACTAAACAACATGTTCTAATTTTAATGGTGCTAACTTGGCTTCGAACATGGTGACAATGTGTGAGTAATCTGATATGAAAACATTGTGTTTTCACTTAAGATGGAAAAGATTGCGCCCAAAAGCAAAAAAGCATGATGTGTAGTATATGGAATAAAGTCAAAAACAGCTTTTGTTTTGTGCCAACATTGGCCAAAATGTTTTACTTATTGTACTTTTTTTATGTGCTAAAGTATATGTATATACAGTTCTAGATAGATAACTTTATAGTATTCCCTGAAGAAGTAGGATGCTGGTCTATGAAGCCTGTACAGATTATTGTAAAGCCTTCACAGTTCGTTATTTTTCCATTGGGAAGACATTTAAAATGGGGGACGCTCATGCCAAGTTCCTCAAAATTTGCAAACCATGGCTGTCATATGCCCTTTCCTACCCTCCCCCCAGCTAGCTTGGGCCGCCTGTGACGGACGGTCTGAATTTTCCCAAGCCCTTCCTTCCCCCCCCCCATCTTCTGGTCCCAATTCTTCTGGCCTCCCTTTCTTTCCTAGACTCCCCTATCCCTTCTCTAGCTCCCTACTTGGTAGGTGGGCGACCTCCCTCACCTTTCTGCCTAACTTTATTCTGTTTTCTGCTACTCTATCCTTGTTAGTTCAGTTTTGGCTGTACATTGCACCACCTTTTGGGTTTTGAGGGGCCTAGGGGGTGCCCCGGTAGTTATGGGGAGCCTCTCTAGGACCCCTGGATCCTGTCAGAAACCATGAAATCAGGCCGAGGCAGAAGTACAGTTAAATCACACTTGTTTAATAATAAAATTAAAAAGAACAAACGTAGTTAAAACATAACCAAAGTTCAGTAACCGGAATGGCCAGTCAGCCAAGCCAGACGTCAGGGATCAATGTAGTGGAACAGCAAGCACGATCAGGAGCCCGAAGGGATGTCAGCGAAGCAAGTCTTTAAACAGAAACGCAGGAGATAGTCTGTGTGATGTTGACCAAGGCGAAGGCAGAGATCCACTGGGCTGAATGGCTTAAGTAGGCAGGACTGACAGGCAGGATATCATCAACAGCTGAGTAACTGTGGAGATTAGCTGGCAATTAGCCAACAGCTGAGTGGCCAGCTCTGAGAAGGAAGGGCTGAGCCCTGACGGTACCATTCACACTTAAATTTACTACTGTTGCATTTTTTTCTACTTGTGTTGCTTTTTTTTTTTTTTTTGCCCTTATTTACGAGCCAAGACCTGTTCCAACTTCAATGCTAGCCCCTGCGTGGGCAGAACTTTTGCATATTAACCACTTGTTAAAACTGAATAAAGGCTATTGACACAGAAAGATATTTCAAATGGCTTTTCTAATAGGATGGTATAGTAATCCTAAGACCCAACAAGAATAATTGTAGGTAAGGACTAGTAGGTGTTAGTATTGTCAATATCCCTGTATCTAACCAAATGTCTCTTTTTTTTACTTTTTGTAATAAAATGTACTGAAATATTTTACAGACATTACAGTCTGTGTGCAAAGCCTCACCATGTACAGTGCAGGGCTATTAACTTTGTATTGCATCAGGTGGAAGCAGGAGAGCAACCACAAGCCCCTCAAGGATCACCTTTGTCGCCAGTGCTCTTTAACATATACATCAGCCCACTCCTCAAAATCATCAGAATATCAGACCTCAGATCGTTGGCCCGTACGCTACACACTAAACAATCCACCACCTTTATACCACACATACAGGACAAATCTGGAGAAACGGTTTCCTCGCCTTCTAAAATGGGCCAGATATTCAGGGATTTTTACCAATCCCTATATAACATACCTGCAGCAAGCCCCACCGAATCCCTCTCTACTACGGCGGAAGCCCAGACCTCATATATTTCACAGACTGCATTACCCACTTTAGATGACGAAACGATAGAGGACCTTGAAGCATCAATCTCGGAGGACGAAGTCGCTTGTGCCATTGCAGCTACCCCATCGGGTAAAAGCCCTGGCCCTGACGGCTTTACTCCAAAATTTTACAAACAATTTGCCCCCCTTCTCACCCCCTTCTTAACAAATGTGTTTAACTCCCTCTCCGAGGGATCAGCATTCACCACGCAAACTCTGGAAGCACATATCTCCCTTATCCCAAAGCCAGACAAAGACCCGACTTTATGTGCGAACTACCGACCTATATCATTGATAGGAGTAGATCTGAAGGTGTTTGCCAAGGTGTTGGCAAATAGAATGCAGCCATTGTTGCCCCGCCTAATACACTTAGACCAGGTTGGCTTTGTAAGTGGACGAGAGGCACGAGATAACACCTTGAAAACACTTCTCATCACAGATTATGCCCGTACCCACAATATCCCATTATGCCTCCTCACAGTCGACGCGGAGAAGGCCTTCGACCGCGTCGACTGGCAATTCCTCCGCCTATCCCTACAACAGATAGGACTGGGCCACAACATGATCTCCAGAATAATGTCCCTCTACACCTTGCCATCCGCTAGAATCAGACTGAACGGATCCCTATCCCCAAAGTTTACTATCCATAACGGAACACGTCAGGGCTGCCCCTTATCCCCCCTCCTCTATGTCCTTGTCATGGAACACCTGGCCATCGCCCTCAGGAACAACCCAGCTATACATGGTATTCACATAGGTCCTGTCCATACCAAAATTGCTCTCTTTGCGGATGACTTGCTAATGTTCGTGACTCATCCGCAAATATCCCTGCCCTCAATCATACAGGAGTTCCGGAGGTATGGAGAGGTAAGTAACTTCAAAGTTAACCATAGTAAGTCGGAAATCCTCAACATATCTCTCCCAAAGGAGGCCCTCCAACAACTCTCTTCTTCCTTCCCTTTCAAGACAAGCTCCACCTCCATTCGCTATCTTGGTATCAACATCCCGACAGACGCTTCTCAACTCTTCGCCAGAAATTATACCCCTCTTCTCCTCAAAACACAAGCAGATCTGACCATTTACGCTTCCAAACGTCTTTCTTGGTTGGGCAGGGTGAATGCTTTGAAAATGGATGTTCTCCCCCGATTCCTATACCTCTTTCAAACCATCCCTATCTATATTCCCACCTCATTCTTTAAGAAACTCCGTCAGGTCTTTTCCAAATTTATTTGGAAGGTGGACCGTCCCAGGATACGATATGACACAATGACTCTCCCGAAGGCCCGGGGAGGAGCAGGGGTCCCAGACGCCTCCGTATACCACAAGGCGGCGGTACTCACACGCATCGTAGATTGGTTTCATCACTCATCGTCCAAACTCTGGGTTCAAATAGAGAGTCACCTCAATGTGATCGACCTCTGCGCCTTGCCGTGGACACCCATGGCCCAGCGTAAAGACGCTGCTCTCCCCGCTACTCTCACCCGTCAGACACTTCAGGTATGGGACCATTTAGTCTCAGCTGGTAAAATATCTAAAACTCAGGGCCCTATGACTCCTCTCTTTGGGACTCCGGCCTTTCCTCCAGCCGCAAGCGAGAGGAGATTCGGACCCTGGAACAAGGAGAACCACAGACGCCTTGCCCAGGTCCTTCGCGCGGACCCATCCCTAAGAACGAATACACCTCCCCAGACAGCTTCGAGGCACCCAACAATGTGGTTGCAGAGAAGCCAAGTTGTGTCCTACATACGTTCCTTCCCTTCCTTATCGGATATCCTAACTGACCCATCTGACTTCGACGAACTGCTGTTACAACCTGATCCGCCGACGCATGTGGTATCCCTACTCTACTCCCTACTACTGAACTTATCTACCCCCGACCCTCCACCCTATACGCAGAAATGGGAAGCAGACCTACAACACTCTATTCCACCCACTGATTGGCTAAAGTGCTTCATCCTGACGCATAAGATATCCCTAGCAACTAAGACCCAAGAAAAAGGGTTTAAATTGTTGACGAGATGGTACAGATGCCCAGCGACTATACAACGATTCAACCCCTCTGCGCCAGATACCTGCTGGCGATGCCTGTCCTCTAGAGGGACAATGCTCCACATCTGGTGGTCTTGCCCTCCCATTAGGAAGCTCTGGCAGAGGATCTTTGACTTGTACTGCAGGCTGATGGCGACCTCAATTAAGCACACACCAGAGATAGCCCTCCTATCTATGATCCCAGGACCCCTTAAGTTAATTAAAAAAGACATACTGCGTCACTTTCTGGCCGCGGCCAGGACGGTAATCCCCCGCCATTGGAGAACAGCGGTTACACCTTCCCTGGGAGAGTGGGCTGTTGAAGTGGATCAGATAAGAGATCTAGAGCGGCTGTTGGCGCAGGAAAACGGGAAGGAGGAACAGTTCTCCCTCACTTGGACCTCATGGTCAGTGTTCCGGTACTCCGAAGACTTCACCTTATGGGCTGCTGATGACGCAACCTCACCTACCGAGTAGCCATGCTGGAGTGATCTTTAACCTCACCTATCTTTCTTTCTTGATCTAACCATTTTTTTTTTTTTGTTTCTATCCCTATCTGCATCCCCCCCCCCCCCCATACTGAACCAAGCACACAAGAAGAGGAACCGAGGTCAAATGCCCAGTATAGATCTGTGAATCTGACGTATACCCTAAGCCAAAGAGGGTTCCCTACAGCATACCACCCCGATTAGGAGGGACCACAGTTCACCATAGATCAGTGTTTAGCTGGAACAGAAATAGGGGTTGATAGACACACAGATGTCGCTAGTCACTCTTCTTGGGAACAAGATATTATATAGCGACGCACCACAGTTACATTAGAAATGCGTATGATATGGTGCATAACCCGTTAAGATTTACCTCACTGATGTATGTAAGCTTCTTGTGTACTATATGTTGTAATGTGATTATTATACCTGTTACTTCTGTTCTTTCTCCAATAAAATAAGATTGAAAAGAATATCAGACCTCGACTTGTGATATGTGATGTAGTTACTTTTGCATTATTCCTGTAATACATTTTGACTTGTACCTTGTTGTCCCTTGTGGGCCCTGTTCCTTGCAATAAAAAAAAAAAAAAAAAAAAAGAATATCAGACCTCTGCTTCCACTCATATGCTGATGACACGCCATTATATTTTCGTATCACCGGACAAAAAGACCATCATCAGCAACTAGAAAAATGCCTCAGCTTGATAGACGACTGGATGACCACTAGCCCCCTTAAACTCAACGAATCAAAAACAGAGCTTCTTGCTCCTGCACGCAAATCAAAATTCCCGAACCAAGATCCCTTGGTCACCACCCACCATCTTTGGACAGACCATCCCCCCAAGCACCAAGGCCAAGAGTCTCGGAGTCATTTTTGACTCAGAAATGTCAATGGATGCACAAATAGGAGCAGTGGTCAGTGGTTCTCACCATCTGCTCCGCCTGCTACGCAGACTCATCCCCTTCATTCCAAAGGAGGACAAAGCAGTGGTAGTTGGAACAGTCATTAATTCACGATTTGACTACGCAAACTCCCTTTACATAGGATTACCCCAATATCAACTTGCGCGCTTACAACTTATCCAAAACACTGCAGCAAGGCTGATAACAGGAAAAAAAAAACCTGGGAATCCATCTCCCCTTCCCTGAGGAGCCTACATTGGCTAACCTTAAGGAATCAGGTCACATTCCTCTGCCTCACCCACAAATGCACACAAGGAAACGCTCCTCAATACCCAATTGAGAAAATAAAACACTACACACCCAATCGCAGTCTTCGATCATCTAACCAAAACCTCATCATTCCCAAATCCCGCTACAAATCAAAGGGGGATCGGAGATTCGCTGTCCAAGGACCTCGGCTATGGAACACTCTACCGACCAACATCCGCATGGAAGAAAACCATCGGGCCTTCAGGAAAAAACTCAAGACCTACCTCTTCTAAGAAGCTTGACAACAAAGCACGAATACAGCGCCTTGAGGCGATTCAGTTCGCATTGTTAGCGATATACAAATTATTCATTCATTCATTCATTCATTCACAAGCACCAGCATAAAGAGGAAGCTGTGGAGGACCGGTTGCATGGATTGAGGAAGCCTGCTGGAGTGACAAAAAGTAATATGTAAAAAGTAAAAGCTAACACCGCGCTCAACCCTAAATGTGACAAATGGTGAGTATTGTATAAATATACCTAATAAAAATATTATATGTATATACCCAAATACAAACAGAAAAAAATAATAAAGGCAGCAGCTAATAAATGTGAGATATGCACATAAACAGAAATAAACAATGAAAAAAGCCGCGCTAAAGTGATAATATGAATAAAATCACACAAAAACACTTAATCAGAAAATAATGAAAAAAAATCTATATGAAAAGATTGTTCATAAGAAAAAGTCCAATTGAAACTAAAAGTGATGGTGAAAAGAAAAATTGTAGTGACATATGATCTCCAAAAACGTAATGTGAAAGGAACTCCACCAAGTGACCTTAATCCACCACCGCTCTAATGATGTGCTTACCAGAAGGCAAGCTTTGATAAGCCTGTAACTCGAAAGTCGTCAAGGTATGACCAAACCACTAGGCATCGCCTCCAGAACTTGTATTCAGCTGGTGATAGCGACCAGAAATCCTAGTTCAAGCAAATCTTCCCTTATAGGGTATAAATGGGATTGGACTCCTCCAAAGGTATCAAGCCGGGGAACCATACACTCTCTGTTTATCTGCAGTCTCCTCTTTTCTACATCCATTCAATGTCCATAAGTTATCAAGCTTGTCTGGGATGGGACTTGTAGAAGAGCGACAACGCTGGATCTGTTGAGCTTGTGAGTATATTTATGCAGCATTAAGGCTCCATTCACACCAGGAGGTGTGACCGAGATTGCACACTTTTTTGCGCACTTTCACACGTTGTGTTTAGGGCTGCCATTAAGTTGATCTTTTTCATATGTAAATCCGGGATTCTTCCACCGTGCAACCATGAGCAGACTGATCCCCGACTAACACACTAACAGGCAGTGTGTTAGTCGGGGATCAGTCTGCTCATGGTTGCACGGTGGAAGAATCCTGGATTTACATATGAAAAAGATCAACTTAATGGCAGCCCTAAACACAACGTGTGAAAGTGCGCAAAAAAGTGTGCAATCTCGGTCACACCTCCTGGTGTGAATGGAGCCTTAATGCTGCATAAATATACTCACAAGCTCAACAGATCCAGCGTTGTCGCTCTTCTACAAGTCCCATCCCAGACAAGCTTGATAACTTATGGACATTGAATGGATGTAGAAAAGAGGAGACTGCAGATAAACAGAGAGTGTATGGTTCCCCGGCTTGATACCTTTGAAGGAGTCCGATCCCATTTATACCCTATAAGGGAAGATTTGCTTGAACTAGGATTTCTGGTCGCTATCACCAGCTGAATACAAGTTCTGGAGGCGATGCCTAGTGGTTTGGTCATACCTTGACGACTTTCGAGTTACAGGCTTATCAAAGCTTGCCTTCTGGTAAGCACATCATTAGAGCGGTGGTGGATTAAGGTCACTTGGTGGAGTTCCTTTCACATTACGTTTTTGGAGATCATATGTCACTACAATTTTTCTTTTCACCATCACTTTTAGTTTCAATTGGACTTTTTCTTATGAACAATCTTTTCATATAGATTTTTTTTCATTATTTTCTGATTAAGTGTTTTTGTGTGATTTTATTCATATTATCACTTTAGTGCGGCTTTTTTCATTGTTTAAAAAAGTAATATGTGGCCTCAATTTTGAATGGCATTTGAAAGAAATTTGAATGGAATTTGAATTGATTTGAATTTCCTGAATGCCGTTGAATTGAGGTAATTTTGACCGAATTTGGAAAATTTGAATCGATTCGAATAAACAAAACAAAATCTGAAAACAAAATAAATTAAACAAATTTAACTAAACTAATTAATGTAAATAGCGAATTGAAATTATTTTTTTTGTTCTGCAAATGTCTATTGTTTACAGATTATTCATCTGCTTGATCCCTACCCGCTATATCTACATGTTCCACCCATTTTTAGGGTGCAACATGTAGCATGCTCCCACTGCTGCAGCCACCATGTGTTGTCCTCTCTCCCCGTGATAGCAGTGCGGGGAGAAGTTCCCCGCACTAGCTGTCTCTTTTTGAAAAGAGCTCGGCTGTGTAGTTCTGCGAATTAATGAACTAACAACACCCTTTGTGGCTGTTGGCTTGTAGCTCTCAAGCTACAAGCTCAATGTGGCTTGAGCTTGTAGCTCAATCTGCTGATCTCTGGTGTGATGCTTTCCAGGCTCCAAAAAAAAAAGTATTTATTATTCTTAAAAAAAAAAGTTAACTTATCATATGAATTGGAACTTCAGGCATGTAACCCTCCACCAAAAGCACCTACAATGGGCACCTGAAAATGGTACAGTTCCGATGTTCACGTGGCCATTGTAGGTGCTTCTGGCTGTTTATACGGGTCAGCATGGGCATCCTGACCAGTTTGCGGCTACGCAGCCCCATACACAACAAACTGCGATGCTCTGTGTGTTCTGACACCTTTCTATTGGAACCAACTTTTTTAGCAAATGGAGCTACAAGTGCTCTTCTTTTGGATTGGACTAGACAGACCAGCCTTCGCTCCTCATGGGCAGGGCAGGACTTAGGGTGGTGGGGGCCCCTGGGCTTGAGTCACTTTCGGGCCCTACCTTCTATACATTACCGTATTTATCGGCGTATAACATGTGCCGGCATATAACACGCACCCCAAGTTTAGGAGGGAATTTTAAGGAAAAAAATTACATTTAAATGCCCATCAATGCAGCCTTATCAGTGTCCATCTGCAGCCTTGTCAGTGTCATTTGCAGCCTTGTCAGTGTAGCCTTGTCATTTGCAGCCTTGCCCCAGTGTCATTTGCAGCCTTGTCATTGCAGTCTTGAAGTTTAAGCCTGTGTTTCTCAGCGGCTCTCAGGTCCTCTCGGCGGCTCTTGTGTCCTCTCGGCGGCTCTCGGGTCCTCTCGGCAGCTCTCGGGTCATCTTGCAGATCCGAGAGTAGCCTAGTGTACTTGGTTCGGCTCACAGTCACGCCCAGTCCCTGTGTTATGTCCATCATAGGGCAGGACTGGGCGTGACTGTGAGCGGAGCCGAGCCGAGTACACTATGTATCTCGGCGGGGCCCCTATTGGGCGGGGCCCATGGGCTTGAGCCCAGTCAAGCCCAATGGTAAGTCCTGCCCTGCTCATGGGCATTAATAAACATCGGCCACCCATCACGCTTCTGCCAGTTTACCTTTCTTGGACCATTTTTGGTCGGTCCTGACCACTGCAGACTGGGAGCATCCCACAAGCGGTGCAGTTTTGCAGTTGCTCTCATCCAGTCATTCAGCCATTACAATATGGTCCTTGTCCAAGTTTCTCTAACCCTTACGCTTGCCAATTTGTTTCTGCTTTCAAACACATCGACTTCAGGGACAACATGTTCACTTGCTGCCTATTATATCCCATTAGCTGCCATTGTAACAAAGATAATCAATGTTATTCGCTTTAATGATCAGTGGTAAAAATGCTATGGCTGATCTCAGGCGTTGCAAGACCAAATTTCTCAAGCCGTGGTATATGAGATGACCAATTTGCCCCGTACTGGTGAATGCAAAGATGAGTCTTCTGAAGACGTTTCTTAGAAAATCAGGGTGTCAGGATTTGTGAACAGGACAAGAATCACAGACATGTTTGGGCTACACGAATTGTGGGAAGCAATACTGATGAAACTGGTTTCTTTGAGCACTTCTGAGTTAAGGGAATGGGAAGAGCAATTTCGATGATAGAAGACAGGCATGCAGAAAGAATGTCCTCCCCCTCTAAAACTGTCTCTAAACTATTATTATTATCATTATTATTATTCAGATTTATGGAAATGGTTTCACATCCAGAAGACTGACTTACAGGCAACATTATTAGAGAGAAATAAAAGGATACCATTAGGACAATAGGAAAAAAGCAAATGCTATGCCACACTTGTATATAAATGAGTACATTTTATTTGAAAGCGTTAAACAGGTGGTAATAAAAACATTAACTAATTTAATAATGTCCAATATCTAAATCCTAATCTGAGTGATAACCTTTCCCAGAACTTCTCACCAACCTTATACCATCCCAATTTAACCCCATCCAAAAAAACAACAAAAAAAATAGCCCAATGGGACCCAATATTCGTATGTAGCGACGGGCTCCTGACGAGCACGCGCTATGTGTTTTGTAAATGTAATGTTCCTGGAACCACAGTTGGGTTTTAGGGCTAATTATACCAAATTATGGTTTCAGTACCAGTCTGGCTGGATTGCACTGGGTTCTGCTTGGCCATAGGTGTCGCTGTCACTTCTGGCAAGTAGGAGAACGCAGTTTGGCTGGGCGCATTGAGTGCCAATCTCTCTCGGAACCAACCAGTGAGAATGTTGTCTTGCTGTGCCTTCTGGGAGAGGGTACTTAAGGTACTGAGATCACGTGCTTCTGGGTTTCCGGTCCAGAAGATCTTCCTGGTCCTCCTGACCAGCCCTCAGGGCCCTCATGGCCTGGGGTGCAGACACATCCAATTCTGAGTCTCGGGGCTGGCTAGCCCGAGGCAAAGTAACTGGAAGGATTCCAAGGTGGTCCGTGCCGTCTAATCTTTTGAGAGGCCCAGCAACTGAGAGAGCAACCAGGGGAGGACTCTTCGGGAGAGGGCCACGCACAAGGCTGGTTCCTCAGCAAGAGCCTGGAAGCTAAGTTGAAAGACACCAAGTGAATCTACACTCGTACGGTATAGCCGGACCGGCTGCAAGATACTGGTACCGTATGAGGGTTCTCTAAGTTTGTCTACATCCTTCCGTTATAACCAAGTCTGTGGCAGAGACTTTATTCTATTTGAACACTCTATCGGCTGCTGGGCCTAGTGAGCGGAGGTTTATCAGATAGCTGTGAACATCCAGTTGTGAATGGCTATTCTCTGGATTCTATACTGAGAGACTTTCAGTTTTAAGCAGTTCCAAAGAGTACCTGAACTTCCTACCTAACCCCTCTATCCTTCATTTAGAGACTGTGTTTTGTCTACTCTTTTTTGCAAATAAAAATCCCAAAGCGGATCCAGTGTCAGTCTCTGCAATTCTTTGGGCCATCTACCTCGGGAAACCCCTAGACGCACACGAGGTCAAGAAGGTAACGGTAAGCCCAAATCAAACCAGCAGCTCCTTCGGGGGTTAGTGCTACACGTAGTATCTAGGAATCGTTTCCTCCCTCCCAGAGGGGAATTAAAGCTTCAGCCTATTTTTCAGAAAATGTCATAATATACAAATTTATATAATAAATATAAAGATAAAATAGGCTGAAGCTTTTGTTCCCCATTCTTGATATAATATTCAAGGTAACGTTATATTGATACATATTCTTTCTACATTTACCAATATACATTTATCCCGAAGAAGTGGTTTTCCACAAAACGCATTGACAACAAGCCTGAAATGCTGAAAGTCATTAGTGATGTATATTCAAACAAATGATTTGAGTGGACACTTTTGTATGTAATTTGAAGTTGATATGTCAAAGTTTTTTTTTAAGAAAATAATATGGAGCATTTCTATGGCTCCTTTTTTATGGTGATAAAATAAAATACTGAGATTTGTGATTTAAAACGTAAGCCTCGTAAACACAATGCGATTGTTGGAAGGGGATTGTCTGTTGACAGACTGTTGGCCTAAAATCTGACCGTTAGTACGCTCCTTTTGACAATTGTTATCCAACTTTCGGCCAACAAATGTTGGTTAGCAGGCTAGTAAATTTTCATCAGACAACGGTCTGTTGTCTGATTTTCGTATGGTCAGTACACAAATCCGTCACGCAAAAGTCAAAAGTACAAACACGCATGCTCAGAATCAATGCTCAAACACAAAATTAGCATTAGCAGGGTGGCGCTCAAGAGCTGAAATTCCTCGTAGTACATCACTACGTTCGTGTTTGTTGGCCGACAATTGTGTAACGTTAGTATGCAAAATCCTGGAACACGCCCGTTTGACAAAAATCAGACGCTCAGTTGGCCAACAATCGTACCGTGTTTACGAGGCTTAAGGCTCCTAAATGCTACATTTAAAGTCCCTATGGGCTGTTTTTGCTCAGTTTTTTTTGATAACTTAAAGAGGAGGGCCAACAATAAAAAAAAAATTTAAAAGTCAGCAGCTACAAATACTGCAGCTGCTGACTTTTAATAATTTTAATTTAACTTTTAATAATCGGACATCCCAGGGTCCAGCGATGCGGGGGAACGAGACCCCCCCTCGTTCCCCGCTCCGCTCACGGCGCCGGCATTCTTAATGTGGGAAGCCACAGCCGGGCACCCACTGCGCATGCGCGAGCGGCGCCGTGATTCGACGCTCACTCATCTGGGACACATGACAGGTCCCAGATGACTGTGCGGCGCCTACAGGAAGTGACGTTTAGCCCGGGCAATGAAGGTGGCAGACTACAAGGGACCCCCTAGCAACAGGCATTTAGAGGTGAGTAAAAAAAAATAAAAAATTCCAATTTTTTTAAAAAAAAATTTATGATTTTTAAGCCATATTTTTTTTTTTTGGTCGCAACCCCACTTTAATTACAGTTGTGCTCATATGTTTACATACCTTGGCAGAGTTTATGATTTCTTGGCCATTTTTCAGAGAATATGAATGATAACACAAAAACTTTTCTTTCACTCATGGTTAGTGTTTGGCTGAAGCCATTTATTATCAATCAACTGTGTTTACTCTTTTTAAATCATAATAGCAACAGAAACTACCCAAATGACCCTGATCAAAAGTTTACATACCCTGGTGATTTTGGCCTGAAAACATGCACACAAGTTGACACAAAGGGGTTTGAATGGCTATTAAAAGGTAACCATCCTCACCTGTGATCTGTTTGCTTGTAATTAATGTGTGTGTATAAAAGGTCAATGAGTTTCTGGACTCCTGACAGACCCTTGTATCTTTCATCCAGTGCTGCACTGACGTTTCTGGATTCCGAGTCATGGGGAAAGCAAAAGGAATGTCAAAGGATCTGCGGGAAAAGGTAGTTGAACTGTATAAAACAGGAAAGGGATATACAAAGATATCCAAGGAAATGAGAATGCCAATTAGCGGTGTTCAAACTCTAATCAAGAAGTGGAAAATGAGGGGTTCTGTTGAAACGAAACCACGGTCAGGTAGACCAACTAAAATTTCAGCCACAATTGCCAGGAAAATAGTTCGGGATGCAAATAGAAACCCACAAATAACTTCAGGTGAAATACAGGACACTCTGAAAACATGCGGTGTGGCTGTTTTAAGATGCACAATAAGGAGGTACTTGAAGAAAGATGGGCTGCATGGTCGAGTCACCAGAAAAAAGCCATTACTACGCAAATGCCACAAAGTATTCCGCTTACAATACGCCAAACAGCACAGCTAAGATAGATATAGCCTCAAACCTTCTGGCACAAAGTCGTTTGGAGTGATGAGACCAAAATTTAGCTTTTTCCCCAACAACCATAAACACTTCATTTGGAGAGGAGTCATCAATGCCTATGATGAAATGTCCACCATTCCTACTGTGAAACACGGCGGTAGATCGCTGATGTTTTGGGGATGTGTGAGCTACAAAGGCACAGGAAATTTGGTCAAAATCGATGGCAAGATGAATGCAGTATGTTATCAAAACATACTGGAGGAACATTTGCATTCATCAGCCAAAGCCCTTCTTCGGCCTCCAAACCCTACCAATGGAATCCTTTTTTAATTATTATCTTCCCCAAAACATATCTTAATTCTGAGTGTCGTCTGGCTGGATCACTGATGTCACAGGTGCTCCATCTTCTGCTTTGGTGGCAGTGGTAGGTTAATCCGTCAGATTTTTTCAGACGGATTTTGTCTGACACTGGTGTTGCATGCACACGGTCGGACAAAGTTGTTGGAAAATCCGATCATTCTGAACGTGGTGACATTCGTTGCGTACGACGGAACTACGTAGAGGCTAGTAGCCAATCGATTTGGTCTCGTAATTTGATCTGAGCATGCGTGGCACTTTGTCCGTCGGAATTCTCTACACACGATCGGAAAAAAGTCTGATCGGATTTTGTTGTGGGAAAATTTGAGAGCAGGATCTCAAATTTTTGCCGGAAAAAGTCCGATGGAGCCCACATACGGGCGGATTTTCCGACAACATGGTCCGATCGGACATTTTCCGTCGGATTCTCCGACCGTGTGTACGGGGGCTAAGTCTAGGCCAGTGAGATAAAGCACCCCTGGGAGGTAGGTCCATGGCATTCGGCTTTGACTAAGTGGGCCGATCCCAGAAGAAGGAGCATCATCTATTGGAGGAGAGGACTTTCTGTGGGAGACTGTGCCGGACTGAAGGTGAGTATTGCAGTGCAGGCTGTTTTTTCTTTTTAAATGTAGGACAAATTATTATTTTTTATTATCTGGATTTCTATTTTAATGCACAGGGACACTTATAGTTTAACATGGAACACAAAGCAGCTTGCATTTCCTCATTAATGGAAAACTCAATATTTACCTTTTTCTGTTGCCGGATGCTGGTAAACACACCATGAAATACTGACCTGCTTGCAGTCGTATCCCATGACACTCTCTTGCCCATGTCATTAGCACCGACAATGATCTAGCAGTTTCAAGAAAAGAGTAGTTTTTGTGTCTTCACAAAGCTAAGGGTATAGTCTAACCTTAAAGAGAAAATACAAAGTATTTTCAGTGAGTTTAGGATTATTATTCTGTGTAATTGTTGACACCCACCAATGGCTTGTCCATGGGCGTCCGCAGAACTTTTTTCAGGGGGGGCATCATGCTCTGAACCCTTTTCGACAATGTCATTATCGCAGTCAGAGACTGCAGACGTAGTACAGGAGATGGTCAGAGACTGCAGACATGGCAAAAGAGACTGTCAGTGACTGCATACATGGCTCAAGAGACTGTAAGAGACTGCGGACATGGCACAAGAGATGACCAGAGACTGTATACACGGCCCAAGAGACTGTCAGAAACTGCATACATGGCTCAAGAGACTATAAGACACTTCTGACATGGCACAAGAGACTCTAAGAGACTGCATACATGTGGGGGGTGACAGAGAGAGACAGGTGGGTGACAGAGAGAGAAAGAGGGGGGTGACAGAGAGAGGGGGTGACAGAAAGACATAGGGGGTGACAGAAACAGACAGGGGGGATGACAGAGAGAGATAGAGGGGGGTGACAGAGAGAAAAGGGGTGACAGAGAGAGGGGTGACAGAGAGACAGAGGGGGTGACAGAGAGAGACATAGGGGGGTGACAGAGAGAAAGGAGTGTGACAGAGAGAGACAGAGGGGTGGGGTGACAGAGAGAGGGGGTGAAACAAGACAGAGGGGTGACAGAGAGAGAGAGAGGGGGTGACAGAGAGTGGTGATGGGGGTTTAGAGAGAGGGACCCCCTAGCCCTGTCTGCAGTCCCTCAAGTGCCCCTATGTCCCAGTGGTGTGTGTAATGCTCAGTACGGTACCTTGCATGCCAGTAGGATGTCCAAGATAGCCAGCAGCTGGCAAGACCCGTTTTCATTCTGGGTGAGGACAGGGCCGGCTGCCAGCACTAGGATAAAGACTGAGTGGGGAACAAACTCCTGATCCGATCCCTGATTCCAGGGGGGACACTTACCCCCCCCCCCCTTGCCCCTACCTGCGGACGCCCATGGGCTTGTCCTTATTGGGCATAGAAACAGTATTGCTTTATCCTCCAGCCAATAATATATACAGTACTTGCCTTCTCATCTCTTCGTTCAGACATTATGAACCTAGAAAATATCTGGTACTGATGGTATGGGGGGCATGTGGTTCACTGCCCTCCCTCATACATGGCAGCACCAAATCTTGATAACGAATCATTATGGACACTAACTTTCTGAAGATAATTGAGCGATCACCCTACCCTGTCCAACTTCTGTGTTTCCTACTTTCCTACTCTCTGCATTTTCTTATCTAAGCTTGTAAGTGTCTTGGTCAGGCTCAGAGACCAGTAGCTACACTGCCTTGCAAACGTATTCACCCCCCCCCCCCCCCCTGGCTTTTTATCTATTTTGTTACATTACAGCCTTTAGTTCAACTTTTTTTTTATCTGAATTATATTTAATGGATCAGAACACAATAGTCTAAGTTGGTGAAGTAAAATTTGATAAAACTATTTTTCAGAAATAAGTGATGCAAATCCTCAAACAATCCATGTTAATTCCAGGTTGTGAGGCAATAAAACATGAAAAATGCCAAGGGGGGGGGGGGGGTGAATACTTTTGCAAGGCACTGTATAGCAGTAGAGAGGCTCCCACCGACCAGCTTGATGAGTGCTGCAGCAGGTAACCCTGGCGGATGACTTTAACTCATCCGAGGTGTGGAGTCTAAGCATTAACTGGTATTCACCAGAGCTCCTGATGGCAGTGATGGCTTTTGCTGCATGTTAGTACCGGGTCACAGTTCTAAGGATTGCCCCGGTAGGAGGTGAGCAAGCTGGGGTCCAGTAGCAGATATAACAGGTTGGGATCAAGCAGAAGCGTAGTCAGTAAACAAGCTAAAGATTGGTAACAAGAGGTCACAGGTTGGGATCAAGCAGAAGCACGGTGGAGGAATCAAGCCAAAGGTCAGTAACAAGTGGTAGTGGACATACGGAGGGCAGCAGGAGTGACAAGAGCGGGATATTGGCTGGTGAGGGTACAGTAATCTGGCAAACAGGAAGTGCAGAGGCATGGTTTAAATAGGAACAAGCCAAAAGGTCAGTAACAATGGTTGCAGGTTGGGATCAAGCAGAGGCTTGGTCGAGGAACAAACCAAAAGGTCGGTAATGAGTGGTAGCTGAGATACGGACAGTAGCAGGAGTGACAAGAGCAAAATGTTGGCTGGAGAAGAGCACAATCTGGCAAACAGGAAGTGCAAAGGCATGGCTTAAATAGGAAGTTCATGAGAGGAGCAAAGAGTTTAAAAGAGGAGTTTCCATCTGAAAAATTTTTTTTTTTAAAGTCAGCAGCTACAAATACTGCAGCTGCTGACTTTTAATAATCGGACACTTACCTGTTCCAGGGTTCAGCGATGCGGGGGGGGGGTCGAAGCTCCGCTCGTCGCCCCCCTCCACTCGGCGGCGCCGGCATTGCAACTGTGGGCACCCGGCTGTGGCATGTGCGAGCGGCGCCGCGTTTGGCCGCGCAGTTATCTGGGAACTGTTACGTGTCCCAGATGACTGACAGGAGGGAGGGAGCCCTTCCTGCGCCGAGGGGAAGTGATGTCACCAGCCCAGGCACTGAAGGGGGGGGGACACCACTTTAACCACTTTAATACCAGACACTTAGACACCTTCCCGCCCAGGCCAATTTTCAGTTTTCAGCGCTGTCGCAATTTGAATGACAATTGCACGGTCATGCTACACTGCACCCAAACCAATTTTTTATCATTTTGTTCCAAACAAATAGAGCTTTCTTTTGGTGGTAGTTGATCACCTCTGCGATTTATTTTTAATTTTTTTAATTTTTTGCTCAAACAAAAAAAGACCGAAAATTTAGCAAAAAAATTGTTTTTCTTTGTCACTGTTAATTTTTTTTGTAAATAAGTGCGTTTCCTTCAATGACGGGCGATGATATGGCTGCACTGATATGGCTGCACTGATGGGCACTGATATGGCTGCACTGATGGGCACTGATAAGGTGGCACTGATGGGCACCAATGAGGTGGCACCAATGGGCACTGATGGGCATTAATAGGTGGCACTGGGCACTGATAGGTGGCACTGGTATGTGGCATGGATGGGCACTCAGGCGGCACGGATGGGCGGGCACTGATGGGTGGCATTGCTGGGCATCTCTGTTTTATAACATAATTATGTGCCAATCAGTGCCCATTTGCGGGCACTGATTGGCATATTTTGGGCATTTTTTTTAGCATGTGGATGGCCAAGGGGGATGTACCTGGCCATCCTCATGCTGGGGGCTTCCCTGGTGGCCCTGGGGGCTTCCCTGGTGCTCTAGTGTGGGCATCTGAGGGGGGGTATGCGCTGATAAACAATCAGCGCATACCCCCCCTGTCAGGAGAGCCGATGATCGGCTCTCCTCTACTCGCGTCTGTCAGACGCGAGTGAGGAAAAGCCGATCAACGGCTCTTCCTGTGCACATCGTGATCAGCCGTGATTGGACGCGGCTGATCACGTGGTAAAGAGCCTCCGCAAGAGGCTCTTTACCAAGATCAGTGTAGCGGTGTGTCAGACTGACACACCGCTCCACCGATCGCCGCGATGCACGCCCCCACGGGCGGGTGGCGGATGTTATCCTGAAGGACGTCATATGACGCCCAGTCAGGATAACGAAACCACTTCCCGGACGTCAATTTGCTATTGACCGGGCGGGAAGTGGGCGGGAAGTGGTTAAGGTTCAAGAGAAACAAAGTTCAAGGCCTGATCATGCAAGGAATTGTCCAAGGAGCTGTCCAGCATTCTAGGTGGCTGAAGAGACATCAGACACAGCAGGGGTCACAGGTTAAGAGTCCTGATAGTAAGACAATTTTTGGGGTTTTACAGCTGATGCCCTTTGAAAATGGGTTCTTCCTGACTATAACTTTCATTGCCTTAACAATGAGTGTATCAACTGTTTTACCCCTGCGTAGAAGGCCATTCGCCCCATTAACCTGTCATAAACCCCCTTGGGTATACCTCCCTCCCCCCACTGTCCCACTTAGTAGGGATGCTTTGTCTTTAAATGCTTCCAAGGGTTAGCGACCAACTAATTGGATACAACCGTTTATTGTTTCATTACTTGTAAACCATTCAAATATACGGTTTGTTCAGATGTAGAACTCTGCGAGGCTGAAAAGCCGCCACGCGTTTCGTAAATGTACTTTGCATCGCTTGTTCAATAAAAATTTATTGATAACAGAAAAACATTCCACAGCATCTCCATTATCCTCCAGATTTACCCGTCTGCGTAGAATAATATTTGTATGGATTGCATTGTTTTCGCATGACCTGCCCTTGACGCTGGAAAAGAAAAGGACGGTTTATCTTTCGCCGAAGCTCGGATCGTTTTCTTTTCTTTTTTTTTTCTCGGGTATGCGGCTCGCCAGATTAGCATAATATAAGATGCAAGAGTGACAGTAGAATAAGTATGTGTCACATGTAAATGGCAGATAAGATCCCAGGCCCACCCACACTGTATATCTGGCCGCACTTTGCAGTCTCGCTATGGAAAAGTGAAGGGGCCTTTTATCTTCCTTAAAACAGAAAATAGTCCCCCCCCCCCCCCCAGCTCTATGAATTTCTTTGTATACACTATCTTAATATTTTAAAGGCCACCTGCCAACATGCACACCATTGCATCATACAGTCCCCTCCAAACAGCTACGTAGGATAAAGAAAAAAAACACAATGAGCATATCGAGTCCAACCAAAAAGACAAACATACAGCAGAAAAATAATATAGAAGTTAAAAAAAATGCATTAATAAAAATAAAATAAGATAAAATAAAGTAAAATAAGATAAAACAAAAATAAGTAAAGTAAAATAAAAAATAAAAATAAAAAAATAAATAAAAAAATAAATAAAAATAAAAACACTTTGAATCAGAACCCCAAACCCACAGTTGATCCAGAGAAAGAAAAAAAAAAAAAAAAAGATAATTTTGCTACAACAGGGAAGAAAAGTCCTTCCTGAACCTTAAAGGCAATCCCTGAATTAACATTCGAGGGTGTTATTTTCATCACATGAAACATGGAGTTTTATCTTCCTTCATCAGAATTTTGTTTTCCCCCAAACTATGAATTTCTTTGTATTCACTATCTTAATATTTTAAAGGCCACCTGCCAACATGCACACCATTGCATCATACAGTCCCCTCCAAACAGCTACGTAGGATAAAGAAAAAACACAATGAGCATATTGAGTCCAACCAAAAGACAAAAATACAGTAGAAAAATAATATAGAAGTTAAAAAAAAATGCATTAATAAAATAAAAATAAAGTAAAATAAGATAAAACAAAAATAAGTAAAGTAAAGATAAAGTAAAGTAAAATAAAAATAAATAAAAATAAAAACACTTTTTATCAGCAGAACCCCAAACCCACAGTTGATCCAGAGAAAGGAAAAAAAAAAAAAAAGATAATTTTGCTACAACAGGGAAGAAAAGTCCTTCCTGAACCTAACATTCGAGGGTGTTAATTTTCATCACATGAAACATGGAGTTTTATCTTCCTTCAGCAGAATTTTGTTTTCCCCCCAAACTCTATGAATTTCTTTGTATACACTATCTTAATATTTTAAAGGCCACCTGCCAACATGCACACCATTGCATCATACAGTCCCCTCCAAACAGCTACGTAGGATAAAGAAAAAACACAATGAGCATATTGAGTCCAACCAAAAGACAAAAATACAGTAGAAAAATAATATAGAAGTTAAAAAAATGCATTAATAAAAAAGAAATAAAATAAGATAAAATAAAGTAAAATAAGATAAAACAAAAATAAGTAAAGCTAAAGTAAAGTAAAATAAAAATAAAAAATAAAATAAAATAATAAAATCAAAATAAAAACACTTTGAATCAGCAGAACCCCAAACCCACAGTTGATCCAGAGAAAGGAAAAAAAATAAAAATATATAATTTTGCTACAACAGGGAAGAAAAGTCCTTCCTGAACCTAACATTCGAGGATGTTATTTTCATCACATGAAACATGGAGTTTTATCGTCCTTCATCAGAATTTTGTTTTCCCCCAAACTCTATGAATTTCTTTGTATACACTATCTTAATATTTTAAAGGCCACCTGCCAACATGCACACCATTGCATCATACAGTCCTCTCCAAAACAGCTACGTAGGATAAAGAAAAAACAAAATGAGCATATTGAGAGGGTTTGGGGTTCTGCTGATTCAAAGTGTTTTTATTTTTTATTTTTTTTTTATTTTTTTTTTATTTTACTTTACTTTATCTTTACTTTACTTATTTTTGTTTTATCTTATTTTTCTTTATTTTAAAGTTATCGTTAAAAATAAGTAAAGTAAAGATAAAGTAAAGTAAAATAAAAAAAAATAAAAAATAAAATAAAAATAAAAATAAAAAAAACACTTTGAATCAGCAGAACCCCAAACCCACAGTTGATCCAGAGAAAGGAAAAAAAAAAAAAGATAATTTTGCTACAACAGGGAAGAAAAGTCCTTCCTGAACCTAACATTCGAGGGTGTTATTTTCATCACATGAAACATGGAGTTTTATCTTCCTTCATCAGAATTTTGTTTTCCCCCAAACTCTATGAATTTCTTTGTATACACTATCTTAATATTTTAAAGGCCACCTGCCAACATGCACACCATTGTATCATACAGTCCTCTCCAAACAGCTACGTAGGATAAAGAAAAAAACACAATGAGCATATTGAGTCCAACCAAAAGACAAAAATACAGTAGAAAAATAATATAGAAGTTAAAAAAATGCATTAATAAAAATAAAAATAAAATAAGATAAAACAAAAATAAGTAAAGTAAAGATAAAGTAAAGTAAAATAAAAAAATAAATAAAAATAAAATAAAAATAAAATAAAAATAAAATAAAATAAAATAAAAATAAAATAAAATAAAAATAAAATAAAAAAAAATAAAAAACACTTTGAATCAGCAGAACCCCAAACGCACAGTTGATCCAGAGAAAAAAAAGATAATTTTGCTACAACAGGGAAGAAAAGTCCTTCCTGAACCTTAAAGGCAATCCCTGAATTAACATTCGAGGATGTTATTTTCATCACATGAAACATGGAGTTTTATCTTCCTTCATCAGAATTTTGTTTTCTGAAACAAACTCTATGAATTTCTTTGTATACACTATCTTAATATTTTAAAGGCCACCTGCCAACATGCACACCATTGCATCATACAGTCCCCTCCAAACAGCTACATAGAATAAAGAAAAGATACAATGAGCAAACCGAGTCCAGCCAAAAGACAAAAATACAGTAAAAAAAATAATAAATAAAACAACAACATAACAATAAAGTAAAATAAAAGTAATTAAGTAAAGTAAGGGCGCTTGCAGAGTGGCCCCATTCACTTGAATAAGACATGATCAGCGAGCACAACTCCCTCTGAACGGAGCAGGGGGTATAATTCCTGCAGTAGCTGCAAAAGGAATCATCACGGCCGTGTGCATCCCCAACCTCTGTCTCTACAGCTAAAGGAGAGGGTGGTTTGAATGGCAGTAAAAGCGCTGGTCAGCGGCAGGGTTTAAGGCTCCATTCACACTAGCGCGTTTTTTGATGCATTTTGCATTTTGCAGAAATGCAGGGACATTTTTTAACATGGGTTCCTAAGGAACATGTTCACATCAATGCATTTTTGGAAAGGGTCGGGGACTTTTTTTCATGCAAAATGCAGCGTTTTGCATGTAATAGAAGTTAATGGACCCGCATCCAAAACGCAAGTACCGCGTTTTGACCGCGATTTGCGTTTTTTTTTTTTTTTTTTTTTTTTACACTGTATATAGCTGGTTGCTAAGCAACCACAGTGTAAAAAAAAAAAATGTAAAAAAAAACTAAAAAATACAAAAACGCAAAACACAAATCGCGGTAAAAACGCGTGTCCAAAAAACGCAGCAAGCACCGCAAAAAGCACTGCAAAAACGCTCAAAAGCAAAATTCATAGATGTGAATCGAGCCTTACTGCCCCTCAACCCCTATTGTGAACGAGCCCTTCAAAGTGTTAGATGTGTTTCTAAATGCACAATATGTAGATGCTCATTAATTTTATGAAAATAACAGCATAAAATGTTAATTTAGGGATTGCCATTAGGGTTCAGGACTTTTTTTCCCCTGTTGTAGCAAAATGTTTTTTTTTTTTTGCCTTCCTCTGGATCAACTGTGGGTTTAGGGTTCTTCTGATTCAAAGTGTTTTTAATTTATATTCTTATATTTTATTGTATTTTATGTTATTTTATTTTAATTTACCCAATTTAAATTTGGTTTAGGGTTCTGCTGATTCAAAGTGTTTTTAATTTATATTTTCATATTTTATTGTATTTTATTTTAATTTACCTAATTTAAATTATTTTAATTAATTTTTTTGTTATTTTTTTTTTTACTGCAGATTTTTGTCTTTTGTTTGGACTCTGTTTGCTTGTTGTATTTTTTCTTTATGTAAAGAGAAAAAGTGCAGCGCTAACTGAATATAAATAGTAAATTGATCACCAAACCTATGCATAAAAAATAACATAGAGTGACATATATTATAAAATGCAATGTGAATCAAATAAAACTAAAATAGGAAAAAGTAAAAACTTTTTGCTGAATCTGATGAAAGAAAAAAGGTCCAAAGATAATAAATGATGAATTTATAAAAGTGTCCAGAAAGTATATGTGAAGTCCAAAAATGATGAGTGACTATCGAACAAATAACAGTTCCGTGAGTGTCCAACCCGGCAAGTGACAGACGTAATCCACCACTGACAGCACACAACGCTTACCCGAACACGACACACACACACAAGCATATACTTGGTGGGTCAAACAGGCTCAATAATGTAATTCCAGGGGTCCCAGATTATTAGATGCAGATCAGACCTTTCCAGGGATCGTTCTCAGAATATGACGGGATCAATCTCAGCAGAGAAGCCAGGTAGAAAGAGAGAAGGAGGAACATAGCATAATTCCGTATAAAAGGTGTTTGTTAAAAACAGTAATGTAGGAAATGCATTTATAGGCTTCCAAGTAGTAACAAGCGCTTATAAAAGACAGAACAGCGGTAATGAACAGGTCAGCATACAGTCCCGACGCGTTTCACTTGATTAAGCATCATCTGGGGTGCTGACCTGCCCTCAAAACCGTTTATTTATAGATATAGAAGCCCCCCCCCTTACCATGAACAGCTGTTACACACATCTGGAGCGCAATCGCCGTCAACTTTCGGTTTTTCGGCAAGATGGCGCCGCCACGTGCGTCTCAAGCCTCCATTTCGAAACCGGAAGGACACAGCATGTGGAGAGCCAATGTACAGCAGCACATATCAGTGCAATCCAAGCCTCGTTTTAAGAAGCGGGACGTGCGGCAAGATAGTAAGCATGGCAACAGTACCAGCTACACAGAAAAAAATTTGATTAAAAACGGGCAAATATGGACATTTCCTGTTCATATATATATATATATCTATATCTATATATATATCTATATCTATATCTATATCTATATCTATATATCTATATATATGTATAAAGTGAATAACATTCTCAGGTAGCTAGATCTACAAAAACGGATTCACAAATACTAAAATAACTACCAATTTACAAACCGATGTCTGAATTGTAATGGTAATGTAAAAATTAATTAAAAACTATAAAGTAAAAAAAAAAAATCAATATTTATATATCAAAAATGCATATAGCAATTATATAATTACTATAAACGCCATGATAAGGAGGGGCTTCTCCATTAATTAACATAAAATAATGACAAATTACTGCCAATACAATGCAATAGTAATATGTATCAATAATAATATTGCAAAGTGAAATTATTAAAAAAGATCCATATTTAAAAGGAGATGACAAATAGAAAGTACTAATTGAATACCATGAATGTCTAAGATGACATTATCAATTTATTTAATTTTGCACCCAGGAGACATATAATTCAAGATATATAGAGTGGTTCATCAGCCCTGATTGATGAAGGCATTGATGTCCCACTCAGGGGCGGACTGACCATTCGGCCACTCGGGCACTTCCCGAGGGCCCCCAGGCCACTAGGGGGCCCCATCAGGGTTGCCAGCCTCAGTAAAAGCAGGGACAGTATGTAAAAATCTGTGTTTTTTTTTTACATCTGTTTCTGAAATGTCTTTTACCGACATCCTCTAAAAATGAAGAGATTATAGCTGCCCCACCTCTCCAGTATCTTCTCAGCCAATAGAAACATGTCTGTGTATACTGTGTGATTGTATACTGTGTGTGTGTATACTGTGTGGCCCCATAATCTCTGATTGCCTGGGGGCCCCATAATCTCCTATTGCCCGCCCCAGGACTCCCACTCAATATTTAAGCCAAAAGGAGAGTACGTTTGTAATTGGTATATCCAATACGTTTCCAACCGTGACACCCCTCTGGTACGGGCTCCTCCTCGCCAAGGGGGGGGGGGGGGTATATTTATCAATGATGACAAAATGTGAACCCATAGGGTCACGATTGTGGTATTTTCTGTAATGCCTTGGTACGTTATGCTTGATATCTCCACCCTTAATTCTAGTGATATGCTCACCTACCCTTACGGGAAATGGGCGGATGGTACGTCCCACATATAGTTTCCCTCAAAGGGCAGGTGATCCTATATACAACGTGTGGTGGTGCATCTATAGAAAATCTTAATTGGATATACTTTACTGGTAACATTAGATATAAATTCAACACTTTTACGTCGCCCACAGGCGTTGTGTTTGCACACATCGCACCTTTTACAAGGAAAATATCCCACCATATCATGGAAAAAGGAGGGGCGTGCGGGCGGGTTAATAGTATTAGGCGCAATCCTTCCTTGAAGGGATGATACTTCTCCAAATATAACTTTCGGTCGTTCTGGGAGAATGTTATCAAGCACATTAACTACGTCCCACCCGGCCACTGTATATACACGGCCGGGTGGGAGCCGTCTACTTCTGATAGGACGTTCCTGAAAGTCCTTCAGAAGTAGGGGGATGCCCGCGCAGCGGCGCGATCACGATGCGCTCGTGTCACCCGGACACGGCGCATCTCGGATCGGCAGGAGGGCTCTGTGATTGGCCCTCCTGATCACATGACGGCCGTGTCCAATCACAGCCATCATGTGATGTAAGCAAACAGCTGGTTGCTAGGCGATCGGCTCTCCTCTCCTCACACAAAAGTCGTCACTGAGGAGAGGAGAGCGGATCGCTGCAGCCGGCTGGTGATCAGTGAGTATTAGCTGTTTTTTACAGCTTTTTACTCACTGATCACCAGTCTAGTGTAAACACACACATGTCCCCAAAACACACATGTCCCTAAATAATAAAAGTATGTCCCCAAATAAAAACACATGTCCCCAAATAAAAGCACATGTCCCCAAATAATAAAAACACATGTGCCCCACATATGTCCCAGTAAAATAACATGTGCCACATGATCATTTGCGTACATATGTCCGTGATCACGCAAACCAATTATTATACACTTAACGGATTTTTTTTTACTAAAAACATGTAGCAGAATACATTTTGGCTTAAATTTATGACAAAATTTGATTTTATTGGATTTCTTTTAAAAAAGAAAGGAGAAAATATTGTTTTTTTTTTCAAATTTTCCGCAATTTTTTCGCTTATTTCGCAAAAAAAAAAAAAAAAAAAAAAAACGGAGTCGTGAATAAATACCACCAAACTAAAGCTCTATTTGTGCGAACAAAATGATAAAAATGTCATTTGGGTACAGCATTGCATGACCGCGCAATTGTCATTGAAAGTGCGAGAGCGCTGAAAGCTGAAAATTGGTCTGGGAAGGAAGGGGGCGAAAGTGCCCGGTATTGTAGTGGTTACGGATACCCCAATGATGGTTAATTATATTTTTGACATCTCTATGTTGAGTGGAGTATGTAGTGAGGATGGCACATTTAAATATATCTTGTGATTGACCAGATGGCTTTGGAATGAGAAGTGATTTTCGATCAATCAATGACACCTTATGCAATTCAGTGTCGAGTGCCATTTCATCATATCCCTTTTCAAGGAATTTAAATTTGAGAATCGATGCCTGCATGAGATATGTATCAAGATCTGTACAATTCTTTATCCTATGCAGCTGTTAGGAGGGGACCGCATGATGCAATGGTGTGCACGAGGCACGTGGCCTTTAAAATAGTAAGATAGTGTATACAAAGAAATTCATTGAGTTTGGGGAAAACTATTTTCTGTTGAAGGAAGATAAAACTGCACGTTGTAAAGCTCTTACTCTAAAGAAGCCTCTCTGTATTTGTAGATTAAAGCACCACTTCAGGCTTCCCCACATTGTATTTTCTGTTCTGTTTAGTATACTTAACCACTTCAGCCCCGGACCAATTTGCAGCCAAAGGACCAGGCCCCTTTTTACGATTCGGCACTGCGTCGCTTTAACTGACAATTGCGCGGTCGTGCGACGTGGCTCCCAAACAAAATTGACGTCCTTTTTTTCCCCACAAATAGAGCTTTCTTTTGGTGGTATTTGATCGCCCCTGCGGTTTTTATTTTTTGCGCTATAAATAAAAAAGAGTGACAATTTTGAAAAAAAAAAACGCATTCTTTTTTATTTTTTGCTATAATAAAAATATCCCCCAAAAATATATAAAAAATTTTTTTCCTCAGTTTAGGCCGATACGTATTCTTCTACATATTTTTGGTAAAAAAAAAAAATTGCAATAAGCGATTATTGATTGGTTTGCGCAGAAGTTATAGCGTTTACAAGATAGGGGATAGTTTTATAGCATTTTTATTAATAATTTTTTTTTATTAGTAATGGCGGTGATCAGCGATTTTTATTGTGACTGCGACATTATGGCGGACACATCGGACATTTTTGAGACCATTGTCATTTATACAGCAATCAATGCTATTTAAATGCATTGATTCCTGAATAAATGACACTGGCAGTGAAGGGGTTAACCACTAGGTGTCAGTGTACGGGTTAGGTATGCCTAGGGGTGTGTTTCTTACTGTGGGGGGGGGGGCGGGGCTGTCAGATAGTGAATGCTGATCTCTGCTCCAATCACAGGGAGCAGAGATTGGCGTCACTAGTTGCAAGGCAGAACGCGGAGATGCTGTTTATTTCCGCATCTCCCCATTCAGCCTCACGGGGCTCCCGATGGCACGGCAGCATTTAAAAAGGGACTTATATATATGCCCTTATGCCTGTCCGTGCCATTCTGCCGACGTACATTGTTGCGTGCCGGTCGGAAACCGGTTAAAGTGGTGTTGCCACCAAAAAAAAAAAATTGTCTTAAAAAAATCATTAAAAAAATGTAAAAAAAATAATTTTTTTTACTCACCTCTAAATGCTGTTGCTAGGGGGTCCCTCGTAGTCTGCCACCTTCAGTGCCCGGGCACTGATGTCACTTCCCCTAGGCGCCGCACAGTCATCTGGGACCTGTCACGTGTCCCAGATGAGTGAGCGTCGAATCCCGGCGCCGCTCACGCATGCGCAGTGGGTGCCCGGCTGTCGCTTCACACATTAAGAATGCCGGCGCCGCGAGCGGAGCGGGGAACGAGGGGGGGCCTCGTTCCCCCGCATCGCTGACCCTGGGACAGGTAAGTGTCCGATTATTAAAAGTCAGCAGCTGCAGTATTTGTAGCTGCTGACTTTTTTTTTTTTTTGGTGGGCCCTCCTCTTTTAACTTTTTCCAGTGTCATGTGATAGCCGGTCACATTACATGCAGTCCCCAGTTCTGCTCCCGATCTTGAATCCTCGTAGATGCAGAGAGGCACCGATGTTATCACCACTCGACAAGCGAATACATTATAAATGAAGGGCACCAAGGTGATGCCCCCTCAGGGGTGGGGCCATGACACCTTTCACTCATTATGCTGGGAGTCATTTAACTTGGAAGACTGAGGACATCTGGTGGCCAAAAAGATCCAACAGGGTTTCCTTAAAGGGAACCAGTCATAAGCAGTCCTCTCTCCTGATTTCTCCCCACCCACACCATATATCTGGCCGCTCTTTGTCTTTGAGAATTCTTCCTGCTATGGGAGAGTGAAGGGGCCTTTTATCTTCCTTAAAACAGAAAACTGCTTTCCCCTCCAACTCTATGAATTTCTTTGTATACATTATCTTAATATTTTAAAGGCCACCTGCCATGTGCACACCATTTCATCATAAGGTCTCCTCCAAACAGCTACATAGGATAAAGAAAAAATACAATGAGCAAACTGAGTCTAACCAAAAGACAAAAATACAGTAGAAAAATAATATAGAAGTAAAAAAAAAAAAAAAAAAAATGTATTAATAAAATAAAATGCCATAAAATAAAAATAAAAAATAAGATAAAAAGTAAAATAAGATAAAATAAATTAAGCAAAGTAAAGATAAAGTAAATATAAAAGTAAGATAAAAAAACACTTTGAATCAGCAGAACCCTAAACCAACAGTTGATCAAGAGAAAGGCAAAAAAAATAAAAAATAATAATAAAATAAAATAACATAATAAAATAAAATTACATAAAATAAGTTAAAGGAAGTAAAGTAAAGGTAAAGTAACATAAAATTAAATTAAATAACATAAAATAATATAAATAAAAACAGTATGAATAAGCAGAACCCTAAACCCACAGTTGATCCAGAGAAAGGCAAAAAAAAAAAATCATTCGGCTACAACAGGGAAGAAAAGTCCTTTCTGAAACCTAAAGCAATCCCTGAATTTTTATGCTGTTATTTTCATAAAATGTATGACCATCTACATATTGTGCATCTAGAAACACATCTAACCCTTTGAAGGGCTCGTTCACAATACCCGTTGAGGGGGGTAAAACCCTGCGGCTGAGCAGTACTTTTACTGCCACTCCCCCCCCCCCCCTGACCTTTAGCTGTGGTTGGGAGATCACGCCTGCCGTGAAGTGAAGAGGGAGGCTCTTGCACATTAGGAAAAAAAAAAAAAAAAGGACAAAATTATGTGGAAAAGTAAAACCTTTTTTATTTAACTTTTACATTTTCCATTATTTTTATTTAATTGTTTTCATTATTTTTATTTTGTTAATGATTTTTATTTTATTTTTTTCATTCTTTTTATAAATTTTTATTTTATTCTTTTTATTTTTTTCATTATTTTTATTCATTCTTATTATTTCTTTCATTCTTTTTATTATTTAATTTTTTTTCATTCTTATTCATTCCTTTTTTTTTTTTTCTCCTGGCTCCAGCCTTGGCCTGAATGACCTTACAGCCCTCCACATGAGCAGATATGCCAAGTATCTCTGTCAGTTCCCTACTAGAGACCTTGCGACATATATGCCCATGCCAGCCCTTCCCCCACTAGACCAGATCTGTGCCCGCATTTCACAGAGAAGCACAGAGACCCAGCGATGACATCACTGTGAAATGCGGGCACAGATCTGGTCTAGTGGGAAGGGCTGGCATGGGCATATATGTCGCACGGTCTCTAGTAGGGAACTGACACAGAGAGACTTGGCATCTGCTCATGTAAAAGTGGTGTAAGGTCATTCAGGCCATGGCTGGAGCCAGGAGAAAAAAAAAGGAATAAGAATGAAAAAAATTTAAATAAAAAGAAGAATGAAAAAAAAAGAATGAAAAAATAAATAAAAAGAATGAAAAAAAATAAATAAAAAGAATGAAAAAATAAATAAAAAGAATGAAAAAAATAAAAAAAGAATGAAACAAAAATCTATAAAAAGAATGAAACAAAAATCTATAAAAAGAATGAAAAAAATAAAAAGAATGAAAAAAGTAAAAAGAATGAAACAAAAATGTATAAAAAGAATGAAACAAAAAATAAAAAGAATGAAAAAAAATGTATAAAAAGAATGAAACAAATAAAATAAAAATAATGGAAAATGAAAATAGGGTATGTAATGAGAAGAGAAAAGGTTTTATTCTACATGTTTATGATGGAGGGGGAGGGAGGAAGAAAGGAGAATCAGAGAAAGCTAAATATAAGCAGATTAAACTTTAGCTTTAAGTGTTTTTTCCGCTGACCTTGCGACTCGATAAAAAAACATATTGGGGCTTTTCCTACAAAAAAAAATGTATTTATTTTTTACTAATGATATTGATGCATGCTTTTCCTGAGTTACTTGAACCAATTAGTGATTCTGGCTTCTAAATTTAGCCCAGAAATGTTACATAACGTTTCACAAAGCGGAGTCAGTGAACAGTGATGAACTTTGTGATTTCCCAACGCTTTTTAGAAATCTTTTGAGAGGGCAAAATACGCTCTCCATGCTCCGTGCACACAGATAGCCTCAGCAATACGCAGCCACTAAAACCAACTCAAAACTATATTTAGCCGTTCTATTGTTTTATATATACTGTAAATACAAAAATATATACAAAACCACGTATAGGTACGTGGTCCTTTAAGAGCCCAGCCATGGGTTGTGCGCCGGTCGGGAGCTCCGTGACCACGGCCGCGGGACCAGCAGACCCGATCGCCGCTGGTGTCCCGCGATCGGGTCACAGAGCTGAAGAACGGGGAGAGGTCTGTGTAAACAAACCTCTCCCAGCGCTTCCTACACTGCCTGTCACTGATCTGCTGTTCCCTGTCATCGGGAAAGCCGATCAGTGACGTCAGACGTCAGCCACGCCCCCTAATGTAAAAAAAAAAAAAAAAAAAAAAACACACGTCACAGACCATAACCCCGCCCCCTAGTGGTTAACTCTTTCACTGCCAGTGTCGTTTATACAGGAATCAATGCATTTAAATAGCATTGATTGCTGTATAAATGACAATGGTCCCAAAAATGTGTCAAAAATGTCCGATGTGTCCGCCATAATGTCGCAGTCACAATAAAAATCGCTAATCGCCGTCATTACAAGTAAAAAAAAAAAAAAATATTAATAAAAATGCTATAAAACTATCCCCTATGTTGTAAACGCTATAACTTTTGCGCAAACCAATCAATAATCACTAATTGCGATTTTTTTTTATATGTAGAAGAATACGTATCGGCCTAAACTGAGGAAAAAAAAAAAATTTTTATATATTTTTTGGGGATATTTATTATAGTAAAAAAGTAATTTTGTTTGGGAGCCACGTCGCACGACCGCACAATTGTCAGTTAAAGCGACGCAGTGCCGAATCGCAAAAAGGGGCCTGGTCCTTTGGCTGCAAATTGGTCCGGGGCTGAAGTGGTTAAAGAACTGACATACAGTACCAGTTTCTCTCAGCCGACCCGGCGATACCGTATGAGTGTTGATCCAGGTTGCGTCCTTCAACTAAGTCTCCAGGCTCCTCCAGAGAAGCCAGCCTTGCGCACGGCCTTCTCCTGAAAGGGTCCTCCCCTGGGGTTTTTCAGTCGCTGGGCCTCTCCCTTCAGATGAGACGGCACCGGACCTTCATTGGATCAGTAGGCCCCAAAAGATACTCGGGCCTATCCCTGCAGTTGCGTTGCCTCGGGCCAACCGGCCACGAGACACAGGATGCATAGTTCTGCACCCCAGGCCAGGAGGGCCACCAGAACCAAACAGACAGAAAATCACTCCCCCGCCAACATGGCGCTGGTACCTTAAATACCACCCCCCAGAATTCACAGCAGGAGAACACTCCCACTGGGCTGGTTAAAAAAAAGACAAAATCCAGCGTTGTGATATACCGTATATATTAAAAAAAAAGACAAAATTCAGCGTTGTGATATACCGAATATAAGCCGAGGCACCTAATTTTACCACAAAAAACTGGGAAAACTTATTGACTTGAGTATAAGCCTAGGGTGAGAAATGCGCAGCTACTGTAGGTGGAAAAGAGGGTCAACAATGCCCATTTGCAGCCTCACTGTGCCCATTTGCAGCCTCACTGTGACCATTTGCAGCCTCACTGTGCCCATTTGCAGCCTCACTGTGCCCATTTGCAGCCTCACTGTGACCATTTGCAGCCTCACTGTGCCCATTTGCAGCCATAGGTCCCCTAAACTTCAAACTTGGTAGTTAAGGGTTCCTAGATACCCTCTAGCTGCAGCCAAAGTTTGGAGTCTCTAGACCCAAAGGGTCCCGAAATGACATTGCTGCAGATGGACACAGTTGATCGACTTTGGGGCCCCGTATCTCGGGGCCACTTGGTGCTAGGAACCCCAAATTTGGTGCACAAACCCAGCGGAACTAGCACTACAACATATCCATGGGGCTCCTAGCACCAAGTGGCCCGAGATACGGGGCCCCAAAGTCGAGTCGGAAAATGTAATTCTCTGCTGCAGAAATGTGCTTGTCACGTTCCGGGTACGGCGGGGAACAGGAGGTGGATCCCCTATGCCAATGGGGCGATAGCACGGGTTGTATTGGAGGACCGGTTCTAATGTTGCTACTGGTTTTCACCAGAGCCCGCCGCAAGGCGGGATGGACTTGTAGCGGCGGTAGCAACCAGGTCGTGTCTTCCAATAGCAACTCGACCCCACTGACAGCTGAGACAGGCGCGGTACACAAGGATTAGGCAGAGGCAAGGTCAAACGTAGCAAAGGGTCAAGGCAGGTGGCAAAGGTTCGTAGTCGGGGGCAACAGCAAAGGTCTGGATACACAGTAGGAGCAAAACACACAAACGCTTTCACTGGGCACTAAGGCAACTCAAGATCCGGCCAGGACAGGAAGGGGAAGTGGGTTTATAAGGTGTTTTGGGTGTAACTGTAATTTGGGCCAGGCACCAATTACTTGTGCACTGGCCCTTTAAGAAACAGCCGAGTTGCGCGCGCGCGCGCCTGGGGAGAGGGGATGCGCGCGCAGGGAGACACAGGCGGGGGCAGTAGAGGAGAGAGAGAGATGCGATCCCCGGGCGGACGGAGGCCGCCGCGAGGATCGCATCCCATCGGCAGAGCAGCGCCTGTGGTCAGAGGAGCTGACCGAGGCGCTGCAGGACAACGGGCGCCGTGAGCGCTCCGGGATGGAGGGGACACCCGGAGCGCTCGGCGTAACAGTGCTTGACTCGAGTATAAGCCGAGGGGGGCATTTTCAGCACAAAAAAATGTGCTGAAAAAACTCGGCTTATACTCGAGTATATACAGTAAATGATTTTTGTGAAAGAATTATGGCAATTCATTTTCTGTTTTTTTATCACTTTAAAACTAGAACTCTTCTTTCTCTTCCTTGCTGAACAAAGAAACGTCGCTTTTTTTTTCCTGAGTATTTCAATCTTACATTATCCTGCAATCCCTGGGAAAAGTGTTTTAGCAACGACAGCCAAAATAAGTGTTGGGAACGTAGATTTACGCATGTATTTTTAATAACTATAAATAAGTAATGGGCATAAAATGCTTTAAACATAGAAATTAAAATATTCTTGTTAAAAAAAGTGACTTTTTTTTCCCCCCAGCAACTCCCTAAAGGCTGAATCTGCTCAGGAAGTTGACGGGGAAATGTTTTATTAAATTCATTAGTTTAAGAGTTGTGGTGAATCTATTTTATGCATATTTACACCGCTGTGCAGGGAATTCGAATAGTTTAAAAATAAAGTTGCTTGAAAAGGAAAGAACAAAAATCTAGACTGATCCGTTCAATGATCTTCCTCCTTCTTTGTTCAGTTCCAGCGCTGGCATGACCTCTATGGTGTCCCCGCCCATGCTCTGGGGGGCCCTTGTGGCCTTCCCTGTCACATTCGGTTTTATACCCAGACACTAATGCCCCGTACGCACGGTCGGAAATTCCGACCACAAAATCCGTCGGATTTTTTCCGACGGATTTTGTCCGACACTGGTGTTGCATACACACGGTCGGACAAAGTTCTCGTAAAATCCGATCATCCTGAACGTGGTGACGTTTGTTGCGTACGACGGGACTACGTAGAGGCTAGTAGCCAATAGCTTTGGTCTTGTAATGTGATCTGAGCATGCGTGGCACTTGGTCCGTCGGAATTCGCTACACACGATCGGAAAAAGTCAGATAGGACTTTGTTGTCGGAAAATTTGAGAGCAGGATCTCAAACTTTTTCCGTCTGAAAATTCCGACGGAAAAAGTCCTATGGAGCCTACACACGGTCGGAATTTCCGACAACATGATCCGATAGGACATTTTCCGGCGGAAAATCCGACCCTGTGTACGGGGCATTAGAGTGGCATATACAGGAACCAATCCCCTCCGTTTTCCTCCTGCAGCCTCTGAAAGCCAGCATCCCCTCCTCTTCCTCCCAACAGTATTCAGCGGCTGTAGAAGGAAAATGGAGGGGGATCGGTTTCTGTATATGCTTCCCCCACTGCCCCATCTGTCCAGGTTACTTTTGTCTCTGCTGCCTGAGCCCCCCCCCCCATGTGATCCCCTGCCCCCCCCCTCCCCCTGTAGGGCTGCCAGCTTCCCCCCTTTTCTCTACCGCTGGGGGATGTTTCAGGATGGAGAGCAGGGAAGGGGATGGTAGATAGGTAATTTACCGGCCCCTTCGTTTTCTGAATGAACATAGTGAGTGATCGGCATCAATTACTTCTGTGTCCATTCATAACTGAAACATAGTAAACTGTTTACTATTGCTTTAGCTTGTGAATGAACAGGAAGCCCCGTACATTCATTCTGTGCAGCTGAGGCTGCTGAGATGGAGATTGAGGGCTACGTCCTCAATCACCTTTTTCTGTCTAAAAAGTGAGACATCGGGGGTCTGTTTAAACCCCTGAAATTTCATCAAAGCCCCCCAAAAATACAGCCTAACCATCCACTAGGGACCGACAGAATCACTGAGAATACAACCTTTCCATTCCTCAGAGAGCGGTGACATCACTGAGAATGCACCCTATCCTTTCAATAGAGAGGGGTGATATCACTGAGAATGCAGCCTATCCATTCACTAGAGACCAGTGACATCACTGAGAATGCAGCCTATCCGTTCACTAGACACCGGTGACATCACTGAGAATGCAGCCTATCCATTCACTAGAGAGTGGTGACATCACTAAGAATGCAGCCTATCCATTCACTAGAGACCAGTGACATCACTGAGAATGCAGCCTATCCATTCGCTAGAGACCGGTGACATCACTGAGAATGCAGCCTATCCATTCACTAGAGACCAGTGACATCACTGAGAATGCAGCCTATCCATTCACTAGAGACCAGTGACATCACTGAGAATGCAGCCTATCCATTCGCTAGAGACCGGTGACATCACTGAGAATGCAGCCTATCCATTCACTAGAGACCAGTGACATCACTGAGAATGCAGCCTATCCATTCACTAGAGACCAGTGACATCACTGAGAATGCAGCCTATCCATTCACTAGAGACCAGTGACATCACTGAGAATGCAGCCTATCCATTCACTAGAGACCAGTGACATCACTGAGAATGCAGCCTATCCATTCGCTAGAGACCGGTGACATCACTGAGAATGCAGCCTATCCATTCACTAGAGAGCGGTGACATCACTGAGAATGGAGCCTATCCATTCGCTAGAGACCGGTGACATCACTGAGAATGCAGCCTTTCCATTCACTAGAGACCGGTGACATCACTGAGAATGCAGCCTATACATTCACTAGAGACCAGTGACAACACTGAGAATGCAGCCTATCCATTCACAAGAGACCGGTGACATCACTGAGAATGCAGCCTATCCATTCACTAGAGAGCGGAGACACTAAGAATCCTGAATTATAGTCATTTGGAATCAAACATTTGATGTCATACAGTACTTGCAGATTAATTCAGCATTCAAATAGAATTCCGGTCACACTCAGCCTGCACACACACATAGATAACATTTGCTGTGCTGCAGGAATTGGCAAAACACACAAAGACATCGCGATCCCCATTCCTCCCGGGAGGTGAACTCTGCCGATAAAAGGTTTAATGCGAGCAGAAGCCACCTGCGCCACCAGATGCCTGGACTGTGGGTCACACCTCGCCGCCGGGCTCCTCCGGGGGTTCGCTAAAGTGCCATTTGCTGCCGCTGAATCAAAGCAAAAGGCAGATTTTCACTTAAATTGAATAGATTATGTGTGTGTCAGTATGTTTAATGTTTAAAAATGGACAAAAATATAATATATTACAACGTATAATTCCTTAAATATGGTGGCTGCATTTTTTTTAGATTTTAGGCTAAGTACATTTTCTGCAAGTAAAATACCTTTTGGGTATGTCAACCACTTTAACCGGTTCCCGACCGGCGCACGATGATATACGTCGGCAGAATGGCACGGACAGGCAGGAGGGCGTATATACAAGTCCCTCCTTAATGCCGTCCGTGCCATCGGGAGCGCGCCGGGAGGCCGGTCGGGACCCCCGTGAGGCAGGTCGCGGGTCCCGCCGACTCGATCGCCGCGGGGACACCCGCGATCGTCTCACGGGAATGCAGAACGGGGAGATGCCGAGATAAACAGCATCTCCCCGTTCTGCCTAGCAACTAGTGACGCCGATCTCTGCTCCCTGTGATTGGAGAGGAGATCAGTGTTCACTAGCTGACAGCCACGCGCCCCCCACAGTAAGAAACACACCCCTAGGCATACTTAACCCCTACACTGCCCCCTTGTGGTTAACCCCTTCACTGCCAGTGTCATTTATACATCTTATATAGCTGCCCCGGTATTTTTAAAAACAGCCAGCGGTCCTCTTTCAGATAAAAGTGGTCTCAGCAGCGGATTCGCCACAAGATCACTTTTATGGGGGGCTGGACAGGGCCAACCCCCCCTCCCGCCACGCTCCGACCATCTCCGCCGCTTACCGGAGCCATCGGTAGCGGCGGAGACAATCGATTCCGCTCCCCTCACTGCCTGGATGCCGAGTGAGGGAAAGATGGCTCCCCCGCTCGGCTCCATAGCATTGGAGGGCGGAAGCAACGTCACTTCCGCCCAATGCTCTTCAAGAGGAAATTTTTTTATTTTTTTTTTTACAAAAAAAAATGACATTTCATTTTTTTTTATTTCTATTTTTTATTACATTTTAGTGTAAATATGAGATCTGGGAGGACTTTTTGACCCCAGATCTCATATTTAAGAGGTCCTGTCATACTTTTTTTCTATTACAAGGGATGTTTGCATTCCTTGTAATAGGAATAAAAAAGTGACCCAAACTTTTTTTTTTTTTAAAAAGACAGTGTGAAATTAAAAAATAAAAATTAAAATAAATAAGAAAAAAAAAAAAAAAAAATTTTTAAGCGCCCCGTCCCGGCGAGCTTGCATGCAGAAGTGGACGCATACGTAAGTCGCGTCCGTATATGAAAACGGTGTTTAAACCCCACATGTGAGGTATCGCCGCGATCGTTAGAGCGAGAGCAATAATTCTAGCACTAGACCTCCTCTGTAACTCAAAACATGTAACCTGTAGACATTTAAAAATGTTGCCTATGCAGATTTTTTAAGGGGAAAAGTTTGTCGCCATTCCACAAGCGGGTGCAATTTTGAAGCGTGACATGTTGGGTATCAATTTACTCGGCGTAACATTAACTTTCACAATATAAAAAAAATATTTAGCTAACTTTACTGTTGTCTTGTTTTTTTTTTTTTTTAAATCAAAAAATTTATTTTTTCCCAAAAAAGTGCGCTTGCAAGACCGCTGCGCAAATACGGCGCGACATAAGTATTGAAATGACCGCCATTTTATTCTCTAGGGTGTTATAAAAACATGATATAAAATGTTTGGGGGTTTCTAAGTAATTTTCAAGCAAAAAAAAAATTATTTTAACTTGTAAACACAGAGTCTGAAAAAATAGGCCCGGTTTAATTGTTTAAATAAAGAGTTACAAAGACACAATTTTTATTACATTTTACTTATTGTACATAATTACATTTTTTTATTACACTTTACTACTTATAATTCCTTTTATTTTTTCATAACTATTCTCCATTATATTATTATCTGCTTATAATTATTTCATATTTCTTTAACCCTCATGATGGGGGTTTTTGTGAACCCCTGAAAACACATTGACCTGTAATATATATTTTTTATTATACAATAAATACTTTTGGATTCCAAAACCAATGGGACTATGCACCTACTTATCTTTCACCCCCAGATTCCCTCACCCTTGATGTCCTTTATATTTGAGAAATGCCGAACCGCAGTCATTGCACTCCACATAACAAGTTTCATTCCACAATGTGAAACTTAGTTGCATTTGGACCAGTGGCGGCTGGTGCAGGGACGTCTTTAACACAGGGCAAAGGGGGCAGCTGCCCCGGGCCCAGTCACTGTTGTGGGACCCAATGCAGCTTCCCCTGGAGCCTGCACTGCCCCGCAAATAGTTAAGTGGATTCGGGAGAGCCAAAGAAAATGTCTGGCCAAGGTCCAATTAATATAAAAAAACGGCCCTGGGCTGGTGCTGTATATTTGGGGGGGGGGGGGGCAGCAATAAATACACCTGTCGCCAAACCACCCCCCCTGTCAGTTTGTTTGTTGGCCGCTTGTCCAGTGGTGGCTGTTGCAGGGCCATCTTTAACACAGGGCAAAAGGGGCAGCTGCCCCGGGCCCAGTCACTGTTGTGGGACCCAATGCAGCTTCCCCTTGAGCTTGCACTGCCCGCAAATAGTTGAAAAGTGGATTCGGGAGGGCCAAAGAAAATATTTGCCCAGGGTCCAATTATTAAAAAACAGCCCTGGGCTGGTGCTGTATATTTGGAGGGGCAGCAATAAATACACCCGTCGCCAACCCCCCCCCCGGGCTTTCTGTCCGATGGTCACTCGTCCAGTGGTGGCTGTTGCAGGGCCATCTTTAAACACAGGGCAAAAGGGGCAGCTGTCCCGGGCCCAGTCATTGTTGTGGGACCCAATGCAGCTCCCCCTTGAGCCTGCACTGCCCGCAAATAGTTGATAAGTTGATTCGGGAGGGCCAAAGAAAATGTCTGCCTAGGGTCCAATTAATATTAAAAACGGCCCTGGGCTGGTGCTGTATATTTGGGGGGGCAGCAATAAATACACCCGTTGCCAACCCCCCCCCCCCCCCCCGCCGGTCGGTCTGTCCATTGGTCGCTCATCCAGTGGTGGCTGTTGCAGGGCCATCTTTAAACACAGGGCAAAAGGGGCAGCTGCCCAGGCCCAGTCATTGTTGTGGGACCCAATGCAGCTTCCCCTTGAGCCTGCACTGCCCGCAAATAGTTGATGAGTGGATTCGGGAGGGCCAAAGAAAATGTTTGCCCAGGGTCCAATCAATATTAAAGACGGCCCTGGGCTGGTGCTGTGGTCGGTCTGTCCGTTGGTCACTCATCCATCCCCCCCACCAGCCCTACACTTCTATCAGCTTCAGTTCCTTCTTGTGTCTCCTCCTCCTCCATGGCGGCAAGCTCACCCTTTTTGGAAGCCTATCAGGCTCTAATCATGTACTTTTGCACAACTGGTGAGTTCAGGGCGCAGTTTTTTGAGGCCAATTAGAGCCTCAGGCTTTGAAAAAAAAAAACCATTGGAATCTATGCGTTCGGCAACCCCTGTGTAGATAAGGGGCCGGATACATGCATTAGGGGGGGGCGGCCCCCCTGCGCCCCTACTGGACAGGCTGCCACTGATTTGGACCAATGCCTCGACCCTACACAAAGCCGAAATATCACTGGAGTTGCCCTTTAAGCTCCCGATTATCATTCTATTTTTTTTACGTCGGAAGTGTAAAGTTTATTTCACTATAATTCTGTGTAATGACAAAATATAGCAGCAATCTGAATATAATCGAGTTTTAGGCGAGTGAAAGTGCGGTGAGAATGTATGTCTCATCGGGAGCGGCTCATTGCGTCGATTATCCAATTATTGTTTAAGCTGGAGCTGATTCACTGACGTTGCGGCTGACAGAATGTATTTGTAAACGGCTCCATCGAAGACACTTAATGACTCCATGAAAATGACATTACTCCGC
The DNA here is from genome assembly GCA_028564925.1 of Lithobates sylvaticus. Classification (NCBI taxonomy): domain Eukaryota; kingdom Metazoa; phylum Chordata; class Amphibia; order Anura; family Ranidae; genus Lithobates; species Lithobates sylvaticus. The sequence goes on along the minus strand of CM053030.1, from coordinate 516,563,852 downwards.
CGAATTGTCACATGGAATGAATTTGATAACATTCAAATGTAGACCATTTACATATCAGGCAACATCTCGTCTGTACATTTTTTCCGTTTCATTAACCACTTATCTGACATTAAAATAAAAAAAAGGTTTTAAAATAAATAAAAATAAAGGGGTCATTGCTAGCAGGAACATTAGATTATGAGCTCCTCTGGGGTAAGGAACTGGATGGCTCAATGCACTTTGTAAAGCTTTATGAATAAATATAATAACAATAATATTAAACGATACAAAAAAACTCAAATTAATTTGAACACAGCCCAGTATCATGTAGAATGCGAGAAAAGGGTTTAAAATGTAGGGCCATAAAGCAATTTTAGAGATTTCATTGTTCAGCTCCTCAGGGGCGGGGCAATAACTATAGCATCCCATATGGTTTTGATGTAGCTTGAGTTGATCTGGCTCCCTCTTCTTCACGTTGGTTTTTTTTTTTTGGGGCCCAATTGACATGCAACGCCAGCCACCGCACATACAAATGTTTTTTTTTTGTGTGTTGTCATGTTACACGCATACCACAGCCCATTCATTTCAATTGGCTGCCCTAAGGGAGGGACACGTGGCAAAAGTAGCTCATGCTCCTTTTTTTTCGAGCTGTGTCTGCTTGACACATTTATGCCGCGTACACACAGTCGGAATTCTCGTCGGAAAAAGCTCTGATGGTTTTCCCGTCGGAATTCCGACGGAATTTCGCTCAAACTGTCTTGCCTACACAGGGTCACACCAAATTCCGACGGTCAGTAACACAGCGGCATAAAACACGTTTGACTGCACTATAGAAGGGAAGTTTAATGCTTCCGAGCATGCGTCAAATTGTTTCCGAGCATGCGTCGGAATTTTACGTGTCGGAATTGCATACACACGATCGAAAAATCCGATCGAAAAGGTTTTCCGTCAGAAAAATTGAGAACAGGTTCTCAATCCAAAGTCCGTCGGAAATTGGGGAGAGTTTCCTGGCCGTGGACCCAAAATGTCCATGTTTTGTTCCTCAAGCCACTTGGTTATCACTTTTGCTTTATGGCAAGGTGCTCCATCAGGCTGGAAAAGGCATTGTTCCTCACCAAACGGTTCACCAAACGGTTCTTGGATGGTTGGGAGAAGTTGCTCTTGGCGGATGTTTTTGGACCATTCTTTACTCATAAGAGTTCATTCACACTGGGGCAACACGACTTCCAGCGCGACTTTGGGAGGCAACTTGGCCACGACTTGAGTATGAATGGCAGCCCGACTTGAGGCAACTTACAAGGCAACTTGAAGTTGCCTCCAGGAGAGGAGACTTTGCCAGTGGCCAATCACATAATAAATCAGCTCTGTGGGAGGGAGGGGTTTGCCTAGAAAACTATTTTTTACTTCCTGGAAAGTTGCTTCAGTTAAGACAGGGGATCCGACTTGGAGGCAACTTCCATTGAAATCAATGGGTACAAGTCGCCTAGAAGTCGGATTGAAGTAGTACAGGAACCTTTTCTGAAGTTGGAGCGACTTCAGTAGTGTACATTAAGACGGCTCTCATTCACTTACATTGATTTTATCATATCGCGCGACTAGGGGCAACTTGGGGCGACTTCAAGTCAGAGCCAAAGTTGCCCCTGTGTGAATGGACTCTAATGCGGCGTACACACGGTCGGAATTTCCGATGGAAACAGTCCAATGGGAGCTTTTCATCAGATTTTCCGACCGTGTGTATGCCCATCGGTCTTTTTCTGTCAGAATTTCCGACGGACTTTGAATTGAGAACCTGTTCTCAATTTTTCCGACGGAAAACCTTTCCATCGGATTGTCCGATCGTGTGTATGCATTTCCGACACGCAAAATTCCAACGCATGCTCGGAAACAATTCGACGCATGCTCAGGAGCATTAAGCTTCCCTTTTATAGTGCTGTCGAACGTGTTTTATGCCGTGGTGTATTGACCGTCGGAATTTGGTGTGACCGTGTGTAGGCAAGACAGTTTGAGCGGAATTCCGACGGGAAAACCATCAGAGCTTTTTCCGACAAGAATTCCGACCGTGTGTATGGGGCATTACTGTATTCTTAGGCAAAATAGTGAGTGAGCCACTCCCTTGGCTGAGAAGCAACCCCACACATGAATGGTCTCAGGAGGCTTTACTGTTGGCATGACACAGGACCCATGGTAGCGCTCACCTTTTCTTCTCCGGACAAGGTTTTTTCTGGATGCCCCAAACAATCGGAAAGGGGATTCATGACTTTACCCCAGTCTTCAGCAATCCAATCCCTGTGCCTTTTGCAGAATATCAGTCTGTCCCTGATGTTTTTCCTGGAGAGAAGTGGCTTCTTTGCTGCTCTTCTTGACACCAGGCCGTCCTCCAAAAGTCTTCTCCTCACTGTGTGTGCCGATGATCCCACACCTGCCTGCTGCCATTCCTGACCAAGCTCTGCACTGGTGGTGCCCCGATCCCGCAGCTGAAGCAACTACAGGAGACGGTCCTGGCGCTTGCTGGACTTTCTTGGGCGCCCTGAAGCCTTCTTCACAAATGCAGTGGAAATGTTTTTTTGGGGGATAAAGTTCATCTTCATGGCAAAGAGGGACTTTGCAATTAATTGCAATGCATCTGATCGCTCTTTATAACATTCTGGGAGTATATGCAAATTTCCATCAGAAAAACTGAGGCAGCCGACTTTGTGAAAATGAATATTTGTGTCATTCTCATTCTCTTTTGGCCACGGCTGTAGGTCAGCCCATTCATTTCCATGGGTTTCCCCCTATGCACAACACAGTAAAGTAGTACAGTAGTCAGTAGTTCAGGTTCTATTGAGCTTAGAATGTTTTGCAGCGCTTGATGCATTTGGGGTGCCATTAACAATGAACCTTGATGTTCCTTTATTCACCACTTCAATACCGCCCACCGTCATATGACGTCCACAAGGTGGATCTCCCATCCTAGGTGGATGTCATATGACGTCCACATGGTGGATCTCCCATCCTAGGTGGATGTCATATGACGTCCACATGGTGGATCTCCCATCCTAGGTGGATGTCATATGACGTCCACATGGTGGATCTCCCATCCTAGGTGGATGTCATATGACGTCCACATGGTGGATCTCCCATCCTAGGTGGATGTCATATGACGTCCACAAGGTGGATATCCCATCCTAGGTGGATGTCATATGACGTCCACATGGTGGATCTCCCATCCTAGGTGGATGTCATATGACGTCCACAAGGTGGATCTCCCATCCTAGGTGGATGTCATATGACGTCCACATGGTGGATCTCCCATCCTAGGTGGATGTCATATGACGTCCTCCTATTCCCAGCCCGCATGTGCCCAGCGGCCGCGATGTCCGCCGGGCACCCGCGATTGCCCGGGAAAACAGCGGGACCGTGGAGCTGTGTGTGTAAACACACAGCTCCACGTCCTGTCACTGGAGAGGAGACCGATGGTGTGTTCCCAGTACAGAGGAACACTGATCGGTCTCCTCCCCTTGTGAGTCCCCTCCACCCACAGTTAGAATCACTCACATAGGGAACATATTAACCCCTGCAGCGCCCCCTAGTGTTAACCCCTTCCCTGCCAGTCACATTTACACAGTAATCAGTGCAATTTTATAGCAACGATCGCTGTGTAAATGTGAATGGTCCCAAAAATGTGTCAAAAGTGTCCGAAGTGTCCGCCCGCAAAGTCGCAGTCACGAAAAAAAAATCGCAGATCGCCGCCATTACTAGTAAAAAAAAAAAATGCAATAAATCTATCCCCTATTTTGTAAACGCTATAACTTTTGCGCAAACCATTTAAACGCTTATTGCGATTCTTTTTTACCAAAAATATGTAGAAGAATACATATCGACCTAAACTGAGTAAAAAATTTAGTTTAAAAAAAAAAAAAAAATGGGATATTTATTATACCAAAAAGTAAAAAATATTGTGTTTTTTTCAAAATTGTCGCTCTTCTTTTGTTTATGGTGCACAAAATAAAAACCGCAGAGGTGATCAAATACCACCAAAAGAAAGCTCTATTTGTGGGGAAAAAAGTACGTCAATTTTGTTTGGGAGCAACGTCGCACGACCGCGCAATTGTCAGTTAAAGCGACGCAGTGCCGAATCGCAAAAAAGTGCTCTGGTAAGGAAGGGGGTAAAATCGCACGGGGCTGAAGCGGTTAAAAACAGACAATTGCAAATAAGCAACTAGTTGGAAAAACAAATCACTCAGCCTCCCTGCTTAATGACAACAGAGATATCAGCCGCACAGGGAGTGCATTCTTTTTTATTGAGTTTTATTGAGTCGGCTGCTTCCTGGACCTGCAGCATTGTGACAAGGATCAGAAAAAGTACAACCAATGTGCAGAACCTGTGCATTGAATGTAAATACCGTATACACTCGAGTATAAGCCGAGTTTTTCAGCACATTTTTTTGTGCAGAAATTGCCCCCCCCCCCCCCTCGGCTTATACTCGAGTCAAGCACTTTTCTGCAGCAGAAAATGACATTTTCCGTCCCGACTTTGGGTCCCGGTATCTCGGGGACCACTTGGTGCCCCAAATTTGGTGCGCAAACTCAGTGGAACCAGCACTACAACCCATATCCGAAGATGGGGGTTCCTAGCACCAAGTGCCCCCGAGATACAGGGCCCCAAAATCGGTTCGGAAAATATTCTCTGCTGCAGAAAAGTGCTTGACATTTTCCGAACCGACTTTGGGGCCCCATATCTCAGGGCCACTTGGTGCTAGGAACCCCATCTTTGGATATGTTCTAGTGCTAGTCCCACTGGGTTTGCACCAAGTGGCCCTAAGATACGGGGGGCCCCAAAGTCGGTCAACTGTGTCCATCTGCAGCAATGTCATTTCGGGACCCTTTGAGTCCAGAGACCCTAAATTTTGGCTGCAGCTAGGGGGCACCTAGGAACCATAAACTACCAAGTTTGAAGTTTGGGGGACCTATGGCTGCAAATGGGCATTGTTGACCATCTTTTCCACTTACAGTAGCTGTGCATTTCTCACCCTAGGCTTATACTCAAGTCAAGACGTACGTTTTCCCATTTTTTTGTGGTAAAATTAGGTGCCTCGGCTTATATTCCGGTTGGCTTATACTTGAGAATATATGGTATATAATAAAAAAAAATTTAAATAAAAAAAAATAAATACAGTTTTTTTATATATAAATATAAATATATATAAAAAATGTATTTATTTTTTTTTTTTATATTTATATATATATATATATATATATATATATATATATATATATATATATATATATATATATATATATATATATATATATATATATATATATACACACACACATACATATATACACACACACACACACACACACACACACATGTTTACATTGAAAAACGTAAACATTAAAAATAATTACATAAAAATAAATATATTAAAATAAACACATTAAAAAGAAATAGTTTTACATTTAAAAATAAATGCATTAAAAAAATTTACAAATAAATACATATACATTAAAATAAACACATTAAAATAAAATAAAAAAAATACATAATAAAAAATTACATAAAAATACATATAAATAATAAATACATTAAAATAAATACATTAAAAATAAACGCATAAAAAAAAATACATTTAAAAATAAATACATTTGAACGTCTTTGAACTTAAACTTTAGAGGATTCCCCAGATCGGGGGGGGAATAACCCTCGTGGAAGATCTATGACATCTGGAGATCTCCCTCTAATGCCTAAAGGAACTTTAACAGAGTGGAATTAAAGAGATGAGAGGCAGCAATTGCTGCGTTATTAATAGAGCGAACGCACGGAAGGGTGGACAAATGCAGATGATCATTGACGGCAAGGTTTAAATAACACGGATGTGTTAAAACAGGTAATTCTTGAACTGCACCTCAAATTAATATGGAGCCGTCAAAGAAATGCAAACTGGTAAATTTGCTGTAAATCCTTCCATATACCCAGTCAAGTGACCGGCCTCAGATGATACATAGAAATTAAACAGCCCTCTCTTCTCTACATACATTCAAAGAGTACAGTTTACACAAGATTTCTGATCATCAGAAGGCAGGGGGTGGGGATCTGAGGTCACACGCTGCGCAACATAGAGCTGAGTGTAATCTGAGACCAGAGTGGAGGGAATGGACACAACCTCCTCTACAATCTCATGGGGAAACATGCACAGCTGAGGCTGTCAATCGTAAGCTGTGTGCTGGAGCTCCCCGCCCCCCTCTAGATTCCTTGGAGGTGGCAAAACCTGTTAGAAAGGACACTTGCAGATAGCAGAGGAATAAGACTGTAGACAGAAATCAGACTAAATGCTCTGGATTGAGGCAAGTACACACTATAGAAAGATATGCATTGTTCATTTTTAATTTCTGAGGTTTACAACTACTTTAGGGTATTTTCCAGCACAGGCTGGACCCTGGTCTAACCACATTTTATTCAGTTCACTTAAAGGGGTTGTAAACCCTTTGCCGTTTTTCACCTTAATGCATTCTATGCATTAACCACTACAATACCGGGCACTGTCGCCCCCTTCCTTCCCAGACCAATTTTCAGCTTTCAGCACTCTCGCTCTTTCAATGACAATTGCGCGGTCATGCAATGCTGTACCCAAATGAAATTTTTATCATTTTGTTAACACAAATAGAGCTTTAGTTTGGTGGTATTTATTCAGGACTCAGTTTTTTATTTTTTGCGATATAAGCGAAAAAATTGCGGAAATTTTGAAAAAAAAAAAAACAATATTTTCTCCTTTCTTTTTTAAAAGAAATCCAATAAAATCAAATTTTGTCATAAATTTAAGCCAAAATGTATTCTGCTACATGTTTTTAGTAAAAAAAAAAATTCCATTAAGTGTATAATAATTGGTTCGCGTGATCACGGACATATGTACGCAAATGATCATGTACAGATGTGTGCAGGTGATCACGGACATATGTGTGCAGATAATCATTGGCACATGTTATTTTACTGGGACATATGTGGGGGACATGTGTTTTTATTATTTGGGGACATGTGATTTTATTTGGGGACATGTATGTTTTGGGGACATGTGTGTTTACTGTGTTGGTGACACTAAACTGGTGATCAGTGAGTAAAAAGCTGTAAAAAACAGCTCATACTCACAGATCACCAGCCGGCTGCAGCGATCCTCTCCTCAGCGATGACTTCCATGTGAGGAGAGGAGAGCCGATTGCCTAGCAACCGGCTGTTTGCTTACATCACATGACGGCTGTGATTGGACACGGCCGTCATGTGATCAGGAGGGCCAATCACAGAGCCCTCCTGCCGATCGGAGATGCGCCGTGTCCGGGTGACACGAGCGCATCGGGATTGCGCCGCTGCGCGGGCACGCGTGTGCGCGATCCCCCTACTTCTGAAGGACGTTCAGGAACGTCCTATCAGAAGTAGACGGCTCCCACCCGGACGTATATATACAGTGTCTGGGTGGGAAGTAGTTAAGGTGAAAACCTTCTTTACTGCAGCAGCGCCCCCCTTATACTTATCTGAGCCCCGAAATTCGGACGACGGGAACAAGCACACCAGCTCTGGCCGGTGTCCCGTGTCCCGATTGGATAGATTTATAGCAGCACAGCCATTGCCTTCTGCTGCTGTCAATCAAATCCAGGGGGTTATACGATGCGGAACGAGCCACGAGAGAGCCGCCGGGGGACCCCAGAAGAGGAGGATCGGGGCCACTCTGTGCAAAACGAGCTGCACAATGGAGGTAAGTATGATATGTTTGTTATTTAACCGCTTCCCGACTGGCGCACGACGATGTACGTCAGCAGAATGGCACGGACAGGCATAAGGGCGTATATATAAGTACCTTTTTAAATGCCACCGTGCCATCGGGCACGCTCCCGCGCCGGTCGGGACCCCCGTGAGGCCGGTTGCGGGTCCCGCGGACTCGATCGCGTCGGGGACACCCGCGATCGTCTCACGGGAAGGCTGAACGGGGAGATGTGGAAATAAACAGCATCTCCCCGTTCTGCCTAGCAACTAGTGACGCCGATCTCTGCTCCCTGTGATTGGAGCAGAGATCAACATTCACTAGCTGACAGCCACGCCCCCCCACAGTAAGAAACACACCCCTAGGCATACTTAACCCCTACACTGCCACCTAGTGGTTAACCCCTTCACTGCCAGTGTCATTTATACAGGAATCAATGCATTTAAATAGCACTGATTGCTGTATAAATGACAATGGTCCCAAAAATGGATCAAAAATGTCCGATGTGTCCGCCATAATGTCGCAGTCACAATAAAAATCGCTGATCGCCGCCATTACTAATAAAAAAAAAATTATTAATAAAAATGCTATAAAACTAACCCCTATCTTGTAAACGCTTATTGTGATTTTTTTTACCAAAAAATATGTAGAAGAATACGTATCGGCCTAAACTGAGGAAAAAAAAAATGTTTCTATATATTTTTGGGGGATATTTATTATAGCAAAAAATAAAAAAGAATGTGTTTTTTTTTTCAAAATTGTCGCTCTTTTTTGTTTATAGCACAAAAAATAAAAACCGCAGGGGCGATCAAATACCACCAAAAAAAAGCTCTATTTGTGGGGAAAAAAAAGGACGTCATTTTTGTTTGGGAGCCACGTCGCACGACCGCGCAATTGTCAGTTAAAGCGACGCAGTGCCGAATTGCC